>JAVGWO010000027.1:7175555-7688055 GCA_034509495.1 Acestrorhynchus altus | reverse complement strand
TTTTAATGTACTTGGGTTTGTTTACACTTTTTTTTTATAGGGCTTATCCGATAGGATATACAGTCCTGATAGCCAGTCATGTGAACAGTGTCATAGCACCTATAGCACATCAGTGCTGGACAGATGATGAACGATGTGTTGCTGAAGAGGTTAGCAGGGAATCCTTCCCATGTAGATATCAGTGTGTGTGAGTGTATCTGTTGTTGTATCAGTGTGCATGAATGTATGTGTAGTTATTTCAGTGTGAATGAGTGTATCTGTAGTTTTTTCAGAGTTTGTTAGTGTATGTGTAGTTATTTGTGTAAAGCAGTGTTTGTAGTTGTATTGTGTGTATATGTATGTGTAGTTAAATCAGTGTATGTGGTGTTTCGGTAGTTGTACTCAAAAAGGAGTGTTGCAGTGGTTGTATCAGTGTGTATAAGTGTATCGTAGTTGTATCAGTGTAAAGGAGTGTTGGTGGTGGTTGTATCAGTGTGTATAAGTGTATGTGTAGTTGTATCAGTGTGTAAGTACAGTGGTTGTATCAGTGTGTATAAGTGTATGTGTATTGTAATTGTGTATGAGTGTTTCAGTGGTTGTATCAGTGTATAAGGTATGTGTACTTGTATCAGTGTGTATGAGTGTTTCAGTGGTTGTACTCAGTGTGTATAAGTGTATATGTGTAGCGTATCAGTGTGTATAAGGTTTCAGTGGTTGTACTAGTGTGTATAAGTGTATGTGTAGTTGTATCAGTGTATGAGTGTTTCAGTGGTTGCATCACTAGTGTGTATATGTATGTGTAGTTGTATCATGTGTAAGGGAGTGTTTTATGGTTGTACTAGTGTATATGTATGTAGTTGTATCAGTGTGTATGAGTGTTTCAGTGGTTGTATCAGTGTGTATATGTATGTGTAGTTGTATCAGTGTGTATGATGTTTCAGTGGTTGTACTGTGTGTATATGTACGTGTAGTTGTATCAGTGTGTATGTAGTTTTTCTGGTGTGTTTGAGAGCATGTGTATTATTCATGTGTGTATGAGTGTATCTGTAGTTATATCAGTGTAGCTACAGGTTATGTCTACTGCTTGTGGATGATGGATGTTTGCTGATGTCTTCGTGAGTTTGGAAAATAGACAATTCTTTCCTGTTTGTATCTATCTTACCAATAGAGGGACATTTTAATTACCCCACCCTGAACACACACACACACACACACACACACACACACACACACACACACACACACACACACACAGCTTGTCTTAATCTTCTGGAGAAGTATGATGAATAGAATAGCAGGGATGTCACTCATCCATGAACATGAACCTATTATCACCATGCTCTATGATAGGTGAGTATGTACAGCTCCTTCTATATAGCCCTCAGCATTGAGCTATGGAGCAGAAGAACTGTCATCTCTGGAGTGATGGTGCTCTATCCAAAATGTTTCAAATGGATGAGGTTGAGGTAGGCTGAAGGTCATAGAACATGCTGACCTCACCGACACTTGTGACTGAATGCAAACAAAATATAGTAGGAAGCTTCCCTGAACAGTAGAGACAGTTACTCCGATAAAAGCAGGATAAACTCTTTATGTTACCCTGTATGTAAGATGGAGCAATGAATAAGCAGTCCCAATACTTAGAAACCATATAGTGCAGTGTTTCTCATCCCGAACCTCCTGCTACTTTGTTTATGAGGTGGTCAGTTGAGTCAGGCAGGATCCCATGCCCCTACAACGTAAGATTCTTAACACACTCTTACAGGAAGTGCATGAGTGTGAAAGGGAAGCTGTGTTAAGAGTACTAAGCTAAAGGACAGAGACACTTGAAGAAGTCATAAATGTGTCCCTTTGCTTGTATTTGCATCCTCAGCAGCACTGCGGGCAGATTAGCCGGGCTTATGAAGTATTTCTGCTCTTGAGTGAGCGAGCAAGGGAACGAAAGTGAAGGAGAGGGAGAGAGACGCGCCCACCGCGCTGCTTCCTGTTTGCCTCTTATAGCTCCTCTGACATCACACAGAGAGAGAGAGAGAGAGAGAGAGAGAGAGAGAGAGAGAGAGAGAGAGAGGGTGGAGGCTGATTAGCATTGTGTCCATGTCCCACTGCCGTGACTCTGCTGTGAGAGAGAATGAGGGAAAACAAGAATGAGAGAGAGAGAGAGAGAGAGAGAGAGAGAGAGAGAGAGAGAGAGAGAGAAACAGCGTGCTCAGCTCATTTGTAGAGGCCAGGGTGAGGAAGAATAGAGATAGGAACAGAGGGGATGAATGGTGAACTTGTAAAGAAAGAGAAAGAAAGCAGATGAAGAGACACATCCTCATTCTCTCTAGCTCTCTTCTTCCATCACTCAGGCTCTAATTCTCTTTCCATCTTTTTTTTCCTCCCTCATTCTTTGTTTGTCTTCCTCTTGCTGTGCTCTTCCTCATCTCTGTGTTGTTAAAAAGAGAGAAATGTCAGACAGCGTAATAGCAGTGTAGGTTCGGCTGGGCAGGAGAGATTTCCACTCTTTCTTATTAACAAGCACTTTTCCTCCCTCTCTCCTTTCTGCTCTGCTTCAGGTGGTTGAACTGTCTGAAGTAGTGCTGCCTCGCTACATCAGTAGACTTTCTTCCCACCTTTACTCAAAACTGCACACTCATGCTAACAAGTGCGCACACACACACACACACACACACACACACACACACACACACACACACACACACACGTGAAAATATAAATGTGATTTTGTTTTACTGTGTAAAAGTAGCTAAAATATAAATAATTCCTAAATAATTCCAAATAATAAATAAATAAATAAATAAATAGGGAGTAAGCTGACCTGTGAGGTGGTTTCTGGATGCAGTAAGTGTGTTTAGAGAATTGTCCAGCATTTGGGAAATGACCACATCTTCTCATTGACCTGTCCTCTGAATCTAGGCAAAGAGTAATTATATCAGCTTTAAGGTCATTACATACTAGCACAGTCAGGTGTATGGCTTATGCCCCAGTAGTGTGTGTGTGTGTGTGTGTGTGTGTGTGTGTGTGTGTGTGTGTGTGTGTGTGTGTGTGTGTGTGTGTGTGTGTGTGTGTGATATATATATATAGAGAGAGAAAGGGACAGAGAGCAGATACATACATTTTCTCTCTCTCTCTCTCTCTCTCTCTCTCTCTCTCTCTCTCTCTCTCTCTCTCTATTGTGGGAATACAACAGAGTGAGGGACTGTGTTGCTTGTTGGTTGGATCGTTTCTCTCTCTCTCTCTCTCTCTCTCTCTCTCTTTCCTCTTCTCTCTCTCTCTCTCTCTCTCTCTCTCTCTTTCCTCTTCTCTCTCTGCCTCTATCTCTGCCTCTCATCTTTTTCCAGTCGTTTTTCCTTCTCATCAGGCATTCTTTCTCCCCCACTGTCAGCTGACTTTAATCATTCCCTTGTTCGTTTAACTGCAATTCATTAAACTTTACAAAGAAAAAAATAGTAATTAGTCTGACTTTAATTAATCTTGGACTACCAGTCTGCCATCATGGTACTATCTGTGTGTGTGTGTGTGTGTGTGTGTGTGTGTGTGTGTGTGTGTGTGTGTGTGTGTGTGTCTGTGTGTGTCTGTGTGTGTGTGCGTGTGTGTGTGTGTGTGTGTGTGTGTGTGTGTGTGTGTGCGTGCGTGTGTGTGTGTGTGCAGTATCTACCTTCTTTAACCTGAAACAATCAGAATTACTTCACAGCCAATGCACAGCAGCAGAATTCAGCCTCTGAATTTAACCCATCCATGGCAGTATATATGCACGCTCGCGATTGGGGAAGTGAAAACATACTCCCACTTTAAAAGAGCAATACTGCAATTACTGAAAAAAGCAGACAAACACAATGCAATTTTGGACATGGTGCAGTAGCGGTGTGGGGCCATAGCAGATATCAGCCATCATCAGTGCTGCCTAACGTAACTAATATTTTGCTGATTGGTTACCGTCTTTCTGTAAAATGAGTTTCTTCTGATTCCTCCAGAACCTGAAGGAGTGTAAAGAAAGGAGGTGGGGCTAAACAGCTGCTGGTTGAGGCAATTAAAAGTTGAATACAAATTGGGATTTTACTAAAATAAGGTTACAGCATTAGATTGTGTACAGGACCCTACGTGCATTGAGTTTGCATTACCCTTGAACAGGTGGAACAGACAACATAGAACCTGGTACAAAGCAGGTTCCTTTGTTTGTGTTTTAATAGTAAGCTGGTTTAAGTGAATTAGGTTGTAGGGTTGAGGTGATAGTGTCCAAATTGATGTATGGATTGCAAAAATCAGGGGGGACAAAATGGTATAAAACCATGTTTGGAGGATTCTGTCTTTTGTGAATATCAACAAAATAAAGAAACCTGCTCTGAAACTATTTGCTTTGACAGTTGCATACATTGCATCCACACACAGTGAAACACACACACTAGTGAATTCACAGTACAGAGCAGTGAGCACACATGCCTGGAGCAGTGGGAAGCCCTATCCACGGCACCCATGGAGCAGCTGGGAAGTTAAGCACGTCAGTCATGCCCTGCCCATTCAGGGATCTGAACCAGTGACCTTCCAGTCCCAAAGTTGGTTCCCTAACCACCCAGCCATGGCTGCCCTAATAATAAGGGAGGGCCTGTTTGCTCTCTTTTGTTTATGTTAAGAATTCTGTATAAAAGTCATGAGAAAGGATAATACTGATACAATCATAAATAACACAGATAATTAAGACATTTGATTGTTTTTATTACTTTATTTGGATGACTGTCAAGTATTTTGAACCATGTATTTTTGTAAATGTCCTTGCCTATTTAACCCTTACAAATAATTCATCAACACTATTGGATTTTCAGTTCAAAACATTGTGGTTGATCAACTTTCAACAGGATTTCTGGCATATAAAGTGTTGTTTAGTCCTTATAAGCCAAAAAACATTGCAATTCTTTGGCAAATAACAGGTTTCCAAAGGTTAACCCCAAGAAAACACCCAGTAAATATGCCACGAACTTAATTTACATTCAGTAAGAAAGTAACACTTTTCTGTTCAGTTGAGAGAAGAGTCAGCATATATGAACGTTCTTTCTTGAATGTAAAATGTAATTGCAATAAATGCTGACACTTTCACAGTTTGAAAATCAGTCAATTCCTTCCCTGCTTCATTTTTAGTGCATTTATGAGATGAATTACAGTAACGTTCATGTCGGCATCATGGTTTCATCTTATTATTCTTTCTGTTCTGAATTTGATCTGATTTCCGGCCCTTAGAACTTAATATTGCTTGTATGTCTCTTACTTATAACCAATGGTGTGCTTATTAAACATTAATAAGAGACTTATAAATGCTGTTAGAAGCAGCATTTATAAAATACATCATCATTGATTTTTCCCAAGCACCCACGCCTTCGGCTTGTGGATCAGAAGCGAGTTTGTTTTAGGGGTGTTGAGCGTATGTCTGAGTGAGGAGGGATGGTAGGGTTTTCCAGGGGAAGATGATTGATCGCCCAACTAAATATTGCTGTTCCAGCACGGGCTCTCCCCCCTCTCTCTCTCTCTCGATTAGTCACAGTCAGATTAGGGCAGCGGGAGTGCCCACTGTAATTTTATGCAGTTTAGCTGCTCACTCCTCATGAATATGAAACAACACCTGCATGCTTCCGCTGCTGCACAACCAGACGCACATGCTGCATTGTTGTGCTGGCTGTGGACACTGGTGGTTTTCCTGCTGAAGGAACAGTCCCTACTGTTCATGCACGGATGGCTTGGTGTTACTTGCACATATGCTCTTCTCGGGAATGAGATCTGTGTTTTGAAATCAGCATTTTTATGCACGGTACACATACTGTAGTAGCCTTCTTTTAAAAGCAGATGCCATCCAAGGTTGTATAACAGTTCGGCTGAAATAGAGTTAGAGATGATCCAGCCAGGCACATTGTAAAGGGTCCATATTCCACACACTTCCTATAATGTATGTTTTCCCTCATGATGTTTGATTGGGTACATATACCAATACATTGTGGCAGTGTCAGTGGATGGTATGGTATAGTGACTAACAACACCACCTTCCTCACGTGATTCCCCAGCTGAGCAAGCGCACAATGCATTACATCACAAAACACTGACAGTGTTAGTAGAGCGTGGACTGGGACGTCAATGGCATGTTTTGAAACATATATCTCAATATGGGATCTTTAATTCATGACTGTTGGCAATACTAAGCCCAAATGAGGCTTAGAGATGTTCTATGGAGAATACAGCTGCACATGCAGTCAAACACCTCTGACATACTTAAAACACACTCATTTACAAAACAAACAACAACAACAACAACAACAACATCAATAAAATACACACACCCAAGTAGACACCCATGTCTGACCAGAATGCAGTTCTGTCTCAGGCAGATATGTAAATGACTACAGGTGTGATCTGATAAGACACTGGGTCTTGGCACAAGAGGGTGTAAAAGTGCTTCCCCAGCGGCCTAAAAATGCTCTCATTGGCTGCTTTTGGGAAGTGTACTTCTTGCTGAGAAATCATTGGCTGCTAGACATGCCTCTATGATGCACTCAAGTACATTTTACCCCGTTAACAGACTTTGAGAGGTGGTGTATCACTGGAGTGAGAGCAGCAGGATGGTTGTTGGCACCCAGTTGCTGGTGTGATGATCTGGGGAGCCATTAACATCAAACAGTCAGTCACCCCTAGTAAGAATACGAGGGGCAGTAACAACTCAATATGCGCAGGACATCTTGAGACCACGTGTGTTGCCTCACTTGTCATTTTTCAGGAGGATAATGCTTGTCTTTGCCCAAACATATCTCAGCTTGTATTCAGATTCAACAGGGAACAAGAACCTCCTTTTAATATTGTACACGGCTCCGCAATATCCCAGGGGTAGACAGTCCTGGTCCTAGAGTGCCAACTTCCAGCACAGTTTGCTGTTTTCCCTAAACTTATTGCTAATTTTACTAAACCTAGTAATTCACAGTTGAGCTAAACCAGGTGTATGTGAGCAGGGAGAGCACAAAGCTGTGCAGGAGTCTTGCACTGCAGGTCTTACTTAGGTCTGACTGACCTAATACTGTAACCTATAACCTCAGTACATGCAAACATATCATTTTCATTTGATTCAAACTCCATCTTGTTGTGTTATGACTTGTCAATGAGTCATGAATCTAAATTCATTAAATTAACTAACATGAAAAAATACATTTATTGCATTGTATGGTCATTAGCAGCCTTGCATGTCTTGCCTAATTTGGATTGGATTGTAGCTCTGTTCTTTTCAAGCATCCAACGATTTGGTAATAGACAAGGCTTGGTTTTGGCACATACTCAATATTAAAGGGCTCAGACCAGATAAAGGGGCAGGGGTCTGTTTCCAGTAAGGGGGCCATTGTGTATTGTGTGACATCAACAAGCCCTGTAAATCCACCCTAAAGCCCCGATTCGATGACATACGTCATGAGAGGTTTAAACACTTTTAAAGATTTATGAGCACTTTTTTAATATTTATGAGTTTGAAAGCTATAGTGTCTTATGTGTTTATACCTGAGTGAGTTCTTATGCCAGTAATAATCCATATGTGTCCAGACGTGCCCTCAGCCTCAGCTAGCCACTGTAAGTAATGACCAGTGATGTAGTTTGTCTGCATTGTTACTTTAGTGAGGAATACAAATGTTTAACTGAGATGACTGGACTTCAGCGTAGAGCCAGTGGCAGTTCTATTAAGGAAACCAACAGCGATTGTAAAATAAACAGTCCGTTTTTAATCAGTGTCGTATTTGTGAGTCATGTCTTTGAGGGTTCCGTGGTATAACTGAACTGTCAACATAAAAACACACAAAAATCAATAGTCAGCTCGCCAGTGGACCATCTGGATAAATGATCTGCAGTACAGTAGGCAGCGACAGACTGTGGGTGAGAGTGAAGAACTTTTGAAAGGTCTAAAGAATCTTCACTTGATGTTAAGGTTCTCTCCACTTACGCTCTCTATTACCGACATAGTTCTTAAAGGGACCAAAAGAAGCTCTTCTGTAGCAGATGTGGGCAAGAGTAGCCAAAGTCCAGCACAGTTCACTGATTTCCCTGCTGTAAGCTGTGATTATATTGCATGATTTGTCCCAGATTTTAGCCCTGATTGTCAGTTTGGTGTCTTTTAGCCCAGTCACTGCGTGTGCATTGCATCATGTTTGATTTTATTGACCCAACTCTGAGCATAGTCTAGTACTGTATACTGATCAGGTACTCCGTCTCAACGGGTCGCTTCAATAGCAAATGAACACAAAAAAAAAAAACATAGAATAGATTTTTTTAAAGATTTTAATTTACATGGTTAAGTTTACATTCTACCTGGCATGATGCACCATTCTGGCGCTAGTAGATATCTGATACAGCGGCACCATTTAAGTGTGAATGAACATTTATACATGAAGAGAACCTCCCCCTTGCTTGAAAGGTAGCTTCCAATTTACTTCCTATCCACGACCTCAAAGAAATTTTTTCTTTTCTTTTGTTTGTTTGTTTGTTTGTTTGTTTGTTTGTTTGTTGTTTTTACATACTGTATCTTGTACTTCCATGTTTAATCTGAGTCTGTGTGGTAAAGTGAGGCAGACTTGTTTCGGACATGTGCAGTGTGTGATCCAGAGTCATTTAGTGTGCAATGTGTATTTTTTCTTTTTTTTTTTCCAAAAAGATACCCATTCTTTTAATAATGTGCTACACCTTTAAAAGTCATGTAGGGTACCCAAGTCTTAATAGACATACTAAACCTGGTAATTAGTTGGTGAGTAGAGTAATGTGACATTATTTCCAGCTCTGACATCCAAGGTAAATCTAATGAGGCATCAGTGTTGCAGTGTGACGTTTGTCAATCAGAGGGTATTGTCAGTACACTACCCACTTGTCATAATCATAAACAATGAGATAATGGGAGTGAAAAAATAGATGACCCGAGAACATATATTGTTTTTGTCTCTCAATATGTCCATTGTCTTAAACATATTTATTTTTCCCAATTAATATTCGCTATGTTTTAATTTCCCATTGTTCCCCCACAGAGACTCGGCCGCTTTGGCCTTTAAGTAAATGGTCAATGAAACAAATAAAAAAATGCTATAATATTCATATGACAGTTTATTGTAACAATTCTGCATATAAAAGTAGTTTTACTATATATACATTATTGCCTAATCATAAGAGGCAGTATGAGGTCCATACTGTGAACAGACTAAACAGGAGGCGGGGGCATCTAGATATCATTCCTGGATGGTGTAGTGTGCTTGTCCTATTGGCTGAAACTTCCAACCTTCTTACCACAATAAGAATTGCCTGAGCAGCATGGCACTCCTGACATAGCAGATGTTACACAGATGATTCAGCTATAGTTCTTCTCTGAAGACAGTCTCTCTCTCTCTCTCTCTCTCTCTCTCTCTCTTTCTCTATATCTCTATCTATCTCTCTATCTCTATCTATCTCTCTATCTGTCTCCACTCTTTCAGTCTGACATATGGCTGGCTTCCCCACTGGAATGGCAAATTTTTGTTAAGCACCGTTGCGCTTGAGCATTTTATCGATGTCTCGTGTAAAAGTATGGAGCGCCTCCACTTTTATTTAGAGTGTGAATCTCCTCTAATGAAATAACCGTGTCATCTCTCTCTCTCTCTCTCTCTCTCTCTCTCTCTCTCTTGCACTCTCTCTCTCTCAGCAGAGAAAAGTAATGACTCTGTATCCCCTGCTGATTGGTTGATGTATGGCGTTATTCCGAGCGATGCAAACTCGCATAACTCAGCCTCCTGGGGTTTGGAGAAGGGAAAGGGGGGTTGAATGAGAAAGGATGAGTGAGAGGGAGGGAGGGAGGGAAGGAAGGGATGCTTAATTTTGAGAAGAGTAAAAGGTGACTTAGTGATGTTTTCCTGGGTGAATGTGTCCATGTTCTGTTGTTTGGGCCTTGGCTCACTGGTGTCTTTAACACCTACATTCCTTCAAACTCCTCAGGCCACGGTGCCAGAGCCTTATTCTGCTCAGCCACTTGGAGCAGCTTGTTTACGAGACATATATCATGACATTTTTACATTTTCTGTGCGTTTTTAATGACTCACTGTTGTTGTTTTGGGATATTCTATGAATCTTCCAACAGACCCTCTCATCCATACAAACCTCCAATGAGCACCTTCAGATGAGTGTAGCATAACTTTAGGATATAGATTCCAAGCAACATGAGTCATAGAGTATTCCATGATTATCACAATGACTGTGATAATGGTTGGCGTGGAAGGTCATATGTGTGAGCGTTGTTCAGGTTCAGTCTAGAACAGAAAAAATGTTCAGGTGCATTGGTGTTACCTTAGTGCTAACACATTGCTAGAATCCCATAGGAGTATCAGTTGGGCCCTCTCCCCCTTATTGATCTAGTATAGTCCTTTTGTAGCCTTATCTGAGAGCCTATCTCTAACAGTCTCAGTTTGTCACTGGTAAAATGAAAGGTTTTTGTGATTGTTTGCATTGTCCAGTGCTGCTAAAAAGAGAGGATCTGCTCCAGTTTTGAAAGAGCTACTGTTTGCAGTTTATAGCATATTCAGTTTGTGAACAAAAGAAAAACGGTGCTCCATCAGAGAAACAATAACTAGACTGACTTCTGCACCAAGCAAAAGCAACATGCTTACATAACTTACAGATGAAGCCATGGAAAAGATGGGGAAGGTGGTAGAGAGAGTTAACATTTGCAGAAGAAGAATGAGCGCAAGAGAAAGATGGACACCTCAAAAAGCAAGGTTTCTTACATGACCAGAATAGGAGGGGGGGAGGAAGAGATCATAGAATCAAGTAAAAAAGGCAGACTGACCAGGGAGGGAAGATACAAGAAGAGAAAAGAAGAACGTAAGTGGTTGAGACATCCTGGATAAACTCCTGGAGACACAAACACTGATATTTTGACAGAGTAGTCTTGTCGGCTTCAGGCCTCCATCACTCCAGCTGTGGAAGAGCAGACAAAGCTGATGGAGATGCTACTCCACTGCTCCCATCACTGGCCTCCTCATAGCCTTTACTGGAAATATGTGTTCTCCTGTGTGAGGTGAGTTCACCGCGATATTGTAACTGTACTATGGAGAGCAGATTGTATGAATGGTATACAGTACCGTGCAAACCGTTTAGGCACCTAATTACATTATTTCAACTCCTGTCTCTGAACATAAGTGAGAGTTTAGTGCAGAAACTCCAGACCCCCTTAGAACAGAAATGCAGTGGAAGAAGAATTTCTCATTCTGAAGAAAGTAGTTGAGCAGTTCCAGATTTCTTCTGGACGTCCCCTGGCCAGTGTGTGGGTGTATTCAATTCCATCTCCAAAGCACCTGATTTAATATCTCTAAGATTTTTTTTGTACCAAAGCAGGTGTTGAATGAGAACTATATAAATAATACTAGACTCCCGTGAGGAGAAGCTTTGGACATGGTTTAATGAACACAGTGATGGAAAACCACGACTTTCAGTGGAATGTTTTTGTGTTTATTCTATTATTAGTGTTTTACTGAGGTAATAAACACTCAGCGTCCAGATAAAGAGATTGAGGTTCGCATGAACACAGAGCGAGTAGAACTTTTATATATTTAAAGTGCGCAGTTGGAGTTTTATGATGAATTCTTATGATTTTTTTCTGATTGATATACAGTAATGTCACTTATAGTCATGCTTATTTACTACTGCACTTTCAGTATCATTTTATTGATGTTTTACATCTTATTTCTTTAACGGGTGGAAATGTGTCAATCATCCATCGTCAAATCATCGATCATTAATTTTCTTTGTCATGTAGCATCTCCATCAGCTTTGCCCAGAACATGACTGAAGTGCCCTTGAGCAAGGCACTTAACTCCCCAACTGCTCCCCTGGCACCGTGGATAGGGCTGCCACTGCTCCAGGCACCTGTGATCACTTCTCCCTAGTGTGTGAATTCACTAGTGTGGATGTGTGTGTTTCACTGTGTGGTTGGGTAAAATATGGAGTCTATACACATGTTTATGTTTATGTTTATGTTTATGTTTATGTTTATGTTTATGTTTATATTTACATGTATGATTAACTCTTTAAATATTTGAATACATTTGACTATATTTTAAGCATCCTGGCCAAAAATCCATACATACAGTATGTGAATAAAAGAGCATTTCATAAATTTTCAACAGATACTAAATATAACTCAAGTTATATTTAAATATACAGGGGAAAAGCAGCATGCTGTGCATGCCTGTACATGGTAGGCTGCTTTGTGAGTTTCTAGCTAAACAGCACTACCAGTTGACAGGATCACATTGTGAATCATAAAATACCACTTCCAAAAAAAATGTCATCAGCGACCTGTTTCATTTCAGTCATTCTATCACAAATAAAGGCAGGAACATTGGAATTTCTGTGTCAGGAATGGCATAAAGTCAGCAGAACTGGTGGAGGGCAGGGCAAGACATGAAACTGGTGATTGACAATCAAGATATATTTCACTAAATTTCCTAATTCTATCAAACTTACACAATTAGTATTTTTTTTATTAGACCCGAATATTAACCAGATTACTTTGCACTGTTTGAGCTCTACGGCTTTGGAAAAATCTGCCACTTCACGTTATCAGAATTTACTACGTTCCTCCAAAATCTCAAATAGAAATATTGCTATTTAAAGCAGTCATTGACAAATATGACAACTGCTCAAAATAGCAAGAGAACTTAAGAACTTGCCTGTTAATTATGTGCATTATATACTTAAGGTTTAATGGTGTGTTTTTCACTTTAATTGAGAAACAATAATAGATATCAATTAAGATAACAGTATGGAGTAATGTGTTAATCAGGAGTTCAGGGTTTAATTAGTTGTGAAGATCATCACTTTACTTGGATACACAAAGTAGTAATTACTGTTTAAGGTCAGTCACTGTGGAAATGTAAAGACAGCTCTGCACACAATGTGCAGATGTAAATATGGAGGTGAAAGAATGTGATCAGTAAAGTCCAAGGACTGGAGAAATGTATTGCAATCAATCAGTCGGCTAATTAACAGATAATTAAGACTAAACAACTACAAGTCGGTTCTATTGTTGGTTCTTTATACGAGTAAAACCTCTTATCAGTTCACTGGCAGTGCAATAAGCTGTTAGAGCAGAGTTAATGAGTAAATGAGGTCTGAACTAATGACCAAATAGCCAATAATTGAATTAACTAATCAGCCAACAGTGTACTTAATTACTAACCACTAAAAGCTTTGGGGGATGTTTAAGAAAAGGTGTAGGCGGTACATTCACTTAATAATCATGGAAATATTGTAAAATGATCTCAATTAGTATTTCTTTATTAGGACCTTAACACAAAAATAAAACACATCATTAATATGAATCAATCATTTCTTAATTATCTTTTAATTTATCTTAATTTCAAGTGTAATTTAATCAAAATATTAAGATTATAGATAGTTTGATTGCTTATTTTAAAGGTAAATATTAAAGCATTTTAACTGTGAAAACCTTTTATAAAATAAAAAACTATTATAAAATATTTGTTTCAAAAATTCTTTGAATAACGTTTTTTTTTTTTTGTTTTTTGTTTTTTTACATTTCTGGATCCATTCAGCAGTAATTCTGCTTTCCATGTTGATTTCACACTGATGTTGCAAGTGTGAATGGTGTTGTCGCACTAAAGATGTAACCCGGTGAGACAGGCCCAGCTTACCTAAGAGAATATGCTTGCCAAAAAAGCTCTCCTTCATCATTAACGTTAACATTGCATCATCGGCAACCTCAAGTGAAGCTGCATTACATAATTTCTCCTGGCTGAGTCAAGTTCACATTCAGCAGCTATCGCAGCTCACTGGAACACACCACTGCATCCAAAACCATCAAACATGAGAGTAGCTCCTGCTGGAGGCCTTTTCCGTCTGCCTTTGCAACTCCCTATCATGTTCTTTATCTCTTGCCCTTTATTGGCCACATAAAGGCAGATCTGTATTAGCGGACACCTGGAAGCAGCCCCAGAGCTCATACATATTTGATCCATCCCATTAATGCTTTAATGTAGTTTCGTTTCTAGTAGTTTTTGGATCCATCTTACTCCCTTGCTTTCTCTTTCTCTCTTTCTGGGTCTCTGAAGGCCTAGAGTTAATGATTAAGTTGGCCGTTCAGCCAGGCAACCTCCACTTTTCAGCAGTTGAGAGCTGCTAGCCACTGACATTGCCAAGAGCAAAACAAGACAAACTCATGCTTTCAACCAGAAAAACAAACTCTCTCACATTCTCCCTAAACAGCTTTTCACCTCACAGCTGGTTTTTGTAAATGTGACCCTCTTGTTTATTTGACGGGCCTGAAGTCAGATTTGTTTCTAAGGTGAGGATTGAGGATCTCCTGCTAAACTCAAGCCTGGTTGAGGCACAAATGTTCTCTATACACATACTGACCTTTCCAAGAGAAGGACAAAAAACCATGTTGAAAAATCTCTCATATTTCTGAAGAATTAGCCTCTAGAAATGTCTGGTCTTCAAAAAATGATGGAATTTTCTCTTGAGTTTTGTAATGAAATGAAAGAAGTTGGGCCCTCATTAGTATTGCACTACATTGGGATGCAGGGCTGAGAATGACCCACCACCCACATAATACCTGCTCTGTGGTGGTCCTGTGGGGTCCTGACCATTGAAGTTCAGGATAAAAGGAGGCTACAGTGTATGCAGAGAAAGAGGAGCTAATCAAATGGGCAGTGAATGAATCAAGGAGCTGGTTATGTTTTGCTTGATCAGTGTATTTAGTTTTAGTAAGTAGTGGTATAAACACAGGTGAATTCAGACACTTCCTCACTCATTCTCATGCATCAGCAACAGTCGGATAAACAAACACATGAGTGGCTGAGCCCCGTTTAAAACTCCAAACACACGTACTGAACTCTGCACGCACTGAATTCTGAATTAAACTTAGTAAAGCACTGTGTTGTTCCTTGAATAATTGAACGTTGTCTAAAAATATAAGCCTTCCGTTAACGATCTACGATCTAGAGAATATGTGAAATTCACGGCATTCAGTGGCATGTGACTATGATTTGCTCATATGACTGAAAACATTGTCGGGTCCATTTCGTTCCACCGTCTGTTGCTTAGTAACGAGGTTCACAATGCATTTTCGTCCACATTCAGTTTGGTTAGTGAGCTGCAGTGTTTACTATTAATAAACAATGAATTGTGGGAGATGATCGTGCCCTCAAATTCACATTTACAAATCCACTTTACGATTCGGACACTCGGAGAAAAATGGCTGACCTACTCGGTAGTGTCCTAAAATGTAAACAGGGATTTCTTTTGGTCACAGCCTTATTTCTCTTAGTTTCTTAGCCTTTATTACATTTCAAAATAAAAATCACAATCATACAAAATGAAATAACACAATGACTGTTCACACTCGTATTTTCTGATGGATATTTTTTCCCCCTCCAGAGCCTCAGCTAAAAGGCATTGTTACACGCCTGTACTGCCGGCATGGATTCTACCTCCAGATGCTTCCAGATGGCACCATGGACGGCACAAAGGACGAAAACAGCTCCTTTTGTAAGTCTCCATAAACACACTATGCTTCCATCAACCTTAGCTGAACTCATACACAAAATTCTGCATCAGGAAAAGAGACAGATGATGGAAGTGGAACATCCTGACTTACTCTGCTTGTATGGAACTGTTAACCTTTCATGAATGGCTCTTCAGATACAAGGAAAACCTCTTGTAGACAGCTTTAATAGAACCTTTCAAAAACGGTTCTGTATAGCGTCAGAAAGGAACAGTTTTGAGTTCTATATAGAATACTATAAAAGTATTCCAAATTAGTTTGATTTTTGAAACTTTATTACATTTAAATGTGTCAGATCATCAAAATGATTTAATACAAGATCAAAACAGCACAAGCAAAAAAAAAAAGAAAGAAAAAAAAACATCAACAACAAAGAAAACCCCCCAAAACAACTCTACACTAAATATTCAATTTACTGAAAATAACTGTTCTTAGTCCAGCAGTGACAATGAGGGGATTAAACACTCCAGCAGCACTGCTGTGTCTGATCCAGTCATCATACCAGTGTCACTCAAACTAACACACCACCAACAAATCAGTGTCACTGCAGTGATGAGAATGACCCACCACCCACATAATGCCTACTCTGTGGTGGACCTGTGAGGTCCTGTCCATTGAAGAGCAAGTATGCACAGAAGCAGATAGACAGCCTGTGTCTAGAGTTTGAGACAATGAGTCTACAGACAAGGAAACAAGGCTGATCAGTGTCTGCAAAAGTAGAAGAAACTGGGGTGGGGCAAATACTTTTTCACCCCACAGAAAATTTTTGTAGCACCTTGTTCAGTAATTGTCACCTCAGCCTTTCATTTGTTCCACGCAGGGAAATACTTATAATCTCTACGCCAACAGCTATTCCTATCCTGTAGTGCTTCTTTAACACCACCAACAGTGTTTTAAGAACTTTCCCCCAATACTGCTAGTGTGTCAGCCGATATGCTGATGTAACAACTGTCAAAATGTCAGCTGACAGCTCCTTCAGTCTCAGAGTGAAAGCTGGATGAGCACTCCCTGAAGAGCAATCATCTACTGTGTTTTATGGTGGGGCAGAGGGGGCATTTTGGAGTATTCTCCTTCAGTACGCTCCTTCCAGCAGTATTTTTGCCAAGGGGATATAAGCAAATGATGTGTTCATGTTATCATTTCATTAAGATTACATTCCTATTTACTAAACAAACCTTATGTAAAAATAAACCTACACATTTAATCATATACTTCTCATGTCCTCAGTAACTCAAGCTGTCCGCTTTCTTACCTTTAGCATTAGCGTGAACACCTCCTTATTAGACATAAAGGTGTATATTAACATTTTATCCACCCTCAAACATCTATTCCTGCTCTGAACATCATTTTTTCTATATAATAAACTTTTAATAGGCATTGCCAGTCTGAGCTGAATGATTGACAGATAGAACAACAGTACCAACAGACATCAAGACTGTCTGAATTTCCAGATGCTTCCATTTCAAAGCCGATTCGAAGCGGATTCAATAAGTGCTATGAGTTACCGTGGACCCTTCAAGTGATTTAGGTAGTGCTTTATTTTTTCCAGTGAGGATAAAAAGTTATTGTCCCAGATCGTGTTCCTGGCTGGAATACTAGCAATGTCCTGCCACTCACCTTCAGGCCCATCACTAACAGCAAGCCTGTCAGGTGTCTGTGAGATAAACCCATTATAGAGATAAGAGCCCAAAGCTCTGTGTACTAAACATCACTGTCTCAGAAGTTGTTGTCACCTGGGACTTGCCCTTGGATTTTTAGTTAAGAGTTGATCGTTCTTGCTTTATTATTGTTTTCAGACAGCAAATTAACTGCTATGTCCAACCGAGATTCTCACTAATGAGAATGATATACGCACTAATCAGCCATAACATGACGGGCAAAGTGATTACATGGGTTATCTGGTTTCAGTTACAGACTAGCATAAGGATCTAAGCCACATGGACAAGAACTTGTGGTGTTTAGACAACTTGGTCAGAACATCTTCAAAACATCAAACAGGTATGGTGGGGTGTTCCCAGTATGATGTGGTCAGTATGTATGGACAGTACATAAAGTACAAGCTATGAACAGGTGACAAAGTCACTCATTGGCTCATCGATGGCATCACAGTGACATCACCTGCTTACAATTTACAGGATCTGCTGCTAAAGTGTAGGTGATACTATACAGGACTCATGTAGAGTAGATGCCTGATGGTGAGATGTTGTGATTCCAGCACATGACTTGGATGGCAATGAGAGAGAGAGAGAGAGAGAGAGAGAGAGAGAGAGAGAGAGAGAGAGAGAGAGAGAGAGAGAGAGAGAGAGAATCTGTCAGATTAATCTGTCAAACCATATCTACTGTGTGAAAGATCTGCCTTTATTTGAACTTAGAGGACTTTTTTCACACTGTGAAAACAGGGGCGTGCACACACACACACACACACACACACACACACACATGCACGCATTCACACTACTGGGTCCTCCCCATATGAAGCAGTCTCTCTATCTCTCTGTCTCAGCAGGGGGTGTCAGAGGTGTGTGCCCTCTTCTCAGCAGTGTAAAATGGGCTGTCATTATGCGCTACATCATGGAGTATGCTAACGAGCCCAAAAAGAGCTGAATCAGCAGTGAGATGGGCTAAATAATTAACACACAGTTTGACTCGTGATCTGAAACTGCATTTCAGATGGCTCAGGATCAGGTTATGTTTTGTATGGTCTGTGGTTCCACAGATCAATGGCTGTAATTAAGATCATGTCCTAGGTTGATGACCAGCATCAGACCACACACAGGTTTTAGAGCATCCTGTGTCCTTTTAAGGCACCGGTTTTCTCCCATCTCTCACACCCAATCACTGCCACCAGAACTGTAAACAAGTCTTCACAATGTGAGAAGACTACATGATGAACTGGCCCAATCAAATGACCCATTAGTGATGATAAATAGAAACATAACAGAAGTTAAGAACTGTTCATACAAAGTTAGCATTTTCATGTACTATGCACACTGTACTGCCCGCTCTCTGTATCGCTTCTTATTCTGCTTTTTCTTTGTTTATTTTCTGTTGCTTCTGTTTGCCTTATTTAAATGAATGTTATGCCAATTCTTCCCTCCGATTTGGAAGTGCCAAGTACCTTACCTCATATGCGCTCCTCCCATCACATACACGTGAAACCAGCCTCTATTCGAACTGCCAACATTGCATCATTTTTTGGCAGCCCTCGGAGCCCCCAGGGTTCCACAAATCTGATACAACGTCTGACATTGCACTGGATGTGAAGAGAGCACAGTCCACCCCCCACCCCCCACCCCAGAGAGACCATGGTCGATTTAGCTCTCTTGGACTCCGACTGCTGATAGCAAGCATGACCCAGAACTCAAACCTGCAATCCTCAGATCATAGTGCTGCTTTCAGTGTTCAGTGTTTACAGTATGTGAAGTCATCATGAAGTGGTGTTTCCTTTGGGGATGACTTGGGAAAGCCATGTATATTTGGGAGGTGGTATCTTGTGAGTGAGAAATAAAATAAAAGAAATCACATCCACATTCAATGCATAAGGCCCCACATGAAAATCTTACAGGTCAGTGTATCGTTTAACTTCCACAGGTGAAGGTGTAGAAATCCTACTAGACCCATTGTTAACAACGCCGACATCAAACAGTGCCACCTGGGCTTGTAAGGTTAATACCGATTGCAGACCCCATGAAGCCATGGACCCCAGTTATCAACAAGGCACTGTGCAGGCTTGTGTGGTGGTCTGGGGTGTATTCTCGCCATGGGTTGGGTCCACTGGTTCGCCAAAACATGTCATTGACCATTGCTGCTACATTTCACCGCATGGTGACCATTTGCAGCTTTTTATGGACTTCATGTACCCCCAGAATGACTGTTGTTCAGAACTGGTTTCTTTGACATATTCCTGGTGCACACTTGATACTGTGCATCAAGGTATATTTATGGCCACAGAACTTCAGAAATGGAATGTGCCATCCATCTAGCAGTGTCATACCTAACTTGAACCATTTCCTTGCTATCAGCACACTGGCCAGTGTTCAGCCTCACAACGTACACAGGTGTGGATATTTCTGTGGTAACTCTGAAACTGTGTCCCATGTCTTCTGTCACTGTTAGAGATTCTGTTTGAGCTACTGAGTCAGGGTTTTCATAGGCCAGCTTTGCAAGGTGAAGTTGACCTAATTTGAGCTCAGTAGCAAATACAGTTTTGCTTATTATTAGTGGGCCAAGCAAAGTTGTCAATTTAGAGGTCCAGTTGATGTGGGGAGCAGGGCAACGAAAGGTAAAGTAGAAATTTGTCTGGCAGATGATGATCGAAAATGTTCTAAATTGCCCACTAATGGTTTAATAAAGTATTTAAAGTCACTTCTCTCTCTCTCTCTCTCTCTCTTCTCTTCTCTCTCTCTCTCTCTGTCACCACTCACCTGCCCACCACTCTCACTCTCTCTCTCTCGCTCGCTCGCTCACACCCAGAAGTCACCAGTAAAGAGTCGCAAGTCAGTTCTCCCAGTCCACCTGTCAGGAAGGATATGTCATCTCTTATTTTCCTCCCTCCTGTTTCTGTCCCTGTATGCCCCTGGCTGCCCATCCAATCTAAATAGAGAATCAAGCTATGAAGCCTTGCCAAACCCAAGGCCATATGCAGCCACATACACACACACTAATTCAACAAAGTCTTCCAAAGTACAGTTGACCGCCTAAGTTGTCTTAAGGACATGTAGAGATGAGAACACTTTCCCTTTTTTCTCTCGGCCACAATTAAGCTGAGAGGCCAAATCTGGCAGGCCATGGCCTGGCCTCTGTCCAGAGTGATTACACGCTGCGGTTCGCTCATCCCAGCCAGTTAAGGACTCATTTTACTACAGCCGTCCTGTCTTATTGACCCCTAGAGCTCACCCAGCCCCACACTCACCCATGACCTTCACAACCTTCCAATCATGCACCTTGTCGCTTGTTGACCATGAGCTCACCCTCTGTTGGGCTCTCTTCAACAAATAAGTAACTCTGCTTAAAAGAAGCATCAAAACAAGTTAACCTCCCCAAAATGAGCTGGAAACTCAGGTACACACTTCTTCTCTGTTTGTTGCAATATTGTAAATAGAACTTTACAGACCTAATGGAATTGAACCAGTGTTCACATGTTGAGGCCCCTGAGCAATGCTTTTTTAGTCTCAGATCAAATGTCACTGTGTAATGAGAGCTTAAAGATTGTACAGGGTTGTGCTATTTGGCATGTTTGGGCTCTTGAACAAAGCCTTTAACCCTCTTTGCTCCAGAAGTGTCAAAGCTCTTCTGAGTCCAGGTTTTCAAACTGGGAAATGCAAAGGGAATCATTTTCTGATTGTTTGATTCAGGTTTATATACAGCATTTTGATTGGATGTATGGTTTCTGTGTGGCACCAGAGTCTTGCCAATTTTACCATGGCAATGAATGGGATGCGAAAAGTTTCCACACCTTTGAATATTCACAATGTATCGAGTATACTATGAACACCCAACCAACCTCAAAGGATACCTCAGTCTGATTCACCATGGCAACTATTACCATAACACAGCAACTGCCTAGCAACAGCATAGCAACCACATTAAATATAGCAGTCACCTTGCAGTAATATAACAATGATCTAGCAACACCATAGCAACCACCTGGGATACCATGGCAAACACAGAGCAACAGACTGGCAATTGACAGTGGGACTACCTGTTCAAACATTGAGGAAATTCACTTTTACCATTGTTGTACTTTCTGAATATGTCACTCTTTTCAGCCCCTCCTAATGGCTGGCCTCTTGAAAGCTTCCCATTTACCACATATTAGAGCCCTGTCTTCAGCCTAGCATTGATGCCCAGTGCAGAACAAAACAAAAATCAAACTTCAGACACCAAACAGTTCCTGCTTGATTGATTACATTTGTGGTAATAGAAAATGCTTGCAAATTTGATATTTGACTAAACTTACTGCACTCTCATTGTGTGTTTGGGAATCTGTAGATTTATTGCTTGCTTGACTGTTGCACTCCTTCAGACTAATGTGTGAAGATGTTGAAATGGCCAAGGCATTATTTAACATGTGATTGAACAAAGAATAGAGAGTGGAGAGGAATATTGAAATGCGCTCTTCTCTTTTTCAGCATGGCTAATTAAGGGTTCTACTAATGATCCTGTTCTCCAGTGTTTGCCATGAATTCCTGTGAAAGAAGCCTCCAGCAAACAATCTTCCTGCAATAAACCACTGTGAAAAATACACTCTCAGACAGGTCCTGATTGGCCTGTGGTGGGTGTAAAGGTTCTGGGGCATGCCAGAGGAACAGCTGGCTTGATATTGATGGGTGTTCAATCACAGAGTGCGTCCTGTCAGGCAGGGGCCTGGCACACACCATGTCAGTCTCCATTCTCTGGATGAGCCGGCTGCTGCTTATGTAATACAATAATGAAAAGGCAGAGAAGACAGAAGACCAGAGAACAGTATGCGAATCTAGATATGCAAGGTTGCATTTGAGGGTGTTTTTGAGAGAGAGAGAGAGAGAGAGAGAGAGAGAGAGAGAGAGAGAGAGAGAGAGAGAGAGAGAGAGAGAATAAATGGAATGGATATAAAAACTGACTCATCTCTCAAAAAAGGTTGTGAGAAGAATGGATGAATGGATGAATGAACAGTTGGATAGATGGGCAGGTGGACAGGTGATAGATGGGTGAATAGGTGGATGGATGATGGATCCATCAACTGTGGGCAGCCGTAGCCTGGAGGTAAGAGGAGGTCGGTCACCAGTTAGTGTCCCTGACCTGACAGGTTATGACTGAAATGCCTTAGAACAGTGCATCTAACCCCAAACTGCTCCCCTGGGGAGTGCAGGTGTAAAATGTCACTGTGGTGTGTGTCTGCTCAATAGAGTTCATGTGTGTTCACTAATCACGCAGTTAGTATATGGCGCAAAGTTCAATCTGTGTGTATAACAAAGGAAAATTGGGTGTCTTTGAATGGAAGCCCACACAAAAAGAAACACCAGAACAAACATGAACCTGACTTGCAGATGAATTTCCAGGAGACTCAAAGCAGGCCAAACAATCAGTCAGAACCACCCAAGGACCATAATAAGCCTTCCTCAATTAAAGACCCTTAACTTCACTAACCTTCTGTAGACTGACAGCCCACTTATACTGACATATTGTCTACTTCAGATGAAGACAAATGGACGGACGGATGGATGGATGGAAGGAAGGAAGGAAGGAAGGAAGGCTAGATGTCACAGGTGCCATGCCCTCCCATGACACCTCTGCCGTATCTCAGCCTGAGCTCAAGCCGAGCTTTTGTTCTATGCAAAAATACACAGTTGAATATCACTGTAATATTGTCAATTTTACCCCAAAAAGACAAGAAATTAAAATTTCTATGTAAGTCAACAAAAAGATATAGATGAGTCATTTTGATTGGTTTACTGGTGCATTTATCATGAAATTCTGAAACAATATGAAGACCACTTCTATGTCAAAATTATAGCTACTCAGACTTGATTAGAATACACTCCACACAAACAGATACACCCAGAAGGGAATCAACTGATTGCAATGCACGACAATTGCAATGGGTTCGCGGTTCGACTGTCATCGAAGTCACTCACAATGCAGATCATTCCCATGATGAATCTCGCTATTTTGGTGCAGACTCACCAGTGAATCTTTGTGTGTGGCACCATGATCAGCATCGATATAGTTTGTTGTCACACATCCAGAAGGCTTGGTGTCATGGCGGTGCAAGATCACTTTTGGTCTTCATTACTATCGTTTTGACAGCCCACTGTTATATGAATGAGGCCCATTGAGGCTTTTCTGAATGCTCACTGTCGTCTGCTATTCCAACAGGACAAGGACTCGTTGGCATACAGCTGCCATGACAACACAGATACTATTGCAGCTTCAGAAGGACACCATTCAGAGATGTCTGGCATGTTGTTTTATATCCAACACCATAGTGAGAGACACTATTCTGTATGTGTAGATCAATTAACATCGCTCATATCAGTCTAAATCTTCTGGATACAAAAAAATGAATGCTTTTATTATAAGCGATGAATTATCTCACTGTTCATATAAGATTGGCTTCTTCCTACAGGATGGACATGACGCCATGCCAATTCAGACCACTACTTTAAACCATATGAGTGACTGTAGCTTTTGGTGTTCTTTATGAAGGGCAGTGTTTTTATTGATAGTCAGTTGAATGAGCTTCTCATTGACACCCTGATGACAATGCTGCTGTTATGCGGCAGTGCTGCCTCACACCTTAATAGTGTGTGTGTGTGTGTGTGTGTGTGTGTGTGTGTGTGTGTGTGTGTGTGTGTGTGTGTGTGTGTGTTTTGAGTCATATTGACCCTTCTGCAGTGATCTGAGAAGATGTTTTTTTCTGCTTTTTATCAATCACTCTGTGTCCTTATGCTGATGTTGACATTTATCATTTCCCACTGGTACAGGAGCCGTGTGTGTTTTACAGATTATTCATTAGATACTAACCCCGCGCCACTCTAAGGGTGTGTGAGCCTGTGTAGATCAATCTGTCTTTCCATCTATCTTAAAATCCATCCGTCCATCCGTCCATCCATCCATCCATCCATCCATCCACAATACAGTATATCAATCATCCACCAATGAATGATGAAATCCACCCAACCATCCACCTGCCTTTCATCCCTCCACCCAGTCCATTCATCCATTTGCCTCTATCTCATAATCCATCTGCAGTATGATCCATCCACCTAACCCATCCACTCTCATCCATCCATCCATCCATCCACTTTTCCTTTCAGCTATTAAGTGTGCAAGCCCTCATTTCTTTTTGATCTTCATACACACATACACATCCATCACATCCATCATTACATCCAAAATTAACTTGCAGAGTTGCTTTGGACCAGTGCCTCCTTTCTTCACACACCATTTATGAACAGTCTTGAATGAATGTGGTAGTTGCTGCATGCTGAATTTAATATCTTGAAAATATACAAAGAAGAGAGAAAATGATTTTTCTGTCCCTTGTTTGTGCCAAGGTGGTGAGAGATTGGCAATTAAAGCACACATGACAGAGTGTTTTTAGATTAAAGGAACTAGATATGGGAGTTTAAATAAGGTCTAAAGTCATCAGAAGATTGCTGTAAAAAGTCTTCAGGGCACTGCATCACTCCCACAGAGTTGCATTGCTGAGGGCGATCTGGCACTCCCACTCAAGTCAACATGTCACTAGACTTTCTCATGCCTTACAGCTCCAGTCAACATTCTTGCAAAAAAATGGGCACGACATTCGCAGTGTTACTGAAACATGCTTATGAATACACGCAGTCTGCCAAAAATGTCACAACCAATTCAGTCACACACTAAATTAAGTCTCCACTCCTGAGAGACGTGAAATCCTGTAGACCACGCATGGAGGAATTACTGTCCTACAATGCCAGAATGGAATCACATGTTGAAAATGTGTGTCTTACAGGATAAAGAGCTTTTTTCTGTATGTATATGAGGAAAGTGGTAACCTTATATGACCAGGAGATTCTCATTTTCCCAAAGCAATAAAGAATGAAGAGGACAATTATTAGACATTTGAGTGATTTCACAATTTAGATGTAAGTAATGATTATAATCTTCTTCTCTTCTCTCTCTCTCTCTCTCTCTCTCTCACTCTCTCAGTGCTGTTCAACTTGACCCTAAAATTTGAGGATAGTGGCTCATTCATACTAAGACAGGTCTCTACATCGCCATGAACAGTGAGGGCTATCTCTACACTTCGGTATGTAATACTTATAACTACATCTGATATTGCCTCAATTTCACCTTCATCTATCATGCTTTTTACAATATCTTAGAATATTATCACCTGTAATGACATTCAATTGTACACTTTCAGTATTTCTTATCTTTCTTTTGCCATAAACATTCAGGTAAGATCCACACAAAATACAACATGCATGTTATATTGTTCATTCAAGGCCCAGGATCAGGATCAAAATTTACGCAATACTTCAATGTCAAGAAAAACAACCACACCATATTGCTTCTTCTCGTTAAAAATAAATATTGTAGTCTGGAATTATTATAGACATGCACCTGGCTTCTGCTGTTTTTGATTCCTTTCTGATCTGTATCTCACAGCTTAAGCACATTTAGTGTGTGTGTGTGTGTGTGTGTGTGTGTGTGTGTGTGTGTGTGTGTGTGTGTAAAGTATACACGTGTATTCACTGCCACAAATGGGTTCAATGTTGATCAGTTGTTCTTGCTGTGTAATGGCTACAAGTGTGATACCAGACACTGCCTCACTAAGCTCCAAAAATAAATAAATAAAATGTTTCTGTTCCTCAGTTCCTAATTACAATCAAATTCATACAACAGTGTTCCAAAATCTAGTTGAAGCCTTAGCTGGACAGTAGAGACAGTTACTCCGGCAAACACAGGATTAACTCTGATTGATTCCAGAAGATACAATGACTGAGCATGTGTCCCAATACATTTGTCAGTAAAGTGTGTTTAATGACTGAAGAATAATTTCAACGTTCCATATATCCCTCTCTGACCGTACTCTGCTACAGCTGCCAAAGAATACACTTAAATATATTTAAATAGATAAACATATACTTAGTTGCTTTTAATGTCTATCATGAAAATAAAAGCATAATGAAACTCACTTAAACACATATCATACAAATGATCTAACCCTGGCTGCCTTATTATAGTGTGATGAAATATCAGTGAGTCGTCCAACTCGGAAATCTGCTAACATTCACTTTTTTTTCAGACTAAATCAAATCCCAGTTTAAATGCCAAAAGAAGGTTCCAGTGCATGTTTACTTTGCCACATGAACATGCTAAAAAAAAGTCCTAAGAAGGGATAATACTGATGCAGACATAAATAATAAAGAATTAAAATGGACATTCTGGGTTATTTTTGTTTGTTGGTTTGTTTGTTTTTAGAATACTGGTCACATATATTAAAGAACATATTATTAGAAATCTACCAATTATTACTAACAACTCATCATAGCTCTTGCATTTTCAACTCAACACTCTGGATTATACTTCCAACACAATTTCTAAGATGTAAAGTGTTTTTAGTCCTTATAAGCAACAACAAAACACAAAAACAACAAAAATATTTTTTTTGTAAAATTTGAAGAACTAATATTTGATCGCACTTCTAGATATTTGTTGATTATGTAATGCTACATTTCTAGCATACAAATACAGAAACATTATAAAAAATAAAAAATAAATGATTGAATGAATAAATAAAATGAATAAAATAAAAACAGCAAAAAAAATCAAACAAACAAACAAACAAACAATAATATGATTTTCAAGGTGATATTTGCAGTGGTCCTGTTTTCAATCTAGAACTCATTGGGCAGCTTTGTCTAGAACACTCATGCATGTTTGTAGACCCAGATTCCTACATGCAGACCTAGAGGTCCACAGGCATTCCACAGCCTTATCTTTTCCCTGCACCTGAGTCACATCATTAGCTAATGATTAAGTCTGCCCCTGAGCTGAGTCAGGTAGAGCTGGAAAAGCCAAAACCGTAATATGCAGATGGCCTCAGGGGAGTTGGTAAACACTGCTCTCTCCTTCGACTGCACAACATATTGTTTGATAATCGTCTTAACCTTGTCCTTTACAAAACTGATATGACAGAAGGCCAAGGGCTTAAAATGACACCACATGCCTAGTTGTCTGTGAGCCTTTACCAAATCACTTTTGTGAATGTTTATTATATTTGAACATCGCTAGATTTTGTGGCATAGTACAGCTGCATACAAATACCACAGCTCATTCACCATATGTCCGGGGTCGTCTGTGACACCCTCAGATGCATTCAGCTATTTTAAGTTGCACCCACAGACGCAGATTGTCTAGCAGATAAACATGAACCTTTTAGCCACATCCCTAGAACCAAGCATATGTTAGATACAAGACCCCCCATCATTGAGCCGTGGAGCTGTGTTCTCTAGAATGAGGGTTCTCCAGGTGGGGTGGCGATCCTGACCTCATTAATATTCTTTTCACTGAATGCAATCAAATCTTCACTACATTATTCCAAAATCCTTACCTGCACAGTAGAGACAACAATCACTACAAACGCCCTTTAATATCCTTGATTTCAGAAGAAACAGTGACTGAGCAGATTTCCAGATACTTTTGTACTTTGTAGCATTTATAAAGGATGAACCTTGCTGTGACACACAAATATATGTATATTTAAATTTATTTTAGAACATTCCTCAAAGAACAAAAAGCCTAAAGTTTTGTTGGATGTTTTCATACTTTGACGAATTTTCATATTTGTATGAATTTGACCATATTTTGATGTAAAAAAATTAACTGGTTATTTTTTTGTTTGATTTTGTTGTTGTTGTTGTTGTTGTTGTTGTTGTTTGCATATAAGGACCCCTCTCACTGGTCAATCAGAGTCTGCATGCAGGTTAAGCATGTACTGTAAAAGTAGACAGAGCAGTAAACATGCACTGAGCTCCTTTGGCATTTAAACTGGGATTTATTTGAACTTGAAATAGTAATTTCTACCTGTTTTCATAACTGGATTACTCACTCATACTTCATCACAAAGGTTACATAGAGTAAGTTCCTAGAAGAATGAATAAGTATCATGTCTGCATGTTACTTTGATCCTGAGATATAAAGTCTAGAAAACAGCATGTAACTGCCCACAAAATGTGGATTTGAGGGTAGGAATGACTCACGAGTATTTCTCTCACAAAATAACCACACTTGACTTTCTCAAAACTTCCCACCACAATCCAAGAAATTCACACACTGAGGTCTTTCAATTCAAAACTAAAATCACCAAATTATATAAAATAGAGATTCAAACATAGGAGTATACAGTATTATACAGTATAGAACCTCTAGTCCAGGATTGTCATCAAAATATAAACAGAAGAATCTCACTGTTATATCAGTGTTATGTGAAATAGTTGTACCCTCTGAGCATTGGCTATTATGGGCTATACAGTGTGTGTGCTGGACTCAAAAGATGAGATATGAATGCATACAAAAATGTCTTGCAGAGACTATTGTACTGAAAAGTAGTTGCAACAAAGCACTCCTAAACCTGCCCCCCAAACCTCCCACTTACCAAACATCGACAGTCTAAATATATAAAGAGTTTGTTTAAACACATCCCTACACTTTTCACTTAACCCACTCAAACAACATCCAAGTCTTCCTTGAGGTCACACAGTCTTGTCAATATACAGTAGTATTCACACACAGGAAGTTGATTCTGTGGGGGAATGAGATTTGGCACATGTTGTCAGAAAGGGCTGCCTCTGGCTTGCCTACACTATGATATTTTGCTCATTTTTATAGTTCACAGAAAGTCACACTGTGCCTCAAAACCATGTCAAAATCATTTTAGCACTGACAGAGATTTATGGGGGTTTTGAGGAAAAGCTAAATCAGCTGACATTTGTTAGATAAGTTAAATTTCACAACTAAGAATAAAATGTAAGAAGACAAACTACAAACCAAGAACAATTCCATGAGGGAATTGATTTTTAAAGAGCCTTTCTTAAACTTAGGAATGCACCTCAGTGCTGTGGTGGTTTTTTTTTATAGTTTAACATACTTCTTATACATATTATGTATATATTTATAGGAGACAGTCACACATGGCTGATGTTATTTTCAGGAGATCCATCACTACTTAAATGTGTCCTCATTTAAGTTGTAAAAATTAAGAGAATTTAAATATTTATAAAGTGCTTGACAGAGGTCAAAATATTTATTTATTATTCTTGCTATGTTTTTATGTATCAGTATTATCCCTTCTACGACATTCATTCTGAAATTTGAACATCGTAAGCACAAACAGCCCTCGCTGGTTTATAAATGTCATGCATACTTTTACTGATCAATCAGAGTTCGCGCAGCAGGTTGAATATGTACATGTGGGCAGAGCAGTAAACATACACTGGAAGAGCTTCTTTGGCATTTAATCTGGGATTTAATATCAGTTGTAAATGAGTGAATTTTAGCATTTTTCTGAGTGAATTAGTCACTAATATTTCACATAATGTTCCATGATTTGTAAATCTTGTAGTTTAACATATGTGTGTCATGTCGGCAGGTTACTCTGATACTGAGTGATGAAGCCTAGAAAAGAGCATGTAACTGCTCGCAAAGTGCAGGTTATAAGAGATGGTACATCTAAACTGTAATGGGATTAGCCGAAGTTAAACACCAGGATGCCTCTAAAAGACAGTATGATTCAGTGCTTTGGCCCAGCCAAGGAAGTGTGTGTGTGTGTGTGTGTGTGTGTGTGTGTGTGTGTGTGTGTGTGTACATGGTATATTAAACTTAAGAAGAGCATTCACTGGGGTCTTTATTTAGTATTCTAATAAGAGCACACATGTCCCCATAGAGGTGCTACAGAGAGAGAGAGAGAGAGAGAGAGAGAGAGAGAGAGAGAGAGAGTAAAGAGAGAGAGAGAGAGAGAGAGTAAAGAGAGAGAGAGAGAGAGAGAGAGAGAGAGAGAGAGAGAGAGAGAGAGAGAAAAGAGCAGACAGGAAAAGATGTGAGTGCAGAAAAACATCCTGTTCCCTCTCTTGCCTTCATACAAGCGAGTCCTCTGCCTTTTGAAGCAGATCCTCACACACTTCAAAGCAGAAATACTGCCAGCGTGCACTTCTGTAGCAGTCAAGGCAAAGATGGGACACATGTAAAGTATAGACACCTGGCACACACACACTCGAGCACACCATCTTTACTCTAATCTAATTCACCTTGTATTAGAGAATGGTACACTACTTTGGTCCCTGTCCTTATAAAGGATGTACAGAGAGTGTGCAGAGGGCCTCTTCAGCACATCTATCACTCTGTCAGTCCTTTTCCTCCTCAGTCTATGTGTGTGTTTGCTCTGTGCAGTTATGTTACTGCTTATATTTATTAAAATGTATCATATTTCCATGGTAAATTCCCACACATGCTCCCTGTTATTTGTGTGATAATTGTATGTATTTAGTGTTTGTTTTTTTTATCCCGGCACTGTTAAGTTAATACTATGTCTGCAGTCCTGGGTAAATGTGTATGTAGAGTTATGGGCTAAATTGAGTGGCTTTATTATTATTATTATTATTATTATTATTATTATTATTATTATTATTATTATTGTACTATTAAATGTCCCTTCTGAAAACCTAAAGCTGGTTAAAGTGGTTAATCTCTTGACCAGCATAGAGTTTATTTTCATTTCAGTTTGATGGGTTAGCTGGTTTACAAGAATGACCAAGCTAGAAAACCAGTATAACCAAGCTTGACATGCACAACCAAGCTGGTTTTATTGGCTGGTTTATGTCACCAAGACAGCCTGTAGTCACATACTGTATATAGCTTGCCAGATCCTAGCATAGCTTTTAACTCAATAATACAGAGTTTAATTTGAATAGTGTTGCTGTCATTTCTGGCACAGTGTGCAGTTAACTGCCTGAAAAGATTATAGTACAGTCTGCTAGGGTTAGGAATCGGGGTTAGGAAGGTTAGGGTTAGGAGTCTTCCTAATGAGGTCTTGCAACCAGTGGCCCTTCCTTTTCTGAACACACACTCCACCCTCACCACAGAACCTGCAGGAACTGAGTGAGAATATTCAATGGATTATCACAAGAGCCCATTAGGAACCTCTATAAATCCATTCAGAGACATCAGGTATGTTGCAATTAAACCAACACCATACTGGGAGTCACTGGGAGTAGTATGTGGTCAATACAGATTACCATTATCAGTCTAGATTTTTAATCATTTATTGTTCCTGGTAACGTTTACCTACCTTCCCAAAAGCACTGCAGTCCAACACTCTCTTCTGGTTGCAGCGATTGTTTTGTTGATGAGTGTGTAATGAGGCAGTGGTGGGAGGCATGGGAGCTTGGTGGTTAACAGCAGTGGGGTCTTGGGTTTGAGGCCTTTTGTGTGTGGTTTTTCCATATTCTTTGGGGACTCCAGTTTCCTTCCACATTCCATAAAGTCCTGGTGGTCTTTTCTGGCAGTATGCTGTGTGTGATTGTCTGCTGCATCTAGCCAGATTGGCAAAATTGGCTGCAACATTTCACCAGATTGGCTGCCACGTCTCGCCAATCATCAGACTTTGTAGTCGAGTGCTGACTGTAAAGCATTCTTGGGTATCAAGAAAGTGTAATTACATTTACTCATTAGTCAGTATTCATTATACTGTTGCATAAGTTTTTTTTTTCTCTTTTGGAATTGACCCATTTTCCATCTTTATCATTACACTTAAAGACTGAAACAACAGTGTTAGAGGTTGTCACAACTGGCTCAGTACCATGATGAATGAAAAGGGAACACAGTGAGCACACAGCAAATTATATTTAATGACAAATAAGTATTTTGCTTCCATCTGCCAAACTCTCATATTTGAACTAAGCCAAGGTGAATGCAGCTTTCCATTGTAGTGCACCTGTAATAAATCAGAACTTGCGTTAATGCTCCACATTCTGAATACACAGTTCGTTTTTAATGCTCGTGTTTTCTTGTTTGGTTTTGAATGTTCAGTGTTCAGCTTGACTGTGGTGAGTTGGTCATCCTGCCATACAGTGTCTGCAAGCTGATTGGTTGTTATGGTTCGGTTATTCACATACAGTTTGTGAGGAAATGTTGAGAGATCAGTTTGATGTAGCAGGTATATTAGTTATAACACATCATGACATGTTTGGTTTGATGTGAATTATCCAAACAATTATCCAAAAAAGCAGATAATTTCCTTCAGTGTCAATGTGGACTCCCTCCTTATGCTGCTTAAAGCTGTGTGTGTGTGCGTGTGTGTGTGCGTGCGCGTGTGTAGCTGTGCAAGAGAAAAACATGTCTGTGGGTTGCACCAAACCTCTTCTACAAACCCACTGTTGCATCAACATGTCAGGGCAGTTCAGTTTAACACTGATAACCAGCTGAATGTCTGAAGGAGCACCATTAGTATGAAAAGCTACATCATCTAACATCTAACATTCAACTGTTAATGTGGAACGTCATGGCCCAGCACAGAAATTTGCACCCATTTCTGACAAAGATGTGACGCATAACTTATCTAGTCCCGGTAGAGGGTGCTGTCAATAGAATAGGAATCTCTGAATCATATAAACATGAACCTATTGAAACCATTCCTAATGCTGCTTTCTATATAGGGGTATAGAGCCCGTCCTGCATTGAGTTGTGGAGCAGTGAAACTGTGTTCTCTGGAATGATGGCACTCTTGTCTTTGAATGCAATCCCATCCTCACAGCAACGCTCCAAAATCTAATATAAAACCCTCCCTAGACAGTAGAGACAGTTACTCCAACAACTGCAGGATAAACCCTTTCTATTGCCCTTGATTTTGGAAGAAACAATGAATGAGCAGGTGTCCCAATAGTTTTGTCCATATACTGTATGTTTGCATGTGGATCAGGTATGACTGCTAAAGTTGGTTTGGAATTGCTCTGCTAACAGATCTTAGTGACTGAATGCTTTCCTTCTCCCTGAGCGAAGCGAGATGCTGAGGCTGATATTCTTGTTCTTCAGTGCTATTCCAGGCTGCAGCTGCACGTCAGCTCACAAACCTCCGCACTTCTTTATCCTTTCCTTTGTATATTTTGTTTGTTTGTTCATGCTGTGTGTTACTGCCAACACCAGTGCTTATCTCTTTAGCATGATGGAAGAGAAGAGGGTGGATGAAAGTGGGGCCACTGGAGTGCAGGTAGAACGGGGTGAGAGAGCTTTCATCACAGATGGTGAAAGGAGGACAGTCTCTTCCTTTGCGGGGATTTTCTCTCTTTTTTTCCTGCCTGTTCTTTTTTTTTTCTCCTCTCTGATGTGGTCCTTTCCCGTGGTGAAAAACTGGGTTGACTTTCTTCTTCTCAGAGTATGCATGTGGAAGTAACCTCTTTACAGCTCTGTTCTGCTGTGTGTGTGCATGCTTTGGTTAGAGAGAAGGAAACATATGCACATTTATAAGGGATATACAGTAAACAGTGTACAGTATAACATACAGTAAACAGTGTACATTATAACATACAGTATACAGTAAACAGTATACTGTATAACATACAGTAAACAGTGTACACTATAACATACAGTATACAGTAAACAGTGTACAGTATAACATACAGTAAACAGTGTACAGTATATCATACAGTATACAGTAAACATTGTGCAGTATAACATACAGTAAACATTGTACAGTATAACATACAGTAAACAGTATACAGTATAACATACAGTAAACAGTGTCCAGTATAACATACAGTATACAGTAAATAGTGTCCAGTATAACATACAGTAAACAGTGTCCAGTATAATATACAGTAAACTGTGTCCAGTATAACATACAGTAAACTGTGTCCAGTATAACATACAGTATACAGTAAACAGTGTCCAGTATAATATACAGTAAACTGTGTCCAGTATAACATACAGTAAACTGTGTCCAGTATAACATAAGTAAACAGTAAGCATTGTACAGTATAACATACAGTAAACAGTGTCCAGTATAACATACAGTATACAGTGAACAGTGTCCAGTATAATATACAGTAAACTGTCCAGTATAATATACAGTAAACAGTGTACAGTATAATATACAGTAAACAGTATACAGTATAAGATACAGATTACAGTAAACAGTGTACAGTATAATATACAGTAAACAGTGTACAGTATAGATACAGATTACAGTAAACAGTGTACAGTATAACATACAGTAAACAGTGTACAGTATAGATACAGTTTACAGTAAACAGTGTACAGTATAATATACAGTAAACAGTGTCCAGTATAATATACAGTAAACAGTGTACAGTATAATATACAGTAAACAGTGTCCAGTATAATATACAGTAAACAGTGTACAGTATAATATACAGTAAACAGTATACAGTATAAGATATAATATACAGTAAACAGTGTACAGTATAAGATACAGTAAACAGTAAACAGTGTACAGTATAATATACAGTAAACAGTGTCCAGTATAATATACAGTAAACAGTGTACAGTATAATATACAGTAAACAGTATACAGTATAAGATATAATATACAGTAAACAGTGTACAGTATAAGATACAGATTACAGTAAACAGTGTACAGTATAATATACAGTAAACAGTATACAGTATAAGATATAATATACAGTAAACAGTGTACAGTATAGATACAGATTACAGTAAACAGTGTACAGTATAACATACAGTAAACAGTGTACAGTATAGATACAGTTTACAGTAAACAGTGTACAGTATAAGATATGAAATACAGTAAACAAATAAAGCAAATATATACAGTATAATATACACTATACACCAAAATTCTGGATTTTTGAACTATTGAGGCAAGATTTTACAATATTGCTGTTACCAGATTATTCTAAATAATTCTTCATTGTATGTAGGTCATTGTCATCAGTAAGGTGTTGTTACAATAGTTGGTTGCCAAACAACAGAGTTGAAACAAAAAAAGTTCTTTGTGGTTTGTGTAAGATTCTCAGATCCTTCATGTCATTCTTCTTTCCAATGCTGCCAGTGTGCTTTGGTAATGGTATGACACCCAATATGTCAATAAGACCATACCATTATATACATTATGAGGACCAGGAGGTTTGGTTCCACAAATACATGTCCATGTTTAATACTATATTGACAGAAGATCAATTAATGGCTGCACTAATTTCAGAAACATCCATTGTTATTGTAAGTGCATAAAATCAAGCACAAGAAATCTTCATACACAAACAAAGACATTAGAGTCGTGTGTGCTGAAAACTTCAGAAACAGACATTCAGTGTAGCGCTCTTTCCAACAATTCAGTCGGAGTTTTTCAGATGCCAGTGCTACCTACCAGTCTGCATAGTACCAACAGTAATATTTGATTAAGGATGAACTACAGTCTGATTTAAGTTTCATTAAAGGGAAAAATAAATTGGAAGTCCTCACTGGTTTTCTATTAAAATCCAGTGCAAAGTCTCATGAAGACCAGAAACTTACTACAGCTAAGAGGAGACCAACTCCATATGAATGCTCAATTTATTTAATTAGATGTTGGAATGTAATGTACTGCAAATGTAATCTTTGAGTGTCCACATACTTTTGGGTATGTATTGCACAGAAACAGCTTAACAGCTTTGAACAAGCTTTAGCCAATCAGATTTTAGATCCAGAAAATACTAATATTATAACAGATTATGAGATCAGTCCAACATTTTGTGTAGTGTTGGATTAAAATATTGCAGGGGTGTCAAACCGGGTCAGAAATGAGCCGGTGTGGTTATTGGTTTTCATTCCAGCCAAATGGAAGCTTGTGTCACCAGTTGTTTGAAGATTAGCCGATTGATTAAGTGAGTGTAATCATGTGTTGCTGCTGGTTGTTTAGAATGAAAACCTGCATCCACAAGACCTGTTCCTGACCCGGTTTGATACCCTGGAATATTGCTCTTCACCAGAGTGTGAACTGCCTTTCATTTCAGTGATACTCAGGATTTCTGTAAATATTTGGATGGCAAACAGTACTGTGGCTTCAGTGGGTTTAGTGGGAGAATGTGTATTTATTTGCACTTGTGAGTGTTTACATGTGTCCACACACACACACACACACACACACATACACACACACACACACACACACACACACACACACACTTCATGCCCATCAATAATTCATGTTTCTTTGTGGCCAACAAACTCAGACATGCTGTCACTGCATCCTCCACAGAGACCACACACACACACACACCCTTTGACATTCTGACATGTGCGTGCACACACACACACACACACACACACACACACACACACACACACACACACACACACACACACACACACACACACACACACACTTTCTCTGTCACTGTCATTTACTATATGTTCTGCTTCTCACTGTACTCCACTGTGTATATTGTATGCTGTCAGTGAAAATGAATTGCACAGTTGCAGATATGCAGATTATTGTTTTCTTATGAAGTCATTTTTGGAGTCTCTCTATGTAAATTTGTTTATATAGAATAATAGGACTAATAACACTACCACCCTCTATGTGTGAAATATCCTGATTTTTTTTTGTGAGTATTCCAGATTCCTTAGGTAAGAATCCTAAAACTATGTTTGCTTATTCTTTCCTACAAGTTAACTGTAAATTGCTATAGATAAGAGTGTCCACCGGGGGCAGACTTGAGTGATGTGTGGATCAGATCCTGAAGGATCAGCAAGGTCCTCATCCAGTTTGGATAGCTCTTCATTGAGGAATGCATTAAAATATTTCATTAAATATATGAACCTTAGTGACATCTGGAGATGTTTAAATCCTGCGAAGAGATAATGCTCTTTCCACTCACCTGTACAATGTTTATACCACACTGTTTTTAATAGATGGGAAACTGTTACCATTTATACAAGATGTGAGATGCCATGCCATAACAGAATCAGATCACAGTCCTGTTTCCTTTTGATAACATCCAAAGAACCCATATGAAGTGAAAACGGAACCCACAGTTTTTATCTGATGTTAAATTCTGTGATTATTTAAGTTCACAAATCTCAAATTGGAATTTGATTATATCCCTGACACTTCCCTTGTGACACTTCCCTTGTGACACTTCCCTTGTGGAAAGCACTTAAGGCTTATTTGAGAGGCTGTGTTATTTCATACCAGGCCCAAAATATAAAAAGTCTGATATGAGGGGAACAAAGTCATTTGTCATTTGAAACAGCAAATTATTATTCAAGATAAAGAAAAATCATTGAATCCCACCTCTGAAAACATAAAAGAACTCTAAGCTCTTAAAGAAAAATTTTAACCTCAAAGCAAATATTTTTTGAATTTGATATACACCTGAGATTTAATCTTATACAAAACTTTATATTCCTGTGGCACCAAAAGTGCCAAAAGTTTGCATAAATTGTACTCTTCTCCCAGACGAGCAAGAAAGTTTAAATACTGAGAAGAATAAGAAGAACTTAAGACTACAATTTCATCCCTTGAGGCTGGGATTCTTCAATATTAGGGATCTTTTCAATATAATTTATTCACCACAGCTACTTACAGATGATCTCACTGTACTAATTTATCAAATTTAAAAAATTATTTTAATGGATCAAATTACTTTATTCTAATCCCAATGTAAAAATAATAACAAATAAAGCACAATCTACAGATTTACATATATTTATGGGCAGGAGGCAGGGATGTGCTCTGAGCTGTACCTTGTTTGCACTGGCTATTGAACCTCTTCCTGAAAATATTAGATCACCTCCAAATATTTATGTATATAAAATATTTATGTATATATATATATATATATATATATATATTGTAATATATATGTATATTGTAATATGTAACAATATATTGTATATATTGTTATTGTATATATTGTTTATTGTTAAGGCCAATGCAATATAGATGGTTTTTCATTCACAGCTGCTATATATCTTTATGAGGTTACCTATATTCTTCAAGAAACTCAAGTCCATGTTGCTGGAATTTTATTTGGATCTATAAACTACATCGGATAAGAATAGCCCATCTTTGTAAAAGTGTAACGGTTTGGGGAAGTTTTCCTGGAACATTTGTGCTGGTTAATAACAATCATCACTTGATTTCTATACACTATTACAGTATTATTGCTGACCATGTGCATCCCTTCATGGCCACAGTTTCTAATAGCTGCTTCCAACACGATGATGCACCATGTCACAAAGTAACATTCTCTCAAACTGATAATAATAATGAGTTCACTGTTCTTCAGTGCTCTTCCTTTTTACTGGATCTGAATCCAATAAAACAGCAGGTGATTCACAGTATGAAAGAGCTCCTGAAAAATCAGCAGAATCTCAAAGGAACATCCTGTGGGATCCATGGGAAGAAGATTCAAGGTTGTTCTGAGAGCAAAAGCAGGCGCTACCCAGCATTTGCACAGTGTTGGTAGTGAAGTGTGAGGTGAGTGTGTACTCTTTCTCTCTGAGGATGCGTGTACAGACTCATGGGAAGCAGAGAAAAGTTCTGTGTCATTGGTGTGTGCTTTGCAGGGCTCTGTCCTGTGCTGTGCTGTACTACCTGTAGGGGGATGCAGGAAATTGCTTTCGATAAAAATAGTGCTCAGCCCTGTAACCTGACCCATTTTATTAACTCTGCTCTGGACAACTCCACCTGGACGCGCAACTCAGGGAGAGGAAAGTGGGTGGTGTTTGGGCAGTTAGAAATATTTTACATATACTTAAACACACACACACACACACACACACACACACACACACATAGCAGACATGATCACACTCATATTTGCACACATGAGCACGGGAATACACATAAATGCACAAACATACAGACTGGCCCATGTACAAACAAATCCCCTACACACACACACACACACACACACACACACACACACACACACACACACACACACACACACACACATACAGACACACACACACACACAGACACACACACACACACACACACACGCACGCACGCACGCACACACACACACACACACACACACACTTGCTGTGATCGAGGTAGGGAGGTAACCTGACAGAACTGGGACACAGTGTGTTTAGGCAGGCCAGGTTTTCTCATGACAGAGTTGAAAAGTTGCTGTGGAGGAAAGTTTAAGCTGAAACGTGGATGTGGCAGCGAGTGATGAGGGAGGAGACTGACTTCTGAAGCAAAATCAAACACTGTTAGACTTTATAGGGAAACAGAAATCTCTCTATTGCTCAAGTATGGATTTACTGGAAAATAAAGGTAAAAATCACACATAAATTCATCATACTTGACACTTTCGTGAACCGTGATACATATCATTTCACCATCATACACCAGCTGTAACACCAGTTCAAGAAATGAAACCAGTGCCTACTGCTTTGTATTTCCATAACGTGCTAAAATAGGAAAAGTGTACTCTAGACCAGGTGTTCATAAACACCTGTGTTTAACTAGAAAGCATACTGACCCACATGAAAACAAAACCCACATTTTTATGATAAATTGTTTTTGCCTTTAACTTCTTGAGTGCTGACACTGAAAATGTGAGAATTAAGGCCTGAAGAGGAGCGTAAACAATATCGTGTTCATATAAACATCTGTCCCAAATGTACTTCACAAACACAATCAGTAAAGATGTGTTGCTCACATCAGTCTACGTGTGTAGCTGAGCAATTAAATGAGCATTTAATTTGGTATATAACCCATCACTGTATGTCAGACCCCATGTCGACAATCCACGTACTTACGCCATAACATCATGTCTGATGTAGTCTGGGTTGTACCTGTGGACTATGTTCTTGCTTTGCTTTTCCTGAGGATTCTTTCTTTGTGTAAGAAACATCAACATCTCTGGTTCCCTAATTGTCTGTTTCAGGTGCCTGCGGCCGTGTTATATCACACTGATAACCATTAATTTGGCTTCCGTTATTTTGTGATGTCATTATTCATTTATTTCGATTAATGTTTTGACCAAGGAGCACTCAGACTGAAACACTCACGATGGTAGTTTTTAACAGAACTTCTTTGAATGTACGAATTATAAATACAGTTTAATGATACAAATGATTTTATATTCCATTGTGTTAATTGTCCTCCAAATGCTAATTAAGACACAGTCTTGATTAAACTGGCTGTGCAAAAAATCTGCTGTAAAATTGATACAAAACATCATGATGGTAAGACCAAGCAATTTGACTTTGTACACATTACAAATTGTGATTATTAATAGTTCTATCTGCTGCCTGTGATCGTCAATACACTGTGTTCTCTAGAGAAGATGACTTTCAAACTAATGACTGACTTCTTACCGCACAACTCATTCAATATCATTACCAGTAGATGAAGTGGCAGCAGTGCTGCTGTATCAGCTCAGTCTGGGTCCGTACATCCAGCCTGATGGTAATTTAATTTACATTCCTAAGAGAGAACGGCAGGCAGCGGTGAATTTTCATACGATTGTAAAAATTTCAGCCAGACAGGAGAGCTGTGAGTGATCATTTGCATTCTGAGTCACACACTCAGTGTAAGTGATAAATTCTTAACCATACGAGAGTAAGTACTCCTGAGACATTTACACAAAGTGAGGCAGCAGCTAACTCTAAATTCCTTTCACAAAGTGTTTATGAGCGCCTTGGTGGAAGATATGACTTTTGGGCTGAGTGGGGGAAATTACGTTTTACTCTCAATGGCATAAAAAGATTTATCTGACAGAACTAAATCCCTCCTTATTGTGCCAGTCTGCCATTGGGGCCTATATTCTGCATTTTTATTGTATCTTATATTTTCTCCACAGTTGTGTGCAAAGGTCGAATGTGACATTTTTGTCACCCTTGGCCAAATTATACTACATTTTGTTGTTTTAGTGTTTTACTCATTACTGAAAAATACAAAGCACCAGCTATGTTCAGAACTGCTCACTCGTTATCACGTTCACCATTCATTGTGTAGCATTTGCTACATAGTGAACCGACTAGAGCACAACCAAAAGACCTTTCAGACACTTCGTTTGGAAACACTGCTTCATAAAAAGGCACGGATATTTGTGTGACACATTCATATTCTGTCGCATTAACAAATAAAACTGAACAATGTGAAATATTTGTTATTAGTTGAGACTGGAATGTTATATTTTTTTGTGTATTTCTCATTGGAGATGTGTGGTGGCTCTTGATGCACTGAATCCAGCCTCGATTCTCTCCTTGTGAAGGTCTCCCAAGTTCTTGAATTTATATTTCTTCCCAATCCTACAAAGGCTGCGGTCATCAAAGGGTTGCCCAGGTACTTTTCTCCTTCCAATTTCCATTCATTTCCGGGTCAATTTCCAATAATAAACTTTAATGCAGCCCTTTGGGAACATCCAGCAATGACCTTGTGTGGCTGAACCTGTTGGTGGCAGGTGGCAGTGATGGGAACAACTGGCAGGTCAGCAGCCTTCCTTATTAATATTGTGGTTGTGCACTGAATTAGACATGGTATCTATACTGTCTGAGTAGTAATTAATTCAAATCAAAATGGTGTATTCTAATAATTTGAGATGATTAAATCATTATAGTAAAGCAAAGAAAAGGCTTGAATTTCATTAAATCACTTCCTATGCAATAAATATAATACTTATGACAGTTTATGGCCAACATTTTTTAGATAAAATTTTGAAACAAAAATGAACTTGTCCACAAAATTCTATTTTGTGAGATGGATTAGTATCTAGTAGACAAGAATATCAAACAACCGCAACCTTGTGATCAATAACCACGTGCTCTAATCACCACTGACCATGAAATAAATGAGTTATATTTACATCACAGAGCCCTGTTTTATAGACTGGCTTTGCATACATTTCAAAAACTGAATTATACAGAAATATCAAAAACAATGGAAATCCCTTTTAAACTGGAATTAAAGATGCTTCTTTAACAGCAGTTTTGTGGCAGAAAATATCCAACTGATACCATCAGCTGCCAAAAGATAGGGATCACCACAGTCACATGATCAGCCAGAGTGAGGGACTCAAGCGAGAGAGAGAGAGGGATGATGTAAGGACGGATTCTAAGGAATTCCCAAGTGTGCAGCACTCACATACCGCAAAACTGCTGCAACCTGGGACTTTTAAACAGCATCAGTCACATTTACACTCTGAATTGGACTTGACATCACAGTTCACGCATATGAGCACACACACACACACACAAGCACACACATGCACAGAGATGCACACACACGCACAGAGATGCACACACACACAGGCCTTTCTGAATCAATCTACTGCCCATTTATTTCTGATGATTCAGTATTTAGTATTGTGAGTAATGTATTCAGCTGCAGATTGGCCCCAGAGCAGACAGCTGTGTAAAAGCTGTAATATGTATTCAAACAGTGCGGTGTGTATTGGGTGAATGTAAATGATAATGTTTGCCGCCTCATCCGTCTCTGCTGCAATGACATTGGGGAGTGGAGCTGGAGACTTATCAGCTAGCAGGACTGCATGTCAATAATGACGGAGAGACTATGAATGTGTGTGTGTGTGTGTGTGTGTGTGTGTGTGTGTGTGTGTGTGTGTGTGTGTGTGTGTGTGTGTGTGTGTGTGTGTGTGTGTGTGTAAATACAGCTTTGTAAATGGTGTTCTCTGTCTGCATGACTTTGACATTGCATAGGAAGGGTCTATTCTTTTGTGTATATATGTGTGTGTGTGTGTGTGTGTATTGTCCAAACTGTCCTGACTTTACAGGAAAACAATCCAGGGTGACTAAATGCCTAAAATATGCCCCTAAATGACTTGAAGTGTTCATAATAGAGCTTACCAGAGTGTTTCGCTTTTAAAACTGATAAAAGTAAAATCATTTCTTTTTGGTTACTGATGTAAAGGTTAGGTTTAAAAATTGTTTATATGTATCCAGGGTCTGTCTGTGAGGAGTTTGGAGTGTTCTCCCTTTTTGCTCCTTATGTCCAAAATACCCGTTTTGTCCAGGTACTCTGTTTTCCTCACTAAACTGCTCCCTAGAGTGTTCCTGATCCCCCCCTTGTGCCCAGAATCATTGGACACAAGGCAGAAATACCCCCTGCACATTGGGACCAGACCTAATGTGACCTTGCCTAGGATTAAGTAGATAAAAAGATGGATGGATGGATGGATGGTAAAATCGTGTGTGTGTGTGTGTGTGTGTGTGTGTGTGTGTGTGTGTGTGTGTGTGTGTGTGTGACACACACACACACACACACTTCTGACCTTCCACTCACTGTTTAGAATCATGTTCTTCATCTTTTCCCTAAATCAGCACTTTCTCTCCTCCTGTCTTTAGATCCCCCCCCCTCTCTCTCTCTGTCATCCTCCACTCACGCACACAAAACGTCTCTCTTCAAACGTCCTCGCTCCATTTTCCAGCCCATGCTGAAAGTTTGTTTGTGTAAACAAAAGAAAATGGAGCAAAAATGCAAAAAAGGAAAGGACATCAGAGGGAGACAGAGATAGGGGGTAGACAAGGAAGGTCAGTTATAGAGAGAGAGGGAGGGGGGAGAAGAGGGGGGGGGCAGGAAGGAGGAGAAAGCTGTGCTCTTCTTCTCTTGTTCTCTCTGGAAAATCCCCAACCCCCCCATAGGCTGTGTTGGTGAAGGTGAGAGGCAGAGGACAAACTCCGCTCTCCAGCTGTTCCTGGGTCAGCGGTGCAGAAACGTGCAGGTGTTCACACAACCCTGTCCTACTCTCTTACCTGACCTGGGGTCAGTCTAAGCTCCTTACACTCATAACTCTATGGCAAAAGGAGCTGGGAGGCTTTTTTATTTTGCATTGGAGCTACAAAGCTTATACTGCAAGGAAGTACTGGAAGGTACCTCACCGATAAACTGCATATGTTTAACCTGTACTTTCACGACTGTTTTATTTTATTGTATCTTTATATTGTACAGTATATGCACAAAAGTATTGGGACACCTGATTATTCCTTTTCTTCCAAAATTAAGAGCTTTAAAAAATCCTGCTATTATTTGTGTAACAGTGTCTTAACTGTCCATGTAAATCAAGCTTTGCTAGATTCTGAATGCATTCATTAGAAGGGGTGTCCACAAACATTTGGACTTATAGCTTCTCATAGTTTTACCACTAACATACACTGTAACTATTTTTATGTCTTACTGGATAGTGTTGCTGTCCTCTCTCTGTGTCCTCTCAGGGCAACGTGCTTTAAATGGGTTAACTTTTAACTTTGCCCAACTTATGAGTAAGCCTCTTTGCTTTCTGATGTGTGTTTAGCTCAGGTTTGGTAGTCGGCTGGTAACTAACTGGTAACCACTGGGGTAATCTTAGCTTCACTGTACACTGCATCTGAGCTCCTTGTCTGCAGACGATTTCACAGAAACTGTCATACTCACCTCGTTCAAAACAGAATGTGTAATTATGCATTGATGTCACGTTCCTGCCTGAACGTGCCTCTTGAGTTCAACGGAGTGGCAAAATGTTCTGCAGTATGGCTGCATTTAATAGGGAAAACAGCCAAACATGATTGAAACAAGCGATTATCTGCTCAAATAACCAATGTTGGGCGGCACGGTGGCGCAGTGGATAGCGCTGTTGCCTCACAGCAAGAAGGACCTGGGTTCAATCCCCGGGTGGGGCGACCTGGGAAGTTTCTGTGTGGAGTTTGCATGTTCTCCCCGTGTTCGCGTGGGTTTCCTCCGGGTACTCCGGTTTCCCCCACAGTCCAAAGACATGCATGATAGATGAATTGGTGACTCTAAAGTGGCCCTTAGTGTGTGCATGTGTGCGCCCTACGATGGATTAGCGCCCTGTCTAGGGTTGTTTCCCGCCCTTGCGCTCTGAGTTGCCGGCTGGGCACCGGCTCACCCGTGACCCTATTCAGGAATAAGCGGTTTGGAAAATGAATGAATGAATGAATGAATAACCAATGTTCAATGGACATTAAAGTGCGGCCAGGAATCGGCCACTGATTTTGATGCTGGGAAAATACACTAAACCAGTGGTTTTCGATCAGGATCCTAGAGTACCACTGCCCGGCTTGTTTTAGAGTTTTCCTGCTGTAAAACATCCAGTTCGGCAAGCAAGTACTTGGCATTTAGTTCATTAGTTGGATCAGGTGTTGTTGGAATCAGGAGAAACCTACAGGGCAGTGCCCACTCATCCCACATTTGAGACTCCACTGACAGCTTAGGAATTTTTAACCTGCATGGACACAACACAAACTTCATCATCCGGGAAGTTTTTACTAAATACTGACACAAATGCTACATTTTCTCAGCATATAAATATTAAATGAAGATGTTAAACGTTCAACTGATGAGCAGTCGATACAGTAGCTATATAAATTATGATTCAGTGAACCTGATACAAAACAGCAACTGCAAATCCACATTTCTATGCCTGGATTCCAGTTGTTTCTGTTCATTACAGCAATCTATTATAAAGCACAGTTCTGAATTCTGGCTCAGTCTGTTAGAACAGTCATACTGTTTACACTGTACCCTACCACTACCACTCAGTCAGTCTGTTAGAACACTCAGTCACTCAACAGTTCACACTGTTTACACTGTACCCTACCACTCAGTCAGTCTTTTTGCCATTTAGTTGTGTGACTGCAGTTGTGTGACTCTCAATAGCTGTCACATAATGCACATACCCTCTATACTTTTGAGCCACATTAGCCTCATGGCTCCAGTACATAACTAAAAAGTAACCTTCACTATGAGTTATGACACAACGCTCCAACTTCATTGGAATTGTGGTTGCACTTAAAAATATGCAGTGGAAAGCTATTCATTCACTCGACCTAAGGTTCAAGCAATGTGTACCTTCTAATATGAACTTTCTATCAGCAAAACGGGTCTGTATGACTAAATATTACTGCGGTGTTTTCAGTCTGGATGGACTCTAACGTGGGTATTTCCCAAACATACGCTGTAAAGTGCATTTGTGCCGCATGAGGAATTTGACGTGTGTTGGAGTGTTAATGCTGATAGGTTAAATTTTTAGGGGGTTGCACCTCACGCCTGCCCAGGGGAAATCCAACTTATTATGGTTTTCTCTCTAATGCTTATTGACATTTCATCAAGGCCTTACATGAAATCAATCTTGCCTTTGGGCAGATTTTGAGCTATGCAGTGCAAATTGATAATATCAAAGTGAGTCAAAATTGCTGCTTTTAACTGTGTGACTTTCTCTGAAATGGCATCAAATCCTTTCATGAATTTGCATTTATAGCAAAGGTGCTTTAATCCATAGCAATTCAGTGGCTGATTGTGATAATGTTTAATGCAACTTTAGTAGACTTATGGATTTAAGAATATCTCTAGGATAACTGTAGTCTTGTTTGCCTCCATCCTTCTCCCATCCCACCTCACTCCTTCCTCCTCTCTCTCCCTTTTGATGATGTTATGAAAGAGTGTCTCTTGATTCATTATAATGTTTATTCTTGATCTCTCACTGTTCTGATTTAAAATGAGAAAATAAACACGACATTCTGACCTTTTAACGTGTTATTTTAACTCTTATAAAAATGGTAGATTGAATGGGGAGGATGTAGTGGTGATATTGGACAGCATACTGATATTTACATTTGTCTGCTTAATTTGCAGTTGAAGCAAACTGTAACTTGTACAACTGTCCATTCAGTTAAATGAAAATATGTTTTTTTGTGTTTTGTTTTATTTTGTGTTGAGTTGTGTTCTTTTTCTTGTTGTTCCATACTCATAAAATCCAAACCACAGAGCAAATTCAAAAATATTTTGAATTATTTGCAACTTTAAGGAAAGCCTCTGAGCAAATAATATCAATTATTGCATAATGTTGCTTTAAATATATCCATAGAGTCATAATCTAATCAATAAAGCTGTGCCAAATGTTAAATAGTTCAATATGTTACATTTTATAAGGTATAATTTAATTGATCATCCCTCAACCTTGATGCTTATTAAGAATGCAGTGATTTTTGAATGAAATATGTAATATTTAATTGGAAAAATGTGAACTGTTGAGATGAGTTAACTGTTTCTTTGTTTTTAAATGGGGATTTTAATGCAGAGGGTCTTTAATAACTGATTATCATGAGTTTATAATTATCCATAATCATTTTTTTTTCCATTTGATTCTTCTGTATTTTCCTAACACCAAATTGCCTAATCTGCCCTGCCTTTCTGACAATCAGGACCCTCATAACAGAAGAATCACTTCCTCCTTGCAATTTGCATTTGCATCACATGTCCTGACAGGTTAACATGTAATACATGATTTTATACCTGTTTACTACTGTTCTATTACTAACAGTAATGACGAGTATAATAAAGACTATAAATATTATCATTACTGTGATAACTTCTGAACTACTGAGTACATAAGTACTGTCTGTACCACAGGACCATCCCTTCTCTGGCGACTTGTTGAGTGCTGTGTAGAAGTGTGACACCTGCTGCTGACTGATGATAATGCAGCATCTTTTCAAAGGGGATCTTAATAAAACTTTTTCCATTAAGGCTCCTTTAAAATGGTTCCTCTCCAAGGCAGGAAAGAGGAATGGGTGAAGACAAGAGCATTGTTAGAGCAAAGCAGAGCAGAGCATCAATGAATACAGAGGGAGAAAGAGTGATGGAGAGAGCAGGGCAGCAGGGGAGGAAAAGGAATGAGGGAAGAGGAAAATCAAAGTGAGCGATGGGGCCCAGATGGAACAAAGAGGTGGAGCAAGAGAGGCAGAGCAGCACAGAGGGTAGAGAGAGATATAGAAAATAATAGAGTGAGAGATCCTTGATGTATACTAAATGCTAGTACTGCGAAGGATATACTCTTTTTGGACAAAAGTATTGGGACACACCTCTTAGTCATTGATTTCAGGCGTTTCATTCAGTCCCATTGGCACGGGTTTATAAAATCAAGCACCTAGCCATGCCGTCTGACTCCATGTTCTAAAAGGTTCACTGATTTGATTGTGGTACTGCAGTAGGATGCCGCTAGTACTACATGTCAGCTGTGCGTGGTATTATTGAAACCTGGAAGCATTTAGGAACCACAGCAACCACAGCATCTCAGCCACTAAGCAGCAGAACATGTAGTTTAAAGTTAAAAAGCAGGGTCACCGAGTGCATAGTGCATAAAATACACCAACCTGGTGTTAGAGCTGCAAAAGGAGCACCCACTTCATTAGGGCTGCATGTCATTTGAAAAAAAAACTTGCTTGATTTTGTTCTTCTATGATATTTATTGCAATATTAAAAGAAACAGGAATTTCCACCACGTAAAGGGCCATATGATCATCATTCTGATGCACATTTAATGACGCATTTATGAGAAAAGAATAAAGAAACACCTAAAAATCCTGATGGTAATATTTGGGAAATGGAATTTGGGGAACAAAATAATGAATTTCTTAGGGATCTATAGGTTTCATAGGTATCAGTGATCCAACATATCATATTAATAAAGCACTCTGTGTTTCCCATATTGGAGTAAATTAAATTATATTGGGCAGATGGAAATGGGCCCTAGCAGATGTGTCATGAGAACCGTGTGTATATTGCTTCAGTATCAGTATTTACATTTTTGCATTTTACATGTTCATTGCACAAATATATTGCACATGCTAAAATGTGAGTATTGCATATGCACACATTGGGATGACAATGATGAAACAATATATTGTGCGGCCCTACACTCCTACACACTAATAATTCTTTAGATTTAGAATGGGACGGCACAAAAGCTGTAGTAGGTATAATGTCCTAATACTTTTGTCCATGTAGTGCAAACTTTGGCACTTGAGAAATCACTGCATACTACAGACGTTTTGTACCATGTTCATCAGAAGTTTTGTACCATGTTCATCAATCATCCACTTTTTCTTCTGAATAGAGTTTAATAGAGAATATATGTCCCTACTTTTCCCTACCATTCTGGAACGTTTTACGATGGCTAGATGTTCGTACATTGTTGTGCTGGTGTTTGATAATTAGTTTGATAGTTAGGTTCTGGATCACAAAAACTACTATAGCTTATCCCAGCTCATCAGGTACTGAATAGGCCTCCTCTTGGCTATCGCTATCTCTCTCTCTCTCTCTCTCTCTCTCTCTCTCTATCTCAGTGCTGGTCTTATTTATTGATGGTCTCTGAGGGGTAGCTGGGCTTTAAAAGGCCGTACTAGACCCTTTAGTGTTTAATGAGGAGGCACTGGGTAGGCGCCCATGTAGAGGGTCCTAATTACTGCCTAATTGAGAGGCTCCCCATGTCTGGAGTTAAAGCACACACACACACACACACACACACTTTCTCACTTGATCTCCCTATCTTGCTCCCATCCCGCCCAATCCTCTGGGAGCTTCAGTTAATTCCTCAATTAATTAATTAAAGCTTGAAGAAGGCTTGGCTCTAAGCCCCCATTGTTTGCTTCCAAAGTTATACAGTGTTTTACACTGAATGTAAGATTTAAGAGGTGGACAAATACTTGCATTGTAGATGGTTTGTGTCCAAGCGTGGCATTTTGTTTGAAGTGGTTTTAAATCAAAATGTAAGACGTAAGTTAGAGGTATACTCTATGGTCATCCCAGCAGTGTGCAGTGGATCAAAGTAACCTTCTTCCAGAGCCTTGGGGGGCTTATGATTACAGGATTATAAAGTACAATTAACCAAGACCTAAATGTGATTTGGATGGGATTAGATATCCAAGGAATTCTGGGATATTTTTTCCCCCAGCACACATCTCACTGTGGCTAAACTAATTTCCCGGAGACTGGGGTGGCTTCAATCTGTATGTGTGACTGAGGGCTGGGGCTGTTGTACAGTATAGTTTTATTACCTGTGGGGCAAATTAACCTGTTTGTTTGCCTCTTGTTAAAAAAAAAAATCACAATTCACTATTTTTAAAACATTTTCAAGTGTTAAACTTACAGTTGACAGCTAAGTTGAAGAGTGGATGCTTTATTTAGAGTTCCTGAACTCATGCTACCTTCAGTGCTCTTAAATGGACTCTGAGTACCTCAATGACTGATCATGTAAATGTGTGACCATCAGATACATCTTCTCAGAAAGGAGAGTGCACTCACATTTAAAAGTAGTCTTCATATTGGGGCCCTCAAAACTTTACTTGGTCTGTCATTATAATGTAAACTTTTTCAGGTTAGTTTTGGTTGCGGGTTCATCGTGTGTGTGTGTGTGTGTGTGTNGATGCACCCCTGGCAGCCCAGCATTCTTATTGCTCATAAAAAATCCCAGGTTCAACAGGAAGACCGTAACTGGAAGAAACTGAAGGGACAGTGGGTTCCAGGACCATCATGTTCACTGAGCCCTGGTGCATTAAGGGTAATAGTGTTCTTAGGGTCAGTAGTGGGACTACAATCAGTATTTCTGTCATGCCCGTTCCCAATGCCCTTTGTGTGCCAGTCTATGTTCCTCCGGTCGCTAGGAGGTGCTGGTTTTGGGTGGCAGAGGATCTTTCTTGTCGTTTTTTTTGTGGACAGGAGAGTCTGAAGTTTTGGCTGTTTTTCGTGGTGGGCTCTGCTCACCGATGTCATGCAGCGAAGGCTCCCTGTACATGGCCACTAAAGAGAGAGAGAGAGAGAGAGAGAGAGAGAGAGAGAGAGAGAGAGAGAGAGAGAGAGAGAGCATGAAAAGGAGAAACATGCAGAGAGAGAGAATGAGAATATGAAAGTATGAGAGCGATAAAAGAGAAAAAAGGGAAAGAATGATTTAAAGGCGAGCAGTAAGAGAGAGAAATAAAGGAAATAAACATAATGAAAGTGAGAGAGAGGGAGAGAGGGAGAGAGAGACACAGATAGACAGACAGACAGACAGACAGAGAAAGACAAAGTTTGAAAAAGAAAAAAAAATGAAAGAGAAAATAACAATACAGTGAGGGAAAAGAATAAAAGAGGAAAGCAACAGAGAATGGAGAGATAGACAGATAGACAGATCATGAGGAGAGAGAAAGAAAGACAGACAACTTTTGATTTTTCGCAGTTGTTGTAAACAGTGTCTAAATGTATTTATCTTGTTAACCAATAACAAACAATGTCCCCGACTCTGGCCTGTCTTTTAGACAGAGCTGAATTAACCTCACACAGAATAAATCATCTCCAACTGGCTGCAGTTTATCCAGAAGATCCTCGGCTCCTTTAAATACAGTATTATCAGAGCTCTGACAGTAGAGGGTCCACACTCACAGGCTGCATGAAACTCCTCCTCCTCCTCTCCCACTGCTCCTCTCCTACCCCAGAAGAAGGTGGAGGAGTCAAGGAGAGGACGGGAGCAGGAGGAACGGAGAGAAGGAACCGTAACAGCTGATCCCTTTCATAAATGATGCTGACAACTAATAAACTAAGCCAATCACAGAACTCACTTTCAGCGAGCTGAATAGAGACACACATATGGCAGTTCGGTCCATTTAACAGCTGTAATTGTGAATTAAGCTCCTCATTACAAAGATACGTAGTGAACAATATAATGAGGAATAACATAATCTTACTATACTTGTAGATGTTGTGATGGCAGTCAATGTCATATTGTTTTGGGGGATTTTAAGAAGATTCTTGTGTCCCCTTCAGTATGTGGACAGGAAGCAAGATGGCATTATAATTAAAATCAGTTTCTGGATCACGGAGGAGAGGAGGAGGATCGATAGGAGAAAGTAGTGGGGGTTTCTGGATGCAGCCAAAGAGTAGCACAGAGAGCGTACCTTCGATGAGTTTGGGAAGGAAGTGGGCAGCTCCTTTTGTCTTTTTGACCCGGTTGCCCTTCATGACCTGTCCATCACGGTTGATGCCGATGTACCAGGCTCTGCCTGATTGCGTCTGACGGTACAGGATGGACGAGTAGGTCACATAGTAGTTTTCAAACACACACTCTTTGAACTTACACTCCGGTGTGAAGTGTTCCTGTAACACAAAAGAGACACACACACACACACACACACACACACACACACACACACACACACAGAGTTGAATATAATGAAAACTGCACATCAGGCCTTTCAATATTTTCAGCACAGCACATTTGGAATAAGAGCAGGGCTCAATTTGAGGGGGTAATATCCTACTTTCTTTAAAAAAACAATGCACAAGCGTTCTGCCATGTAAAATTCCCCCTTTCCATACCCGTTGGAGGAATGTTAAAGCAGCTTTATGTGAGAATTGGTATTTTTTTGCTCCTGGGCTCCCCTTATAGCTATGGAGTGTAATTCATTTTAATACCACTGCTGTAAACGCAGGTCACACTTTCATATTCTAAACAACTGCAGTATGTACTAAAATCACACACACACACACACACACACACACACACACACACACACACACACACACACACACTAAGGTGCCTTCACTGTAATTCACTCCACTTTTTGATTTTTAAGTTTATATTAACCTTTAGAACCCTAAGACATACGTTTATTAACCAAACAGTCATGTATTATGTTTACATGTTGTTTTCAGGAGATCCTATGCTACTCAAATTCGTCTGTATAGATGCAAAAAATAAACAGAATTTAAATATTTGTATGAATTTTACCCTCTTTTCAAAAATGTACTTGCACCTACAATTGTTTGTGATTGTTTAGAAAACCGTAAACATCCTTTATTATTTGTGTATTGGATTTTGTGAGCAAAGAAAAGGAGCAAACAGCCCCTCCCTTCCCATTTTAATGACTGGCATCATTAGCCCCGCCCCCTCTCGCTGATCAGTTGGAGTCCGATGAGCACGTACACATGGACAGAGAAGTAAACATGCAGTAGTTCATTGGTTTATTGCTATGAACAGAAAACATGGAGAGTGAGTGATTCAGCAGATATAGATGATGTGAATAATGTTGTTTATCTCATAATATTAGCACATGTCAAGGTCTGTGATGTTCTAGCAAAGCTTGTGGGGTGTTACCAGTCAGATTACCCATGCAAACCCTTGTCCACTGCTGAAAGTATCTACAATGTGCATAGAAGCACCACAGCTGTAAGTTTGATCTGCCGGGGCTTCGTACAGGACCTGCTGTAAAATCTTGGTGCTACAGATGCCATCTTTTGAGGTCCTGTGAGTAAGAGTGAGAGTGAGCTGACGGGTATTATGGAGAAGATCAACAGCATATGAAATGGATGCTTATCATTGTTTTTGGCTCATTAGTCTATTTTTACACAAAAAAACTGTACAAATACAAAACTATTTTTTACACAAACTCCAAAACTAAACCTTGTCTTAACCTCACAAACAAAAAAAAAAACCTCTTTCTCTAAACATTGAAACATTCTCAACGTTGCAGGATGACAAAGTCATGAAGATCCCGACAAGGTACAAAAACAAACACACACATACACACAAGCCCACAAACATTGTTTATGTCCACTACTTTTCGTACGTTAAGTATTTTCACTCTAGTGCACTCACTCAGCTCATTTTAGGTGGACAGCAGTGCCGCAGCCTAATCTTACCCTCCTACCCACAAAGCAGCAAACACCTTCAATCTCTAAACCCCTGCAGGAGATTGGAGCCTGTCAGTAAGCAAAGACTAACATCTCACTCCCCGCATCCTTCTTACTCCCCCCTCTTACTTCTTCTTTCTATCCATCCATCCCTCCCCTCTCTCCTTCTCAAGTGCTCCCTACATCCCTAACTCCCCCTTACACCCTCCCTCATTTTGTAACCTTGTCAGGGAACAAACCAATTTTCAGGATTGATTGGAATCCTTGGTGTGACTGGTGAGCTGAGCAGCTGAATAAGGAGTTTGCTCTTCACTCTCTCATTCTCTCTCTCTCTCTCTCTCTCTCTCTCTCTCTCTCTCTCTCTCTCTTTAGTGGCCATGTACAGGGAGCCTTCGCTGCATGACATCGGTGAGCAGAGCCCACCACGAAAAACAGCCAAAACTTCAGACTCTCCTGTCCACAAAAAAAACGACAAGAAAGATCCTCTGCCACCCAAAACCAGCACCTCCTAGCGACCGGAGGAACATAGACTGGCACACAAAGGGCATTGGGAACGGGCATGACAGAAATACTGATTGTAGTCCCACTACTGACCCTAAGAACACTATTACCCTTAATGCACCAGGGCTCAGTGAACATGATGGTCCTGGAACCCACTGTCCCTTCAGTTTCTTCCAGTTACGGTCTTCCTGTTGAACCTGGGATTTTTTATGAGCAATAAGAATGCTGGGCTGCCAGGGGTGCATCTCACAGGAGAAATGAGTCACGTTGGAAAGGAGAGTTAAAAAAATTAATCATTTAATTTTATTTCTCCTTTGATGTTTCACCTGAGACAAATCCCTTTCATATGTATCTTCTGTCTTTGAGGGTCTTCTGCCTGCGCACCACTGAAACCTGTCACCCCAACCCAAACAAAACATGACATTGAAAGGTCCTGGATCTTGGCAGATCTTGCAGATCACATTGTTTTGGAAGCATCTGCTCAGGCTAATCCTGTGTGATAGCTCAGCAACCTCCACAATCCCCTCCTCCATCTCTAAGCCTAGCGTAATCTCCTCTTCTTCACCTTCTCTGCTGTTTGATTAGTTTGTGACACAGAGTCAATTTTCCACTCCGTGGCACAGGAAAAGCCCAGCGTGCTCTCAAGAGGACCATTAAAGTGTACACATATACACACTAACACACACACAAGCACACACATAATCACACACACACACACACACACACACACATACAACCAGACAACAAAACAAATTTTGAAATAATGCATGCTCCCCTTTCTGTATGATAATGCTGAAAGTCGTACACCCTGAGGAGCTAGAAGTCTTTCTCTTTTTCTGTTCATACACAATATCCCCCAAAACCCGAGTGTTTGTGAGCTTGTGTGTGTGTGAGGTGACTCATAACTGCAGGAATTGAGGTATATTATCGCTTTCTTTTGATTAGTTTTCCACTGCACATTATGCCCTGGGTGCAATATTTTATTTCTGCTGCTGCTCTCCTTTATTTTCTGTTAGGTTTCATTTTGTTTCCATGCTGGAGTTTTCTTTTTTTTTTTAAGCATAATTTGCTAACCAATGATTTTGCCACTTTCTTCAAGTTCATGGCCTTATATTCAATTTTGTTCTATCACATTTGGCCAAAAGCAAAGGCAAATATTCCAAGCGAAACAGAGCCATGAAAAGATGTGATTTTCACCCTTTTATTTACCTAATATTACAGTATGCCATGTGCTATATAGTATAGATTTACGAGAGATGACTTTGAGATTGTTGTACTTCAGGAGATTCCTTCCAGGTTCCAATCATGCTACTCATGTCTGAAAGTGGTTTATCTTCAGAATTCCTCAACTAAGGCTGAATATCGGGCCTTGGAGTAAGCATACTGAACAAAACCAGTCCTCGTTCAATCAAGCGTGTCGATCCTAATTAAGCTCCAGCTGCTCATCTCTCATTGATCTCAAAGAAATCTGATAGCCTCATTCTGGAACAGCTGAAATAACAGCACGCTTGGATCCAGCAGCTTGCAATAAGAACATGCTGGAGTGAGTTTAAGGCAAACAGAACACACAGAGGTTATGGAAAAACACCAGAGAGGACGATAGAACAGCAATTTACAGTGCAGATCAATTCAGTGATCTTCTCTGACTTCAGCAGGGAAGAAAAAGTTGGCACTTCTATTTTCTATTGAAGGGAAGATGCTGGATAACTGATTGGTCTATTAAGTTTCAGGATTCGCACCCGTTTATTTGTCACACTGTGTTCCACTCCAACTTACAGGGAATGATTTCTCCATAGGGAGCATTCCAATCAAACAGTAAACTTCACCATGACATTTCTTCAAATGGAAAATGCTGAAGCTGAACATGTGGAGAATGTGTGAACATCTCCATCTTCATGCTCTTTAAATGTCCAGGAGCCTCGTAACAATGATAGACCTCATTCTTCTGTCTTGAAAACCATTTCATCTTAAGGGCTATTTTATATCAAATGAAATTACCACCAAGAAATGATCTCCAAGAGTTCAGTATCATTTTTGCAAGCTACCATAAAAACCATGAAGACTTTAAGAACAGGGACAAGAAGACAGTGGAGGCTAAAAAAAACTGGCGGTAAAGAAGGAGAGGCCTAAAAGAGGTTAAGCCTTAAGTCTGATTAAGACCCTCTGGCCCGAGTTAGTTGATGACTTCAATTAAGCCGCTAAATTGTTCTTTTAGTCTCCCAGACTTTTGCCACATCTCTCATCTCGCCTCATCCTGTCATCCCCCTGAGACAGAGCCTGCTCCTTGCGAACACTTTCACAAATCAGACCACTCAAAACACAGGCCACAGCCAATTACAGACCAGATTTGCAGAGGTTTCCTAGGCTTGGAGATCTAACTAACTGAAATTCAGGGCTATTAATTATGAGGCTTCAAACAAGAAAACACCGCTTAGGATTTAAAAACGTGGTTCACTTTACATGAACCGAGGGTCTCTGTCCTTTTCATAGGCTTTACTCTGATGAAAGTAGCTGCTAAACAAGTGTGTGATGTGATACACACACCAAGCCTATCTGGTAGCAAAAAATCTGAATCTGAAAACATTTTGTCTATGATATCGCTTTACATATTCAGCATCTCTTTTTGTAGCATTCTTTATGCAAGAGTGGAAACTAGTGGGTTAAATGATTTTTAAAGGAAAGGAGATTCATTTCTGTGAACAGTGAAAAGTTCTTCTTGTTTGTTGTTTGAATATAGCCATACATTTAGACAGCAGGAGGTGGAAGTAAAGGGCTAATCCTAATAGGCAGCACTAATAAATCCATTTACTATAACCAACCATTTTAATATGTATTTCTTTCCTTCTGCTTAAAGCCAGAAGTGATTAAGGTGTGACCATAATGCACCGTAAGATGGACGGTTCGGCCTAATATATGTGCTTTGTGTGTTTTTATTCAACTTAAAAAATTAAAGTGAAAAAAGATTAAATGAAAAAAACCTAATTTAATAATATAATTTACCATTCGTTTGTTTTCTTATATGTTTGTCCTGGTCGTGGATGTGGTGGTTCCGAATCCCACCCAGAAACAGTCCACTGCTGGGTCTGTCCCATAAATGTATGTTTGATTAAATTTTGCTCTAATTTACACAAATTTCATTCACGTTACATGGTGTTGTTGTTCATGCACTAGTAGTAATGGTTCTCTGTAAGCAGTGTAGGTGTTTGTATCTGCATTCATTTAACAATAGTGAAAACTCCAAATCCAGTCTACACAAGGTCAATTAAAATCCTCCCAAGTTACTTCTAATTCATTGACTTGTGTGTATTGTAACTGTAGTATATGGTAATGATATGGGTTAAGTAATGCTTTATGTATTTTTAACATATAATAAGGGTAAGCAAAGTTATTTTACACATTATAGACTCTAAAAATAAAGATTCTACCAAAGGTTCAAAAGGATGGTTTAAAGGATGCCACAGAACCGAGGGTTAAACGATGCCACCGAACATTCACTTTTGTTGATAACAAGCCATGTGCAGTAAAAATTAATGAATGGGAAAAAAAGTTAGGGAACCTTCACATAATGTAAAAATATTTATTAATTTTTAAATAATTAAAATTATTAATTATTAATATTTAATAATTTAAAAAGGACCTTTATTTTTAAGTGTTTAACTACATGAATGCATGTGTAAATAAAAAAAAAATATGAGTTACAAGTAAACTGTTCAATGCCTAGAGGGACACTTTTCAGACATTTAACAAAATGCCTTCCACCCATGGGTGAGTCCAGTCTTCTCTCATTAGGCTGTGTCCACAGGACATTTTTGATATGCATGAAAACAGTGCATGTTGCTGGCTTGTTGTGGCCACCAATGCAAGTATGAAATTAATTTAAACATGAACAAATACAAGCAAAACCTAGAAAAAAAAGACATGCATTTAATCAAACTGTCCTGCTGTGCAGCTCATTATGTGAACTGACAGCTGTGATTAGGTTCTTCACCATTTGGTTTAAAGTCACTGTGACTGACGGAAGCACACTGTGGCTGACGCACGGGTACATCAGAGTGTGTGTAATTTTGACACATTGCCATGCTCAGGTGTGTTCTTAAATGACAGGTGGTGCGTGTGTGAGGCATATAAAAAATGTCTGTGTGAACACAATCTTAAACCTCCAGAACTCCAGCAGAACTTTGTTCCGAACTCACAGGCCTTTACAGGAGCATTAGTCAAGTTTCCAGCATCAATTTCCCAGTCTGAGGGGCATGATGGTGTTAGAATTTAGAATGTGGTACTGCCCTCTGTGACAATGAGCTTCTTGAAAGTGAAATGATATAAACCTATAAACATTTTAGCTCTTAGGGATTAGCTGAAGTGAGAATAATCTAGTATATTGACTGTCCGAGTTTCTTAGTCTCCATCAGAGTTCATCATTGTTTGCTGCAGCTGACCAGTATTACACATATTTCTCTGTCACTCGACACTTTACACAACTCCCTAAATGATTCATCTTCTCCATTAGTTGTATAATATCAGCACATCATACAGATTTACAGATTTTACAGACATGCATTATTTGTAGTCTTGTGTCTAACTTGGTCCCCTTCACATGAAATATTTCTCTCCATTTTGGAAAAGCGTTTCAGAGGAGATGGGGTGGAGTAACGAGGTGCGGTAATGACGTGGAGTAATGTTGTATTGAGGAGACTGGGTGGAGTACTAGGGTGTTGAGGAGATGATGGTGAAGTAATGGAGTGTTGAGTAGAAGGGGGTTAAGTACTAGGGTGTTAAAGAGAAGGTCGTTGAGCAGTGGAGTGTTGAGGAGATTGGGTGCAGCAATAGGGTGTTGAGGAGATGGATTCATAAATCAATCAAAGTTACACTTATATAACACATTTCTAATTCTTAGAGTAATTTGATTAATTACACAGACTGACAGGAGATCAGTATAGACACAGACATGGCCGGAGTACTGATTTTCTCATGTTTACACACTGTTTTCTCACTGTTGCCAAAATAATAGTTTTATTACATTCCACACATTTCACAGTTTTGAATTAGTAAATAGAGAATTACTGAACATGGGAAATGTACTAATGTTCCTTTAATGGCACAACAAGATATTGAGATGTTTCCCTCTACGCCTTTATGCAATTCAATAAACTGTAGAAGCAATTTTTAACCCTTTTTGTAACAAAAAAAAAATAGTTTGAGCACATAATTTGTAATTTATTAGAGCAAAACTGTGACTTCAATGAGCATCATAAAAGATGGGCAATGCTAACCTGGATCTCCAGATTGATATAAAACCTTTAAAATCCCGTTAATCGTGCAATTTTTATCTCTTCCTCCAGCCTCTTTAATCCATCTCTTGAGGAAGATAAAACTACCTGGCCTTGTTTTAATGGATCATTGTGATGAAATGTTGTACAAGCTGCAGTGCTCTTCTGTCTGCTGAGGCAACACTGAGGCAATCCATTGTTATTTTCCATGGTTTAGATTTAAGTGCATTGAGTGTAGTTATGTATATGAAACCTGTGTGAAATTAGAATCAGGTACAATGTGAAAGGTAAGCTAGAGTTACTCAGTTTGTGGATGCTGTTGTTATTATTATTATTATTATTATTATTATTATTATTATTATTATTATTATTATTATTATTATTATTATTATATTCATTCCGAATTTTGCTCTCAGTTGTAGCCTGTTTAGATGTGCTTATGGTTTGGCCTGTGTCAGCACAAGTTTTCAAATGTTCGGTTGCTGTGTTGATTATTTACAAACTGATCAATATCTTCTGACCAGTACAGAGGACTCTGTATGGTTGTAATTGACCAACCCATGCTAAACCCACAAAACATGTTCTGTCCTACACAAGCATTACAGAATGCTGGCGAGTCATGAAAGAACTGACTCCCATCTCTACCTTGGTTACAACAAAGCTTGACATTCTTTGTATTCCTCCACTGCTCCATCTCTTCCCCTAAACCCAGCCATATCTCTCATTCCTTGCTCCACATATCAGAGGGTGTCTGGCCTTCTACAGAGCAGAAACTCCCTGAACTCCAGAAGCAGAGCATCCCAAGCAGTCAGAAATGCCAGCCTCTGCCTTCTCCCATATTATCATCTGCTGATGGCATGATCCAAACTTGCAAATGAGAAATTACAGTAAAGTAACTAAGTAATTAGTCTGTTTGCAGGAGTGCAGAAATGCACCACATTTTAATTTGTCAGAATGTAACAATTCTGAAAATGAATCATTTAATTTGAAATGACACAGTGATGTCTCAATATGAATAAGATTTTATACGGAATTTTAATACAGAATAAAACTTGTCCAACCACTCAGTAGTTGCTGTGAAAGAACATTTGTGGGCAGAGTTTGGAGAGTCAGTTGTATTTTGGTCATGTAAGTGTGCTGTGGTGCTGTGTGCCGTGGTGTGGTGTGCAGTGTTTTGGTTGGATTGTTCTCTTATGGTTGTGTGTTTTCACTTTCGTTCTCCTCAGACCAGAAATAGAGTTTACAAAAGAATGGTAATGCTTACAATAACGGTACATAAGTTTACAGTACTTATGACAGTAATAAACAGTTCTAAATGGTTTAGTAATGTTTCAATCATTAATAATAATAATAATAATAATAATAATAATAATAATAATAATAATAATAATAATAATAATAATAATATTTGAGTCATTAAATATTTGAGAAGTGGCAACTAACTGAACTGCACACTGTGTTCTCTCTATCTATAACTAATAATAGGAGCAATAGTATTGGGCACATTCATTGCTTTTATTAAAATTAAGGGTATTCGCTGCAACTTTTTTGCTGGTGTCTTTTGAGCTGGTTGAGTGTGTTACTGTGTCATTGTATCATTAGATATCTTGAAAGGTGCTAATTGAGTGTAACTTTATTCATTCATTACTAATTTAGTAGTGCTTAATAATGTGTTAAGTAGTCATTTTTATTACTGGCGTAAACACTATTATTTATTACCCTTACTGTAAAGTGTTACTGAAAGATTTATTGGAAATCCTCAGCAATACAGGATTTTGTGTGTGTGTGTGTGTGTGTGTGTGTGTGTGTGTGTGTGTGTGTGTGTGTGTGTGTGTGTGTGTGTGTGTGTGTCACTTTGAGGTGTAGTCCCAACCCTGTATCTGCAATGCAGCAGAAAAGACAAAAAACCCAGCCCTTCTCACGTGGCCCAAGCAAAGGGTTATCCCCTCCACGCCTGCTCGCTTTGCAGCCCTCACTGAAGCGTTTTGTGCCAGAGCCACCCTGCCTTGAATGTCATTACCCTTGTCGATTCCCACTGTAAGGCTGTGTGTGTGTGTGTGTGTGTGTGTGTGTGTGTGTGTGTGTGTGTGTGTGTGTGTGTGTGTGTGTGCGTGTGCGCGCGTGTGTGTGTTCTGTCTGAGAGAGACCCCTGCTGCATTTTAAAGGTAGCGACTCTGAGACACATCTGCATTGCATAAGCGGCAGTCAGTCCCTGTGCACAGATGTGGGTGGCTAAAGGTGACCTTTAAGACTGGAGGCACTCAGAGCAATGCTACAGTATTTATTGCACTTCCCTGTTGTCTGCTTTACTGTGTTTTACCACCCTCTATCTCTGTTGTGAGTTCTGTTTTGTGGATGTGTCCATTTTTCAGTTCAGCATTGATTTAGTTTGTGTGAAATATTATAAACATTATGGTTTGTTTAAGTCTAGACGTAATCTGATTCTGGGAAAATGCTTGTGTCCCTTTACTGTTATATCAAAACCTCATAACCTTGTCATTTTGTCCTTTTCTTAAACCATACACCATTAAACACATAGCAGACCAATCTGTAGAAACTGTTAAACTGACCCTTAAAGGCCCATATCCAACATTTATCTATAGAAATATTTTACATTCATTTATTTATTTTACATGGCATTTTCTATACAATTACAGTTAAACGGGCTGTTTGTGACTGTGCCTTTAAGACTGTTACAGCCTCATGTAGTGGTTGTATTGGGCCCCATTCAAAAAGCAGTCTTGAAAACCTCCTTATATCTACATGGTGAACTGTTGGGCAAATGCTGCGTTCAGGTTCTCCCGGGAAATTCCTCCTTATATTCAGATGTTGATCATGCATTCAATTGTTTTTTGGTTGGGTGAAAATTGATGCCATGAGAACTCATCCTCCTGACCACCATGATGATTTTCCCACTCGTAAATATAAATATCTTGTTATATGATATTTCCAACATGATGAAGGCAGCAAAACCTACTGTAGGTTAAATAGGAGGGTATATGTAAACACACTGGATTTTATGGCATCATATTCAAAACAGCTTAGTACCTATAGATGGACTATATGAACTGGAGAGTGAGTTCTGAAACTGAAGAGCTTACACATTACAAAAAAATTTATATTTAATAATTAATTATTTATAATATAATATATAATTATTGTATATTTTATTTCACAAAACATTGAGAATTCCATGATATGGGCCCTTTAAAAATGAAGTGGTTTCTATGCTGACTCTTCTAAGCAGAATGCAATCTATTAGAAGCAGCTGCTCAAATATATCCAATTTCATTTTCTTCCAAAAACCAAGAGTATTATATGATAATTATCAGTATACAGTATTTCTTTAATACAGTTATTACCATTACTACCCATGTCCCCATTCATTATATGAGCACTTCATCATCAACTAACCAATTAAACCAGTCCAAAATGGCAAATAAATCTTGTAAACATGAGATAAAGGTACTGTTTACTGTTTGTTTTCGTCCTGTAGTTATGAGGTTTTGTTACGACTACATGTAAAAAAAAAATGATGCTAAACTACATTTAAGACCTTATCCCTGTTCTAAATATCTGTATGTATCTGTCTCTGTATATCATGCTACTGATAAGCACATTTTCAGTCTTTTTCTTTTTTCATATTTGTCCAGTTGTTTGTAAGGTGAAGGTCTGTTTCGGATTCAGTTGTTACTGAAATGCTGATGTGAGGACACCCCTCTGCACCCTGACTAATAATGCAATTTTATGATGCACTCCAGTCTGGGGAAACAAGACTGTTAGTGTTCAAGGGTGAATGAACAGTTCTGGACATCAATGGACAGAGGCTGATGCTCCTCAAAAGGTGAAAAACTCCTGACCTTTGATCTCCAGTGGTCACCTATCTCCAGGAGCAGCATGGACTGCTTGTTTTTTGGTGATCACTGTCTTTACACACCCTTAATGAAACACGCACACCTTATAGCCATGTGTGTGGCATATCCTGGTTGAAGGAGTCAGCTTTATATCTTACGGCTCCTGGGATTTTTTTGTATGTTCTGCATGGATGATCCAAATTATCGTCTTCCTAAAGCAAATTTTAAAACACGGACTGCGATACTTTTCTCCTTTGTCTTCCAAACCAAGAGAGTTCTAAAGTCTTCCAGTCAAAGCCATGATGACACTATTTTTATAATAAAGAACAACAAGAAAAAAGGGACAATCTCAGTGGAATTGTGTCAGGACTGGCTCCCCCATTTCACACAGTGCAAAGCCAAACAAAATGGTTGCAAAAAAACAGAATGACAGATCACAATGGACGGAGTCTTGAGGACACAGATTCAAAGACTTCTCACTTCTGATGCCTGAAGCAGTATGAAGGATGAAGAACAGTGGAAGAATCAGTACTCTTAAAGCATGCATGAACCAACATCTACTGGACACATAAAAAAAAAAAAAACATTAGCCCTATTTAATAAGTCAGTACTACCCTGTTCCTTATTACCTAGTCCATCTTCAACCCCTGCATTTGCAATAGAAACTGTATCTATTTCTATAATAACTTACACAGAGTCTGAGGGAGACCTATTATTGGATATTAGTGAATAAAACTAATATATTTGTATGATTGTAAAAACTGGGCCTCAAAGTGTTTCCTTGTTTTTTTCTTTGTTTTTGTTTGTTTTGTTGTTGTTGTTGTTGTTTTTGCAGTCTGCATGTTCTCTTCAAATCACAATGCTCTAGTACCAATATGATATGACAGGTATGGCAGCAAATCATATTGCTATGGGATAAGTGGGATAATATTTGTATGCTTCTATTTTAGCTGATTATTTATACACACACTCATGATCAAAAATAGTGTTGCACAAATAGCTTCACCCAGAAGTGCAATTACTAAATGATTGAGGTTATAATGAACAATAAATGATTAAAAGACTGATATGGGTAATACTCATTGATCTACGCTTATAGACGTAGTGTCGTCGGCTATAACGCATCATGCCAGATGTCTCAGCATGGAGCTGTAGAGTATCTTAATGGTGTCCTGTGATAATCAATCCCATGCAGCTTGAATATTCCCGGTCAGTTCCAGCTGATTTTGCGGTAGATTGGTGTGTTCATGTTTGTCAATCGCATCTCACACATTTTCAACCAGGGCATAAGTCCAGGGCATGATGATGTGACTGGTCATGGCATCGTGATTTTTGTTGCAGGATCTCAATAACATAATGCTGGGCTTTGAAAGTGCTTGTAATGAAGGCTTTTCATGAAGTTGTCCTGCTGCCATTCTGAGTGACTCAATGACAGCCTGACAGGACATCACTGCTGTCTTGCATTACATTCAGCTGAGTCCTTCTTTTGATCATGAGTTTTGATCATTGTTGACATGCAAAACATGCAACAGTGGACAACCTCCCAATACAATAAGAGGAACAAGGCCATCAGACACCTGAAGATTTATGCTCAGTTTTGAACTCCTCCTTCTCCAGCACACCTGATGACCTTACCTGGTAAATGCTACTGCAGTAAGATGTTTGGCAGAGACCACATTATACACACACATGTTGTTTGGCCTTCTGTATTTAAAATAGCAGTTTTCCACTCAGTAAAATAGAATGAAAAGAACAAAATACTCGCAAGAAATCATAGCCTCTGTGAAGATGGATTAAAAATACCTGGATCATGTCCTACATTACTTAGAAGCTGACATGTTCCATGATGTCAACAGTACCCCATGCTAAACTGGCAGGCCTCTGAGGCAGTGGGTGCGTCTGACAACATGGTTAATTTTAATAAGTTGTCGACATTCCCAGTTTGTGCCAAAATGTTTGAATATGGCATACATTTTGGTTTCAGAAAAGATTGTTGCAACAGGTTTTATGGTGGCAATTTCTTCTACCTCTAGATTGTGATGAGTGATCAGATGAAGTGCAATTTCCTGCCATGAAAATGACCTTAGTGCAAAAATTCTGCATTCGAACCACTGCATTTCAGCTTCACAGAATGACCTGCTAACATAATTTCAGCAATGATCTTGTTACCTCAGAGAAAAGGTTAATGAGACAGCTGATATCACTCTGTCAGTTGCTTTAAAAGGGTAGTGGTGCTTTTAAGTTTTAAAACATGGTGACCTCAATGAAAGTCATCATTGCATAGCATCAAAAGGGTTTCACAAGCAAGGGAATTGTTGCTTTGAAGATAGCACCCAATCAACCATTTATCCAGTCGTCAAGTACTTCAAATAGAGTGGTTCAATTACAGTGAAGAAGGGTTCAGGACACCAAAGAAAGTCAAGCAAGCATCATGACCATCTCCTAAAGAGGATGCAACCATGACCACCGGTCACCACCAGAGCGGAGATGGTCAGGAATGGCAGAGGGCAGGTGTGAGTGCATCTGAAAGGTTTTTGGGGGATGACACAGTGTCAAGAAGGGTAGCAAAGAGTTCACTTCTCTCCAAGACAAACATCAAGGACAGACTGACATGAAGGTAGTATAGAGAGTGGACTGCAGAAGACAGAGGTAAAATTAATTTCTGTGATGAAGCCCTTTCAGACTGTTTTGAGTGAGGTTGAACACTGGCCAGTGTGCTCATGGCAAGACAACATGAACTATCGCGGTTTGAGCAGGGCATAATAGTGGGTGTTAGATGGATGCACAGGCATTTAATATTCATACAGTGTCACATGTATCTGGAAAGCATCGTAAAATGCATTACCACCCACAGTGGACGGCACAGGGTGAAGTGATCGTATGCAGTGCCACAGCTGTATTGTCAGTGTGAACATCCAGCCTACTTGGAAATCACTTTCACGTTCAATGGAGGAGCCCCACGCACATATCCCATAGGTCAATGCAGCATTCTTTAGCCTTCAGGGTGCATGCCAAAAGTCATGGGACACAATAAGTAGTTTGTGTCCCATGACTTTTAGCATGTACGTGTATGTAAGACCACTTTTAAAATAAATGATGTCATTACACAAAATTATCACAACAATGATAAAATGACTCAAATCAGGAATTTGTTTTACACATTTTATAATATGACGTGAAAATTGTGCAGAAAATGTAGTTATTAAGATACATTTTGCTTGTGAACAAGTAAACCACAGAATATCAGCATAAGATGATAGCTAATATTAAAAAGAAGGACCGCAATAACATATTTTGCCAGGCATAGTACATGCTCAGCTTGTAGTCCTGAATTTACCTGTGGCTGACCTCATGGGTGTTTTCGGTAGCACTGGCTCTGCTCCCTTTGTGCCTGAGCACGACAGCAAGTATTCCTAAATTAAGAATTTAATATGGCACATAATGGAGGAGGAAATCCTGTAGGCGTAGCCTATATTACTGGAGAATTCTCCTACCTTCTCGCTTCTGCAGCCCTCTTAAAGTGTCACCACACACCAATGGTGGTATAAATCTCAGCACTAAAACTGAACATTCGTATTTTATCCTAATTGCTGAGATAACCTGAATAACTGTGAATAATTCACATTAATGATTCAGACAAATGGTGCAGACCTAAATCACATTAGCAGAGCTTCTAACGGGCCAGAAGAGCTCACATCATTACATTGGCACAACTAAATATTACATCTAATAATCAAATAACCACACTCAATGTTCATCAACATGGAACATATTCTAACTAAATAAATCTGGGCGATTAAAAATGGTTATCCTTTGTTTTATTTAATTATATTCTCAATGACTACCTATGCTTTGATCAAACACAATGCCATCGTTGTCACAAAATTGTTCCATCTATCAGTATTTTGGTGCTTTTTATTGTGTCATTTGAAAAATCCAGTTATCATATGCATACCCTCAAAAACACTGTTATCTCCTTCTTCATAAGAACCTCCAGCATAACCAAAACAGGGTTGGGGACCCCTGTTCTGGAGGAACGGCAGCTAGTGTATCTCATAGTGTTCCATTTATGTATATCATAGGTTACCAGCGAGCCTGCTCTCAGCCTTGTCCAACATTGCTACAGCATAGGGCTGGACCAGAAACCAAAAATGAACCAAATTCAGACATTCAGAACCATTTATTACCATAATCTCACCCATTTTTAAAACCTGTTAATGAGTGTATAATGTGTAAAGTTTGTGCTGCAGTCTGTGTTTCCCGAGTGCATAATAAACGGCACACATGGTCTCAAGGCCCACAGGCTGTTTTCATCTGATTAAGAATAAACTCTTTCTCTACCATCAGGGTGCAGATACATTTTTTAAACTTCAGTGTTTTAAAGTGACAGCACTGAAAATACAATAAACCCATAAATAAATAATCCAAGGTAAATGAATAGATAAATAAATAAACACTGTGAAACTGAACAGAATCTTAAAAAATACCATTGTTTTTTTGGTCCCACAGCCCAGCCCTGCTGCTACTAGTTTCCTCATTATGTGTGTTTATGTACTGTTATCTTTATAACCATAGTACAACACCTGTGATCTCATATTGATCTGTGATATGGAAGAACATGGAAGGAACTTAAACACCAAGCCAACTGAGCAACTCCAGGTTTGGTACATATATCCACACATACAAAAAGAATAACTATAATAATAATAATAATAATAATAATAATAATAATAATAATAATAATAATAATAATAATAATAATAATGATAATAATAGTAATAATAATTATTGTGTGTGTCATTATTACTATTATTACTATTGTTATGTTATTATTAATATTATTAGTAATTAGTATTATTGTATTATGTTATATATGTTTTGTGTATATATCATGTAAATCATTATTATTATTATCATTATTAATATTATTATTGTTGTTATTATTGTGTGTGTGTATTATTATTATTATTATTATTATTATTATACACAAACATATATAACATGTGATAACTATCTACTACTACTACTACTACTAATAATAATAATAATAATAATAATAATAATAATAATAATAATAATTTATTTTCAACATTGTTATTGTGTGTGTGTGTGTGTGTGTGTAATAATAATATTATTATGTTATATATATATATTGTGTGTGTGTGTGTGTGTGTGTGTGTGTGTGTGTGTGTGTGTGTGTGTGTGTGTGTGTGTGTGTGTGTGTTTCTAGTTCATCTGTGCTCTTCAGTGTTGTGGTCTATACCCTGTGTGTGCCTGTGTGTGGCGCACTGAGAATGTGTGGAGGGACCCCCTCTCCCTCCCTCACCGCCCCGATAAACACATGTGTTTATCATGTGTGGGAGCCAGTCTTAGTGTGTGGGCTTTAAGTGAGCTCTGTGTGTGAGTGTGAGTGAGGTCTGAGAGTTGTGAGTGTGAGGGGATGATGAAGGCTGTGGACTTGCTCACACTCACGTGCTGTGTGTTCGCTCTGGGGGGATCAGTAGGTGAGTTGTTACAGTGTGTTACAGTGTGTTACAGTTTGTGTGTGTTGGGGGGTGGGGGGGGGGTGAGTTAGGACATTAGATATACCTAAAGATCTGGTAGCTCACATGGCTTGGCTGAAGTGGAGAACATGTGAGAATATAGAAATGTGAGTTATAGAGTACAGGTGAAAACTAACCTTCTGCCCTTAATGCAGAGCTGTAGCTCAATGTGAGATGTTACAGTTCAGAGAGAAATAGAGATAGATCACTTTATTAATCCCAGCAGAGCCCACATTACAGCAGCATGATGGCTATAACACTTAACACACACACACACACACACACACAAACACGCATATATATATATATATATATATATATATATATATATATATATATATATATATATATATATATATATATATATATAATGACAATAATAATAATAATAATAACTACCCCCGGCACCCTGTCCAGGGGTATTCCTTAGGCTTTGGATCCACCACAACCCTATTCAAGACAAGGTGGATAAGAAAACTACTTACTGACCGACTTATAATATAATAACAATAATAATAATTATTATTATTATAATAGTAATAGTTGTTTGCTTATGCTGTTTTGTAATTCTGCAAAAAAAAAATGACAGTGAAAAAGCTAAAATCCTGTTAAACCAGTTCGAACTGGTCTAAGCTCTATAAGCTCTATGGCATTTTTTGTCATACAAAATGTAGTTTTTGAACATGAATCATTTAACCTTACAAGACTTAACATTTATACAGATGTATAGTTGATCTTAAATCTAAAGCTGGGCGATATGACCAAGAACTCATATCTGCATATGCTTTAGAGAAAGAGCGATACCTACGATACAATATAATGTAAACCTTAATAAAGTATCAGTACTCGCTCAACTTAAATCTGAAAAAGTCTGTCATTTATTACAGTTAAGATACTGAATCAGTTTACTGTTTACAGCTACTGACAACAACTACCACATTTCTGTCAGTTCAACCTAAAAATACACTTTGTTTAACAAGCAAAAAAACTCCTTGGTTAAAGGGTTCTTAGAATAAGAGGCCTTTAAAAATGAATCTAAGTCACATCACAACTGTCTCCTTTGTTCTTATAGTGTAGTCTGAGGCTGTCTGTTGTGGGACTGCTGGAAAATGTATCTCATTGCTGACATCCCTTCATTGTACACTAGGGGATTACAGGCACTTTTGGGAACGAAGAGCTGAAAATATTATGATAAATGTTTCAGCTTGATCTTATAGTGACAGTATTAGAGAAATCTAACCTTTCACTGCGGCAGTGCTTCAGGGGAAGGAACATTGACTGTAAATGTCACAGGACTGAAGGCTGTAATATAGCTTAGTGTCCCCAGCTGCACTACAAGTCAAAAGGAGTAACCCCAACTTTGTAAAAATAAGCCTTTTTTATTGTTTGACCAGAGAAAAGGCAGTACTAATATGTTTACTCAGCGTTTTTTGCCGTTTCATCTACCAACCTCTACACCATTTTTTCTGCTGTTTCTATTGCAGTTTGGCCAACTTCCAGTCTTGAGAAGGGGTGTGATTATTACTTCACAAACGACATTTTCCCAATTTTACGATTGCACTCTATCCAATTAAACAGGACTGATTACACTGATGATATTCACCGTATTCACATACAAGTACAGTGTGTCTAATGGCAACAAACATGATCACAATACAAGAACATATATTGCTCACTCCTGGTCATGAGGTCATTATTTTATATTAGACTAAAGGTACATTGAGAAGACGAGAAACGCTCCTATGTTATTTGAGCACTGGCTGCATTTAGAAGCTCCACTGAATTTCTGTAAGGAACCCAAGTTTCCCCACAAGACACAAGATGTTTCCTCAAATGTATCTACGTTGTAAAAATCACCTTCATGCTCAACCCTTTAAGAAGGATCTTTGTCATACGAAATGTAGTTCTTGAACATGAATCATTTAACATTTATAAGGCTTAACGTTTATAAAGCTGTGAAGGCTTGATCTTAAATTTAGAGCTGGGCGATACGACTAAAAACTCATCTCCATATGCGATATACGATGCAATATAATGTAAACCTTAATAAAGTATCGATACTTAAATCTGAAAAAGACTGTCAATTATTACAGTTAAGATACTGAATCAGTTTACAGATACAATAAAATACAATAAAATATATTGCTCCCTCCTAGTGTTGAGTTCATTATTTCATATTAGACTTCATATTACTTCATATTAGATCTTGAACTGCCCTGTCCTAAAAAAGACTTACTCAACTATACTGCTCTACCCTCCTCTGCTGGATATATTGTTGCATTAAGTTAATGTATTTATGGCACATCTTTCCACTCAGCCATATAGAGCACAGTGAGCATGTGCAGGAGGCCTCAGTACAGAAGTGACTCCTGTGTTTGTTATTATTTTTTCATATATAATATAATATTATACTGCAATAATATACTGTACAGTCGCAAGTGAGTGAACCCTTTGAAATTACCAGGGTTTCTGCATTGTTTACTAATCAAATGGGGTATGATCCTTGTCTAAGTCCCAGATATAGACATAAATAATCTAACTAATCTAGTAATACTAGGAAATTATACTCGTCATGCAACTGTAGTACCACTTGATTGTTCAGTGACCTGGATGACTGAAAATATTTATACACATTCCTAATAGTTCTGTAATAAAATTGGGATTGACCTACATGGAAAAGTTTAAGAATCCCCCAAAGTGGTTGTACCTGGAACTGTATTTCTTTTAGGAGTGCACATCATCTTCTTTTTCCGTTCTGACTTTGAAATATGCTCCGAGGAAATTAGTTAATTAACTTAAATCCAGAATCAGCAACAATTCAAATGAGGAGTTAATTTAGAGGTGTTGTGGAGAGGTTAATTGTGGCAATTATTTGCCAGCCTCCGAGTGGCTCATCTGAGGCAAGCTCACAGCAGCAGATGGCATTCCTCCGTAAGGCCTCATTTATTTTCAAATGCTGTGTTTCATCCAAAAAAAAAACCCTCCCATTGTCATTTCTCTCCTGTCCTCATTTCTCCCATGCTGTATTTACATATTCTTTACTTTTGCTCAATGCTGATGTTCACTTTTCACATGTATTTAAAGTTCACTTTAAGCCATCTTATGCTTAAAGGGCGCTTGGCCTTTGCGTTTTGAAAGAAGGGAGCTGTTGAAAATGTTGCTTGTGTGCCAGCATCCAGCACCAGGTTGTCTTGGCAGTTGCTAATGGAGGTGGTGTGTGGGGTGATGCTTGTCATTTGTAATTGTCAGCGAAGATCCTGCAGGGGCCGCAGCTCGGAGACATTTGATGAATGTGGCGACGGCAAAAGTGCTGCTTATAAATGCTCCTAACCTTCGAAAGCTGGGAAACAGGAGTGATGCATAAAAACATCAGGGTTATTAGCCTCATGGAGCAAAAATTGTAGCTCCATCAAACGTGCGTGCTGGAGTGCATAATGAAGGCAGCTGGCTTTCCCTGGCTCCTTTAACCTGGAATAAATGCTGTATGGACCCTTCCATTAAAGACAGAGAACCCACAATGGTCACTGAGGGGTTTTTACTTTATCTGACTCAAACTCAACCAAAGCTGCTGTAAACCTAATTCTGCCTCATGGGGAAGCTCAGTGAAGACTCCCCACCCTTGTCAAGTAGGACTGCTTGTGTGCACAGAAATTTCACCTTGGTCCATGACACAACGGAGCTCCAGCTTCAGCTAAGGTTTTATTTATTACCGTATTTTCCGGACTATAGGCCGCACCGGAATATAAGCCGCAGAAGTTTTTTTTAAAAATGGAAAATAACATGTTTCTGTGTGGAGTTTTCATGTTCTCCCCGTGTTCGCGTGGGTTTCCTCCGGGTACTCCTGTTTCCCCCCACAGTCCAAAGACATGCAAGCTAGGTGAATTGGTGACACAAACGTGGCCCTTAGTGTGTGTGTGTGTTTGTGTGTGTGCTTGTGTGTGTGTGTGTTTGTGTGTGTGCGTGTGTGTGTGTGTGTTTGTGTGTGTGCGTGTGTGTGTGTGTGTGTGTGTGTGTGTGTGTGTGTGTGTGTGTGTGTGTGTGTGTGTGTGTGTGTGTGTGTGTGTGTGTGCGCACGTCCTACGATGAATTAGCGCCGTGTCTAGGGTTGTTTCCCGCCCTTGCACTTAGAGTTGCCGGCTGGGCACCGGCTCACCCGTGACCCTATTCAGGAATAAGCAGTTCAGAAACTGAATGGATGGATAGATGGATGGATGGATGGATGGATGGATGGATGGATGGAAAATAACATATATAAGAAGAAAAAGCTGCACCTCATTATAAGCCACGTGGTTTAAAGTGTGGAAAAAAAGTAGCGGCTTATAGTCCGGAAAATACGGTATTAGGTTTTGGTTTAAGATGCCATTATCATGATGTGATGCCAGTATTGCTATATATGTATACATGATGAATTGGCAGTCTATATATTGTTGGTTCCTGTAAGAAACCTTTTATTATTTGTTTTAAGTTTTCTTCTGCTGTTTTAGTTGAGGTTCTGTGCCTTTAAAGTTCAGCTAAAGGGGCTCCGTTTACTACTAATGATCAAACCAGGGTGTCCTGGTACACACACACACATTCATGTGTATTGTACACAAATTACTGTGGTATTTCTGTGGTACTGCTTACTGTTTTTGCGGGGGTTTTGGGACACTACACATGTATGGTATAATCCTATGGTACCTGTAAAATGTAATATCTGTGGTATTCCTGCAGTATTACACACAGTTCCTGTGGTTTTACAGATGGAACTCTTAACATGGACGACTTGTAGTACTGACCAAATTTCAGTCACAAATGCAAGCACATGTGTGTTGATGTCACCTATGAAAATAATGATTTGAGAATTTAGGTATGAAACAGTATATATATACAGTATATATATATATATATATATATATATATATATATATATATATATACCAGGGTGTCTCTGTCTGTCATTATGCAACAATTACTGCATAAGTAGGGAAAACATAAAATGATGTCTATGGAACTGTTTCCTACAGGAGCCTCAGAAGCAGAGAATCAGCTGATGAAGAAACTTTTCTCCTCTTACAACGCCAAAGTGCGGCCGGCAGAAATGCCACACAGCAGGGTGGTGGTGAGGGTTGGCATGACCCTGTCATCCTTTGTCAGTCTGGTACGTTGAAATGAAACAATATGTTGTAAAGGTATCTCACATATAAATAAATCCATGCCCATATCTTTCTGTTCTGTGTGGGTTGGTTTACACACCAGAGTGATTCACTGCAGATGTCTGGACAGGCTTGATGAATTCCCACTGTGATATTAAGACAGACCAAAAAAAATAAACATGTAGACACAAGTACATTATTTGTCCAAAACGTGGTGAACTTCATACTGTAACGACTCACGGACACAGAGGTAGGGGCGGACGTACACGCTGGGTTGTATTTAATGACAGGGTACTGACAGATAGGGTACAATAACTAACAAAACGAGTAAACGTGAAGATAAGGCACACAAGCAGACACAAAGCCACAAAGACCGACAAGGACCAACAAAGACCAACGACTAATATACACACACTCACATAAGACACGGCTGGGACATGATAACGATGGGGCAGGTTTACAGATGGAACACAGCTGGGAATGGGAGGAGACATGACTTGCTCAAAAGCACATGGGACTGAAAACAAAAACAAGACACAAACTGGACTCTATACATGACACATACAAATATTTAAATTCTCTTAAAAGTCTTAATGAGTCTGATTTTTACACCCGATGTCAATTTTAAGTTTGTTCCTGCTCAACAGTCTGCAGTGTTGGATTAAAATCAGGGCACAAACGTTTACATGTCCATGCAAAACCGTGGCTAAAATTACAGGTTAAAGGAAGGGTAAAGCAGAGCTGAAAGGCTGGAGAATGATGGAGAGAAATGACAGTGATTTTAAGTTTGTGAAGGAGCATCCTAGTCTGTTCATGTCCAAAGAGCCAGGAACTACAGCTTTGCTCGATAACAGACGCTCCTATGAAGCAGGGAAATTGAAGAGAGCAGAAGTGGACAGAGGAAGGGAACAGAGAAAATTAAAGGTGTTTCTAGATCCGTTTACACTGAAGACTCTGTTTACAAGTGTTGGACTTGGTGTGAAAGTTCCATTACATTAAAATTGTGTCCGTTTTTATTCGTCAGAAATATGTGCTTGGCTTGATTACACTCCATTTTCCAAAAAGTGAGCTTTATTCTAAACCCTAGCAGGAGATTTTGTCTCAGTTAGGTAAGTAAGGTGCTCTGTAAAAGAAGCACTATATCTCAGAGCAATTGTAAACTCTCTGGATCAAAGCTATTAAGGTGTTATTGAAAAGGAACTGAAAACTACTAAATTGCAGACATTTAAAATTCATTTAGAAGAGATTTGGGCTATTTCCATTACAATCAGTAAGGCTCTTCTTTTCCCTTTAAAGGGAAAGATAACCATTGATTCCTAACCATTGAGAAGCTTTTTGATTTTCAAGCTCAGAGTGTGTTTGTAGCACTGACTGAAATTGGCTCAATTGTGTGTGTGTGTGTGTATGTGTGTGTGTGTGTGTGTGTGTGTGTGTGTGTGTGTGTGTGTGTGATTCAGCACACAAAGTAGTGTTCTCGTAGCAGTGGTCCAGGCAAGCCAGGTCATAGTATCCTCTACTTCCCTTCAGTCGACTTTAATAGTCTGTCTCGGATAACACACACTTACATACACAAATACACACATTGGCATGCATGTGGTCGAGTTCCATCACTCTCTCCCTGGCTCTTGCTGTTGCACTTTCTGTCTAACACACAACTTCCTGTCTGAAATATTCACACCGATATCGTGGTTTTCAGGAATATATAATCTAAACATGAAATGGGTCGATGTGTCGGAGGTAATTATCTCTTAGTCTCTTAGAATTCCTGTAATTCCTGTTTTATACAAAGCTTTATACAGTGCTCTGATTAATTTAGGACCATTTGGATTAACATCTGTGTGTTTTTGTAGGCAGATGTCACATGTTAAACAACATTTTTGGCCACTGCTGGCCCTGCTCACATATAGGCCTGTCACAGTAACAATTTGTGTTGCCTTAAAATTGTTGAAATGCAATTACACTCTTTTAAAGAGCAGTGAATTTTTCGTTATTAAAAATATTCAGACATTAAATTAGAATCTTATTTATTTCCTAAATAAAATAAAATAAAACAAAGTCACCATAATGGTTCATTCCCAGTAAAATATAAAAATTCCCAGTTTTTAATTATTTTTTATTTATTTATTCTATCTTTTTTATTTTCATTTTTTCATATTTCTTTTTTTCCAGTCAGAGTTTTGGCTGTTTCTTTGTTTTGTTTTGTTTTTGTTTTTATTGTTTTTAAATGTGTTTTCTTTTAAGGAAATGAGTATCATCAACAACGTGAACTCTCAGAATTCAAATGGCATTTTGAGGTCAGCAAAAATTCATGTATGAAATGTTAACAACGTAATTGTTACTGACTTGTTCACACAGATATTAAACACTTTATAAATCAGGGGTGCCTTTCCCAAAAGGTTTCATTCATTGAACATATATATATATATATAAATCCAACTGTATATTTAATGTGTATCTATATAGTAAACTGTGCATAAAATGTATTTTGGTAATTAAATATATTTAAAATTGATTTCAAATGGATAAAAATACTATCAGTACTACTTTTACTATTAATACTACTACTTTTCTATGCCTATGAAAAACTGTGTTGTCAAATTAATCCTTATTACACACATACATAAAAAATAACAACGTATTTTCCGGACTATAAGCCGCTACTTTTTACTTTAAACCATGCAGCTTATAATGAGGTGCAGCTTTTTCTTATTATATATGTTATTTTCCAGGGTGCGGCTTATAGTCCGGTGCGGCTTATAGTCCGGAAAATACGTTAATAATATTTGTAACTCATTAATGAATCTGTTTTTAATGAGAGAGTGATTTCACTTCCTGTATGAAAAAGAACACCACATGACACATGTTTTGAGGCCACGGTTCTCTGCAGTCAGACTCAGACATATAGTTTGTTCAGTGCTAGTCTCTTTCATTGTAAGGGAAACACACCCCAGATTAGATGAGCAAAAGCTGTTCAGTTTTACAAAACTTTAAATTAACCTCTACTGTGTTCCAGTTACTGCTGTATACTGTGCTCACACACACTGTGCAGTGTGGGACAGTGAAGAACCGTGAAGAACAGTTATTCCCCCTCTCCCAATACAACTAATCACATAGGATATCATGACCTATAAGTATATATCATAAAACCAGGCCTGTGTGCTGAATCTTTTAGCATATACCAAAAAACAGCATGTGATTGGCCGACGTGGTTGCGTTGATACTGTAACATTATGCATGTTGCCGAAGATAAGTGTGCAAAAACGTCTTTGAAAAACATTTAAACATTTGAAAAAATTTCAACAAGGCATTGAATTTACTCTATTCTAATGTGTATATGCTTTCTGTAGTATTTAAATACCCAACACCAGGGCAATCACTGCCAAAGTAGACGAACAGACAGACAAAAATTTGCTAATATACTCCTTCATGTAATGTTCTGTACACTTGAATCCATTTCAGTGTGGTGGTGCTTGAACTGACAGCATGTACAGATGGGCTTGATTGTATTCTGTCTGCAGTACATGTACAAGATAGTTGTGCATTTATGTGTGATGGTAATTTGTATCTGTAGAGCTCTGTTTCCCATCCCCCATGTTTGCATGAATGTGTCCTGTGCTGTAGAGGGAGGTGGGGTGTTAGAAGCAGCTGTCTCTCAAACATTCCTGTGCTGGTTTTAAATAGACGTGCAGCCATGTCCTGCCTCTTTAAACAATCCCATCAGCCTGACTGCTCTGGTTGCAATGCCCAACTCCAGCTCCTGCTGGCACCAGCACCCATTGCACTGTGGGAGGAGAATTCCAAGCTGTTCCTGTACCCCTAGAGAGCGCTCATCTTGCTAATCACTGCAACATACCCACCTGTTGCACATATGAGTCTCCTGAATGACTGGTTTAATGTGTACATACTCAGCGTCAGATCAACAGTTCTACCAGAAGACTCCATAAGAAACACACACGCACACACACACACACTTGCATATTATCTGTATAATGGATCATTGTCCATTTATAGAAGCCATACTCTTTTCAACATCAGCTTTTTACAGATGTTACATTTACTCCATTCTATCCACTACCCATAAAATGTTCCCTGTACCACTGGCTGCCACACAACCCCAAAGCATGATTGATCCATCCCCATGCTTAATGGTTGGAACGGTGTTCTCTTCCTGAAATTTTGTGCCCTTTTTTTCTCCAAACATAGCTTTGCTCATTATGCCCAAATACATCTTTATTAACCCCATCAGTTCACAGGACTAAATTTGAATTGAAAAGTTAATTTCTTTCAATAATTCAATTCATAAAGCACTCATATCACAATATGAGTCACAAACATTGTGATTTATTTCAAGTGTTTATTTCTTTTCATGTTGATGATCATGGCCTACAGCCAACAAAAAACTCAGTCAGTATCTTAGAACATTTGAATATTGTGAAAAAGTTCAATATTGTAGAGTCATGGTGTCACAATCTAATCAGCTAATCAGCACAAAACCCCTGCAAAGGTTTTCTAAGCCTTTAAATGGTCCTTCAGTCTGATTAAGTAGGCTACACAATGATGGGGAAGACAGCTGACTGGACAGTTGTCCAGAAGCCAGTCACTGAAATTCTCCACAAGGAGCGTAAGCCACAAAATGGCATTACTAAATAAGCTGGCTGTTCACAGAGTGCGGTATTCAACAATATTAATGGAAGGTTGAGTGGAAGGAAAGTGGACTGCTGCTGGAGTCAGTGCTTCAAGAGCCACCATACGCAGACTTATCCAAGACATTGGCCACAACTGTTGCTTTCCTTGTGTCAAGCCACTCATGACTTACCTGGGCCAAGGAGAAAGGGACTGGACTGATGCTCAATGGTCAAAATCTGTTTTCAGGTTAAAGTACATTTTGCATTTAATTTGGAAATCAAGGTTCCAGAGTCTAGAGGAAGAGTGGAGAGGCAAACAACTCAAGCTGATTGAGGTCTAGTATGAGTCAGTCAATCAGTGTTGGTTTAGGGAGCCATGTCATTTGCTGGTGTTGGTCCACTGTGTTATATCAATTCCAAAATCTACCAGGAGCACTTCATGATTCCCACTGCTGACAAGCTTAATGAAGATGCAGATTTTATTTTCCAGCAGGACCTGGCACCTGCCCACACTGCCAAAAGTAGCAATACCTGGTTTAATAACCACAGTATCACTGTGCTTGAATGGCCAGCAAACTCACCTGACCTGAAGTGAATCTATGGAGTATTGTCAAAAGGAAGATGAGATACACCAGACCCAGCAATGCAGACGAGCTGAAGGCCGCTATCCAAGTAGTGCCACAGGTTGATTTAATCTATGTCACGCTGCGCTGATGCAGTAATTTATGCAAATGGAGCCCTGACCAATTATTGAGTGCGATATATAGATAAATAGAACTCTATTGACATTTATTTATACTGTATATACGTTTCAGTTGGCTAACATTGATGTATTAAAATAATTTTAAAATTTAAATTGATGAACAATGTTCCTTTGAAACAGTCTGACCAGACCAAATTGCATACATCATAATATTGTAATTGACTTTTGGATTCTAGAAACTGTGAGCTCTCAAGATACAATTACAACACAATATGGGAATATTTCCATGTTCCTTCCATTCCTTTCAGCAATGAGACCCTATGATGCTTTATAAGCTCTGTGTGCACTAAGGCGTGTTGTAAGAGTACAGCTGAACTTACAATTAATATACATCAACTTACAACTTAATTAATGGTAGGTTAAGGCTTAGTGATTATATATATATATATATCTAGAGTAACATAGTGTAGTTTATGTACTTATGTTAAATGTTTTGTATCTATTAGCCTGAGTATTGAGGAGAACGAGGAGTAAGAATATGATTGTACAGTGTAACTGCCTGTTAACTGTGCATATGACAATAGAAATCTTGAATCTTGAACCTTAAATGTGATTAATTGGTTAATTCATTGGTTAATTGGTTAATCTTAAAATTGGTTAATCCTGAATTGCGACCCCATTTCTAAAAAGATATACAAACTTATGCAACCACATTAATTTAACCACATTTAACTTTTTCCCCATAAACAATTTCAGTTTTTCAGATTATAGATCACGTTAAATGTGGTAAAATTCTGAAATGGTTCGTCTTGGTCTCATTTGTTTACACAATCCTGGTATTTTTGTACTACTCGTTTTCCTGCATCTCTGAATCAATAACATATTAAAACTGAAAAGCTCTGTTACATTATGTACATTATTCCATATTACAAACTGATGTTTTGACTGTTGCTTTGCAGGATATACATATTTCATATAAGAACAATCCATTTTGTTTGAGAAAGTGTGTATGATTGACATTTTGTTGTTTATTAATGATGATATTTTTGTGATATTCTTTTCCTTAAAATAATACCAGGTTAGAATTAATGTTACGACAACTCTACAAAGAAATCATTTGTAATAGAAAATATGTTGCGTTAAACCCAATGCCATACTGAGGGACACTTTCATATGTGTAGCTAAATAAATATTGCTCATGTGAGTCTAAATTGTAATCATTTATTCATTCTAAATAGCATTGCAGTCCAATGCTTCCTTCAGGGTACAACTGTTGTTTTTTTGTTTGTTTGTTTTTTTGTTGCTGAGTGTTGTTGGTACTAAATAATAAGTCTTAAACTTAAATCTCAAAGGTTTAAGGGAGTAAATGAGTCGTACTTCCTTTCTCGTGTGTTTCCCTGTTCACAGAACATGAAAGATGAAGAAATGAACACTATCGTAATCATGAACCTGGTGAGTGCTGATCCAACAGACCTGCAGAGCTGACTGGGAAATGTAACCCGTTCATCATATCCAATTCACAAGACCTTATTTGTGGGATTTGTTTAATGCTGCCCTCTGTACAGCCACAGCGTAATGGGCCAGAATGTCAACATAACACACACGCACACATATCCGTTATGCACCAGCCATGAACACTAGAAACAATAAAGAACAAATTATGCAAAATGAAAAATTATGCAAATGTCCCTGATATTATTCACGGACAAATGCACAGAGAAATTGCATCCAGTATAATTAATGGCAGAAGGTGGCAAATTTGAAATAATGTGATGAAATGATGAACTGGTTAGATTTCTCAGTTTCAAAGTGTCACACTTTGTTTCCTGCTGGTTCTGTCCTCGCTTGCCTTCTCCTTTGATACTTCAGTGTGTGTTGTGAGCTTCTATTTGATGTTCCCACAAACATGAAAGCTTTGGCCTGTGGGTATTGAGCACCTCAGGGTGAGAAGTGCTGTTCTGTAGTCAGGTGACCCATATTCACGCTTTGTTTCGTGGGGTGTATTGTAGGAGTGGAAGGATCACCGGTTGTCTTGGGATCCAAATCAGCATGACGGGATTGAAGTAATGCGAATTCCCTCTGGAAAAGTGTGGCTGCCAGATATCGTTCTCATCAACAAGTGAGTGTATAAGTGAGTGAATGTGTTTGTATGTGTGCCAAAGTACCACAAAGCAGGCCTTTTCATTTGAAGCTTAGTTTCCATTTTAGGGTGAAATATATATTTCAATTAGGGCTGTCAAAATGAGTGTGGCTACATTGGAAATTATTCGGAAGCTAAAAAGAATATTGACATTAGAAAGAGCGAGAGGCTACAGCTGGGGAGCAGTTGCACTGAATGCATATATAATGGTCAGCCATAACATTGAAACCACCTTCCCAGTTCTGTATTCTGACATCTTGTGGTGGACTCATTAGACATAGCCATAATGGTGCTACATTAGCTCTTCTGTGGGATCAGCCTTTGTTCACCTGACATATAAATGAACACATAATCCTGTCACCAGTTCATCGGTACTAACTACTGTATACTAGGAAGACCCCAGAAGATTCTAACCCATCCCTACTTCTAAAACATCAAGTTCAAAAACAGAACATTCACTTGGTCATGATTTCTCAGTAAGCGCTGTCCTACTGCTCATAGGGTTGTGAGTTCGATACCCCGACTTGCTAAGCTACCTCTAGTGCAAGGTTAGGGCTGCAGCATGGCTGACCTTGTGCTCTGACCCTCTTCATGAACAATGAAAAATACACTCATTGACACAAAAGCCACCCGTATGGAATTGCTGCGAATCGCAGTCTCAGGCAGATGTATAAATGATTACAGGTCTAATTGTGCCACTATTTGAGAGGGTGTAAAAGTGCTTTTCCAGCCTCCCAATTAAAATATCTCTCTACTTTTGGGTAGTGTACCTCTTAGTGAAAGATTGCTGACTGCTAGACATGACTGCTACAGACTGGAACCATATCATTTTTAGCAAAGAATTCTGTTTTTCTTGGGGTCATGCAGTAGTTGAGTATGGAGGCCTCATGGTGGGCACTTCAATCCTGCTTTTGCATTCTACCCCAACTGCTGGTGGGATGACCTGTGTTGCTCACCCCTAACAATTGCTCATCCTTAGTAGTGATATGAGAGACACTAACAGCTCAGACATATATTCTGGACATTCTGCCATCACGTGTGTTACCTCGCATTTGAGCAGGATAATATTCGCCCACACACAGCAAGGGTGTCCCAGGAATATCTTCTTTTCTTTCCTGGTTGCCAGATTTATCACCAGTCAAGTGTATATGGGACCAAGTGGCACACAAGTATCTAATTTTGTATCCTATATCTAATTGTAGTTTCCACAATAAACGTATGCTTTCACTTTAATATTGTTAGTTACGTATATTTTTACATTCACGTTACATTTTTTTTGATTCCAACAACTCATCTTTGATATTACATTATTTTGTTAATCATTGTCCAAGAGTTACAATGTATTGTATGTATTTTGAGTATATTATATTTGTATGTGTTGTCCTCAGAAGGTGAGGACAGTTGTTTTTCTCTTTGTTCTCTCTCTCTCTCTCTCTCTCTCTCTCTCTCTCTCTCTCTCTCTCTCTCTCCCTTTCTCTCACTCTCAGTAACTGTGAATACAAATAGGCATACTCCCATTAACTGCACCATAAATTTGTTCATCTCAGCGTTATAGCCAATTAAACAGCAGGGCTTTCCAATATCAGAAATGTGGCCATCCTTGAATCCACTCAGCATCTCTCCCACGCCTCCCAAAGAGTTGAAACAGCAGTACAGAGAGTCTTCACTCTCTTCTCCTCACCTCCAGTGATTAATGCTGCCTTCTGGCCTGCTGCTATCTCTGTTAAGGGGGAAAACTATTACCTGCAAACATGATGAGAACTTTACAGTTTCTTCTAGATTGTAGATAAAAGGATGGGCTGCTCTTTCGTCTGGCTTTTCTGAGTTAGAGCTGAGCAATATGTTGTAAATATTGATATATTCGAAACTGGTTTTATTCAAGATGCAAAAAATTACCATATTTATAATATCACACCTGCTATGAGGGTTACAATCTGTATATGATTTAATTCCATACGTATGTATGGAATTAAATGTATACGTATACGTATTCCATAAGTATGTGCATGAGTAGTTTGTGAGGAAATGCTTTGGTTTATGGAGGGATGACACGTAACAGAGTAACTTAACTTGGTGGGGTGAACAATCGGACAATATTTTATGGAAATGTTCTTGATAAAGTGTGAGATAAAGTTTGATGAGTGAACTGGATTCACTGATTTGAGAAAGAATACATGTAGAGAGAGACAATGTCCAGCAATATGACTTCTTAGAATCTAAGTAAGAAATGTAGAGACTGTCCAGAGAGATTGTGTTTGTCCAGAGTCTCTATGGTCTGTTTAATTGCTCTCTACCGAAGCTCAAATCTGTGGTGAAAGGTCTGATGAAGTAACATGAATAGTGCAATTATCTCATGTTTATTATTAAAAATGTAACACTAAAATACACAATTAGATATATAAAATTGAATATACTGCATGCTGTGTTTATGGTGTTATCAGCATATGATATCAGCCATATCACTCAGCCCTGTTGTGAGTTAGGATTATACCTTACTTTCTGGGTTATACTTTACTATGAGAAGCAGTTTTAGAATGTAGGACATGTCTATCAGAAACCTGTTTTTAACCTCTCATTAAGACTTCAGGTCTTCATTCAACTATAATTCATTTATCATGTAGAGATAATATGAGTGCATTTCTGTAGCTTTGTGTTTCCCGATCCCAGGAACCTGCACAGCAAAACTTTGCCCTAATAGATCAGACATGTCTCATCAGCTAAATATCAGCAGTTTCAAACCCTTAGTGAGTTGACTCAGGTGTCTGAGAGCAGAGATTAATCTCTGCAGTAGCAGGATACCAGGATACAGGACTGGAGTGTAGGATTACAGTCTGATCACTTCCTTACGATTTGGGTTCCAAATAATCAAAATGATGTTCATTCAATGTGTCCAACATTGCAGTAGAAAGGTGTGGGAAAAGGTAAGTTTACACAATATTGGAAAAAATTATTTTTTTATTTTGTTGTTCTGTGATTTTTATAAACCAATTTAAAGAAATACAGGATTTTTCACAATGTTTCTCTAGAAGTCAATGTTGAACATAGGATGATACTAATAATATAGTATATTGAGGATTGGAGTAAAATAAATTATATTTAGTGGATAATATCTGCATATATAATGGGAAAGGAGGACAGTGGACATTTTCCTTTTGTATCAAGCACTTTGTAGTTTGTTGTCTATAATTTAATTTGCATTATGTGACATTGCACATCCTATAACTATTTGTCTACATTGTAATGACAATGCTTATGTATTGTGCAGCCCTAGTTAAGACTGCCAATAATTTAGTCCTGTCCATTTCGTGAGTTCTGTCTGAAATGAGATCAGGTTTGACCTTTTACCCAGTTGGGTATCAATTCTGAAAATTATTCTGTAAATAATCATCTATTGAATTGGTTTTTGGGCAGATTGACCATGGTTCTGCTTAAAAGGACATATTTTTGGTTAGATTTATCACCTTTAATCAATAACTACACTGGTTGATACATGTGAAATGTATTGCCCTTTGATATAGATTGGACATTGGACAATAAAATGCTGCTATTTGTTGGCCAGTTGTTATTTTTTGCAGTGTGAGCTAATAAGTCTTGAATTTAATTCAAATTGAGTACAGCAGTCATCATGGGGTTATCCAGGATATAGTCACCAATGGATGAAAGCCTACCATGAAGAGAAGAACATAGCAGAATGATCTTAGATGGTTTAGCACTGGATGCCCCCCACTGGGACGTCTCAAAAATAGAATAATTGCCGTTACAGGTGACGAAACATACAGCTTGCATATGTGGGAAGAACGTTTAATGGACAGATTACATGACTGAAAATGTTTATGAAAGAGAGGGAATGAAGAATCTCTAGAGAGACGACATTAAAGAGCTTACAGCCTAAAGAACATGACCTCATCCATGTAAAATGTTTATTTTGGTTGTTTGTTTTTTTGTCATGCTTGGATTTTGGGGTCTTCAATGATCTTTATTAGGGATGTGAAGGCAGCAGTGGGATCAATTCTGAAATGTAAAGAATAATCGTAACTCCTCAGATCCAACCCTGTGCCTCAGAGCTGCCTTTAAAAATAACAGTGCAGCAGGGCATTGACCATGAGAACAGCTATTATTTTATAGTTTCCAAGGCAAAACGTCACTTACAGTTCCTGAACATCAGCCATATTTGCACTTGGCAACGAGGGTGAGGTGTATAACTTAGTGTGATTTGTGTTTGATTCATTTAGTAGACATTGTGAAGAATGGCAGGCATACACTTTATAATCACTTTTGATAAGATAATCAAGGTTTTTCAAACGGACACTAATAAATAAAATCATATATTGTTGGTTTGTGAACATGTGTTAAGGAATGTCCACACTTCCATTCAGATCTACAGTTGAATAATAACTCCTCTGAACAGAAAACAGGGGAAGTATCTGGCCATGTTCAGAGGCACTATTGACTCCCTGTGTCTGCAGAATGATGGTCAGTGGTCCAGTACATAAACCCAAACTGGAAAGTTCAATACCCAATATGTCCCTTTCGGCACGTTCTCTGCCAATGACTCAGCTAAATCATGTATCTAGTGTTTTGTATTGTTTCGTCTAATTGACGTTTTTTGTCAGAAAATGATTCATAAAGATATTTAGAGCTAGACTGAATGTAATTCAACTGAATATAAATCTGATTGTTCAAGCATGATGGTGTAGAGCAAAACACATTTACATTGTATTGTGTGTGTGTGTGTGTGTGTGTGTGTGTGTGTGTGTGTGTGTGTGTGTGTGTGTGTGTCCATAGTAACGATGGTGTGTTCCACGTGGCTCTGCATGTTCATGTGCAAGCATACAGTAACGGCAGAGTAACATGGACTCCTCCGGCCCTCTACCGCAGCTCCTGTGGAGTTAAGGTAGGTCAATATCATGAAATCCACTTTGATACACTGCAGGTCAAAAGATTGGCGACACCTGACCCATAAGAAAATGAATTTCTTTATTTGATCTGTTTGCAATAACTCATATTGAAAAATGAAGGTTTTTTTTTTTTGGAGACCAGTATCTAATGCTTAAATATTTCTGACAGTCATGTGTCATCGTGTTGCATCAGGAAGCATCACATGTATCTTTTAAAAAAAGATGTTAATGCATTTTTTCAGTAAGATATGCTTTGCACACCAAGAAACCACTTCTTTGAACACCAAGCTGATAGTTGCAAAATACTGAATATATACCCCATAGACATGGCACTTGTACCATGCTGTTTATGTGTGTTTGTGGCACATGATTCTATAAGGTGACGTGTAGGTGGTAGTGGTTTAGTGATTGGTGTAATAGACTGGAGAAACGACTTATTTTTATTGTTATTGTTATTTTTATTGGCACTTTTCAGAGAAATACAGCAAAAGAAAAAGGAGGGGAGAAAAACACCCCACAGGAAGCAAACAGAAATACAGATGAATACATTCAAATGCATTATTTACATCATTATTAACCTCAGTTGATCACATGCCCACTGTAGTGGCTTTGCATGATGTAAACCAGAATGTAGTTCAAGAAAGTTGACCGTAAATGGATGTCCTGCTCTGCACGCAATCTGAAGACTGTTTTCTTCCCTGCTGTTGAAAGAGCTTTAATGCTCTTTAAGAGAATTAAGTGCAGAGCTGTCTCAGAGTAATAGGACAAAAAGGAAGTTGAGCTTCTGAAAAAGAAGATGTAAGAGAAATTGCTACCTTCCAGATGCTCTGCACTAGGGGGCACTGTCAGAAAACATGAATAAATGTTCCAACAACACCCAATAAACACTTGTGCCACTGTTTGTCAGTAAATGGCTCCATCTGGAATCCACAGTAAGGTGTTTTATTGACTATTGACAAATTTGTAGTGAATCTGCTGGCAAGCAGATTTTTGGAGGTTGTAAATTTTTCCAAATGAAGTCACTGTCCAAACCTGAATCATCTGCTGCAAATCTTTGGTAAATCATACACATGGGATACATTAGATTTTTGTCTATTATAAATTGTGGACACCGTACCCCAGAATATGGACACAGCTTGGAAGAAACAAAGTAGAGGGTGTGTTTCTAGTGGCGTATCTCATGGGACCCCATATGGTTGCATTGCTGCACAAAAAATATTTACAACAGCTTAACAACATTTAATGCTGAGGATGTTAAGTTTCACTGCAGTTCCATAACGTATGCGAGAACTTTTTCCTGATAATCCAAGAAACCTTTCTCTCAATTTTGGAATGGTATCAGGACACAAAAATAGCCTACTTTCACTGTCTGGACATTTTAAGGTCAGCGCACAGGGGGGTCACAGTTCAGTAAACCTGAACTGCTGCACACTGCTCATCCCGGCGCAAAGAAAGCAAAAAAAAAAACACTGCTCCATTCATGTGAGACTGAAACACACAAAAACCTTCTTGTGGGATAGTGTGAACACCATTCAGCAGTTTAAAAAGGAAGCATAATTTCACCAAACTAATCACAGGAACATTATTTTTTTAATATAGGACACAGGTTCTGAAATTAAACATTGACTCTGCAGTTGACATCATATGCAGACTTGCTTTATTAAAACATACAAACATACATAAAACAGACCCAAATATGATTTTTATTTCATTTAAAGCAGCCTTATGTACCAGTGTTACTTTAAAACGACAGCTGTAAAAACACTGTGATGCTCCACTGACCTGACCTACATCAGGCTCAGCACGCTGTTAACTGCACTGTTTAACTTTGGTCATATGGGAAGCAATAGGCCTGCAAGAACTGTGTAATATCTGTGTAAAATCCTGTAATTTAACAGTTTTGCATCATTCCTTGTGCTCTCTGTCTGTTAGGGGTGACTCAAAGCGTGAATATACTGACTGTAGGGTGAGCACAGGAGCAGGAAATACCTTTTGTTGTTGCAATTAATTTTGCTTTAAGTATCCAGTTTATGCAAAATGGACTAGAATTTTTAAAAGTATATAATGAATTAGATCTATTTGGGTAGATCCAAAGAAATCTTAATGTCCAAGAAAGGCAAAATATTGGTTCCATTTATGTTGAAGTAACAAAGTCTGTTTATGTTTTGTTTGAGGTTGATTGAGGTCAGGTTTCTGTCCAGTTTGGCTCCCCTGTCTGTTCTTTTCTGTTGTTGTTCTGTTTTGTTTTGGTTCCCCACATTCTGGTTTGGTTTGGTCTCCACCCTTGCTCCACCCTGTCTTTAGTGCTTACCGCGTATATCGTGTGTAGCCCTGCTCCTGTGATCTTTCCCAGGTGTTTCTCATCCTCATTGTTGTATTTCAGGTCCGTTGTCTCAGTCTGTGTTTGTCAGTTATTGTTTCATGTCAGTGTGTTGTGGGTTTATCTTGTTAGCCTTGTATTTTATTTGTTTTGTTAATAACTATTACCGAGGGAGTTTGTCCGCCTCCTCGCCTTCTCTGCAGCAACCTGACAACTGAATAAAAATATGTGGCGTAACTGAATAAAGTTCAGATTTTTCTACTTTTCACCATTCTTCATTTGTTTTTGTTTGTCCTCGCTCTAGTTTGTCTTTCTTTGATCTGCCAGTTGAGTCGTGTGTGTGTGTGTGTGTGTGTGTGTGTGTGTGTGTGTGTGTGTGTGTGTGTGTGTGTGTGTGTGTGTGCGTGCGTGCGTGCGCGAATGAGGGTAAAAGACATGATTAAAGGATAATCTGAAAGGAATGAAATCAAGTAATAGGAGGGCACACACACACACACACACACACACACACACTCTCACATAAACAACTTATTAGCAAGTCCATACACCCACACATTGCCACACTTTCTGACGTAGCGCTCCTTTTTCTGCCCATGTTGCTCCATATGCCTTTTTTCTGTCTTCAGGTGACATATTTTCCCTTCGACTGGCAGAACTGTACCATGGTGTTCCGCTCATACACTTATGACTCCTCAGAAGTAGATCTGCAGTACGCGCTTGATGAGAAAGGCAATGAGATCCGGGAGATCATCTATGACACAGGCTTCAGTGGTACAAACACACACACATCCAGCTCAAAGCAGATAAACACAGTGGAGGCTTCCCCATGAAACTTTCAGTATAACAGCGGCGTCTGCAGGCGTTTTCGCCAGCCAGCAAATGTGTTATTCACTAACTCAGCATCAGCAGTCAGAACAAGGCGAGGATACTCCCGTGACCTTAGCCTTGTTTACTGATGCTGAGAAACAGTGAATAGAATTTAGAAAACATCAAATATGCCCACATGCACTGATAATGTGTCCTCCAACTATAACTGCTCCCTGATATAGGCCTTGGGTCGCCTCTCATGTTTCTCACCCACTCATTAAAGTATGTTTTTTAAATGTCCATGAATACCAGGTCTGTTCTTTTAAATAGAATGGGGAGATATTTTATTATGGTTAAATGTGTCAAAAACATTGTGGGGAAAAAAACATGCTTCACATTTTTTACCACATCCTCATTGCTCTGAAAATTGGTATTATAATTGATTATGTGCCTTAATATTTTATCTGTTATGTCACTACACTGGAGGGTGTGATTTTACCATCTTATCTTAAAATTATTTGATGCTATAATTATTTTAAGACACCGTTTACATGCTTTAGACCAGTGTTCCTCAAACCTGGTCCTGGAGGCACCACTGCCTTTCTCGTTTTAGCTTTAATACACCCCTGCACTTCTGAAAGGGCTTGTTAATGAGCTAATTTGTTGCATCAGGTGTGTTGGAATTAGGGTAAGCTCTAGAATGTGCAGAGCAGGGATGCCTGAAACACTCCTTTAGGCTATAGTTATTTGCCAAGATTGAGAGTTCAGAAACTGTAAAGGATTGATCGGGATCAGGGCCATTCCATGGACATTTTATTAGATCAGTCCAGTTCAGATTCTTTGTTTTAACCACAGTGTTCAGAGCATCATCTAGTGTCCTCAAGACATCATTTAATAACTGCCATTAATGGTATATTGAATACCAAAGCTATTTATTTTGTAATAAAATAATTACATACATTCTTAACCTGGATACATAAAAGTTCCCCTACTTGAAACCACTATGTGATGTGAATGAAATGAATGAATCAACAATAAGAACTGTAAAAATGTAAGGATTAAAGTGAGAATTGGACATACACTTCTAACATGCAGTTATTCTATCGCAGAGAGTGGAGAGTGGCATGTCCGCCATAAGCCATCGAGAAAGAACGTAAAGAAGGAGGACCTGTATGAAGACATCACCTTCTACATCATAATTGAGCGCAAGCCCATGTATTACGTGTTCAACATCATCCTGCCCTGCATCCTCATCACCATCATCGCCATCTTCAACTTCTATCTGCCCCCAGATGCTGGTGAGGTCCCACTGTGTCGTCTATAATGAGATAAAAACAGCAGTCTAGATTTGTGCTGGATCTTCTCAGGTCACAAATGAAAATGGTTAAAACTATTCTAATGGTCAGCTTCCAAATTCATACATACTATCAGCATGTCAGCACATGTAATGTTCACAGAGAGTGTAAGGTGATGGCAGGGATGGAGTTCGGGTAGTTTCTGCTTTGTGGTAGAATGCGAGACCCCTCCAGAGCTCAGAGAGACATGGCTAGGAACATTTGGAGCATTGGTTGTGCACGATGTGTATGTGAGGTCAGCGATGCCCACATCTGCATGATGTGTCTTTGCAGCTGCACAGTGACAAATATGCTTATCAGAACCGCTGATCAGTATTATTTTAAAAGTCAGAAACCTGGTCTGTGTTCTCTGCTGTGTTCTAGTGGAATCCTACAGTAGCACATGTAGCACATCGGCAAGTATGTGCAGTTGCATTTATGATGCAATTGATTATCTTCGTGAACACATGGCCAAACAGAAAGTATACTCCTAGGCTTGGTGACAGGTGGCGGTTGGTTGAAAAGACTTGATGAACACGTAAACAAGGCAGAGATTGAGTTATAGGATGTTGCATTGGTCAGAAACAGGCATGTTCTTCCTCCCAAAATGCAGTTATTTAAGATTTTGTTATTCTCCTGAATTTATTAGAACCTTTTTAGGAGCAAATTAAAGCACATTCTTAAAAAGAGGGTTCTTCAAATGTAAAGAGCCATGACATGTTATTGTCATGAGGCTTCTTTGCCTGATCGAACTGTTCATCAAATACACAAACCTACTGTATAGTTGTTGTTTTTTTATCTTTATTCTATATAGCCATTTAGGAGCAGATCCTTGTGAGGTGGGGCCTCCATGAATTGCATCAAATACCCTGTTATGTTTTAAAGCTTTACCCATTTTTCCTGCTTCCAACAACATGGAACACTATTCACTTCCAACTGACTGTTCACTTACTGCCTAATTTATCCATTGACAGGTGCCATTGCACCCAGATAAACAGTGTTATTCTCTTCACCGGTCAGCTGAGAAATGTTATGACTGATTGATGTATATCACCTCTGTGAGTGAAAGAACCCCCTTTTTCACCACTATATGGAGCACTTTTTAACTGAGAGTACAAACAGTGCACAAAAATCACTGCTTTAATCTAAAGCAGAATCCAATCTTAAGTAGTTTTTGTGTTTTGTATAGTTGCCATCAATACATTATTGAATAACAGGTCAACAGTATCTAGTGTGAATGTAATGCAGAACAGACACTAAATCATTAGTAAATGATTGGAATCTAATTTTAATAGTAAGTTTGATTGTTTAGAATTTACTGATGTGCACTTGTTTGGTATGTATATTGAGCCACTGTTTTTAAGTTCAGAATAATTAGAGTAAAGTCTCCTGAATGACTGCATATCCCATTAGGTTAAGTGGTGTTACGTTTCATGGGCCAGCTAGATAAATCACGATAAACCCCATGTGGCATAGAGGAGCATGGTTACACTTCATTAGATGACCACTAGAAAGGGATTCATTGTGCTTGTGATGATTTAGTCCACTCCATAAATTGCATAAAATACACTTAAATACAATTAACGGTCCAGCTTTACTGACCTCTGTGATGAAAATGCACATTAGAGAATTGCATGTGTGCGTTTATGTGCATCCTATTTTGGCAGGAATAGGATTCTTAGTTCACAGAAACAAAATCGCTGCTAATTACTCAAATCTGATTACCCCTTCCCAAGTCTATTTTATGCTTGACTAGGGGGATAAGCAGGGTAAAGAAAATTACATTGCACTGGAGGGAGTATATTGTGGGTTGTTAATTCTAATACTCAAAAAAGAGTTGCATGCAGAAAGAATGCATAGTGGTGCATGTGCTGTCATGGAATCATTCTACGGTGATGTACTGTGCTCAGTGCTAACATCAACGGTTTCTTCACATGTATGGAAGACCTGGTGTCATGTTATGGGCTGCAATATCATACCATGACAGATCACCTTTGGTCTTTATTACAGGCACTTTGACAGCCCTACATAATGTTAACGAGGTCCTGCAACCAATGGTCCTACCTTTTCTGAACACATACTCCGGTGCCCTATTCCAACAGGACAATACTCATCAACACTGCTGCCGTCTCAAGAGCTCACCTCGAAGACACTGATGCTATGCTATGGCAGTTGCATCGTCAGACCAGTCCTCAGATTGAAAATGTGTGGGATGCAATTGGTTGTGCTATCAACCCTCCACCCCTACCATAACATCTGCAGGAACTGAGTGAGGTTTATCACAGAGCTCCATTAGGAACCTCTACAACTCCATTCTGAGATACCAAATGTCATACAAAGAGACACTTCTGTATGTGTAACCCAGCAAATATTGCCCGCTCAGAAGTGTTAATCCTTTTTTGTTTCTGATAACCTTTATCTTCCTTTCAAATATCATTGCAATCTGACCTTTTGCAGGGTAAATGTACTTTAATAAATGTGGATTGCCATAAAGACAGATTTATTTTTTATTAATATTTATTTATTTATTTATTTTTTATTCCTCCAGTGAACTATGTCTGTTCCATATTATTTTGATATTTGCAAACTTTACATCACACCAGTTTTTAATTCTCGCCTGCTACAGTACTGAACTTAAAAGCCTTCTTGCTAACAACGTATTTTACCTCCAATCCCCAGGAGAGAAGATGGGTCTGTCCATCAACGTGTTGCTGACCCTTACTGTCTTTTTGCTCCTGTTGGCTGACAAAGTTCCAGAGACATCCCTGGGTGTGCCAATCATCGTCAACTACCTGATGTTTACCATGATCCTGGTGACCTGCTCAGTCATCCTTAGTGTGGTGGTGTTAAACCTGCACCACCGTTCACCCAACACACACCACATGCCTGTGTGGGTGCGCAAGGTCAGTTATCTGTGAAACGTGGTGGAGGCACTGTTGTGGCATGGGCATGTGTGGCTGTCAACATTTAAAATAATACTTCTTTGAACATTTAAATCACTTTACAGCAGGGGTGTCCAATCTTATCTGTGAAGGGGCAGTAAAGGGGCTGCTGCATTTCCAGTTCTTCTGTACATGGGCCAAACACGCTGTGTCTGTGTGCGTTTTCACATCTGTGTATTGCACAACGCCTTCCAATCAGCACTTTTTTTCCACTTGTTCTTTTTAACATGCTCACATAAGTGACAGGGGTTCATATATGAACAAAAAATAAGGAAAGTGATAGAAATGAAGAAAGATTTGGTTTATCAAGAAGGCAGGAACCACAGCGAATTAAACTGGAGCTCTCCAAACAGCTCACTCACCGTGTTATGTCATTAACCTCTTTCAGTGGCGCTGGCCTCCACATTATTGAAAGTCCATTAGAGCAGGGGTGAGCAGCTTTTCTGTGCTGGACTCCCTCACCACCAACAACGGAGATCGAGATGAGCCTGCGCACAAATTATCATCTCATAATGGAAACCAGAGGCCCTCCAGAATGCAGGAAGATGGAAGAAGTAAGGGCCACTGGGGAATGACTACTAGAAGGATAATGAAGAAGAAAAAGTGTGTGTGGAAGTGCGAGTGTATGACATCTGTAGAGTACCAAATTACAGACATGGCACTGACTACAGCCTATGCTTGTCTGCCATTTGGAGGGTCATGTTAAAGGATTTATGTCTAATGTACTGATTCCATTCCTTTGACCACAAATGAAATTGCACAATGTTTTTACACCAAATGAAGTCGGTGAGCTAAGACATGTGATGTGTGTAAACCTCCAAACCATCACACACTTGCTTCATATCATACTTAGAAGTTAATACATTTCAAATGGACTTGATTATGTGACGTTTCTGTAACTGCACAGCATACAGCTTTCAAAGCAGTATTATATGTCAACTGTATTTTTGCTCCTGTGTGCCCCTTAAATTGTGAAATGCAAAACACTTTTACTCCACTGGCAAAAATACACTTATTTTGAAAAGATAGGTGCACCAAGAAGGACGTGTCCGACTGCAATGCTATTGGGAAGAAAGATAAAAGCAACCAGATTTACACTTATTGAGCTACACATACAGGAGTAGTATCTCTGAGAATGGCTTTCAGTATAATGCAACAGACGTCTGGGCATGGAGATTTGGGGTCCCGTGAAAATCCATCCCATTCAGCTTGAATATTCTCAATCAGTTCCTGCAGATTGTGCGGTAGGGGTGGAGTGTTAAGGGTGTGTCCAATAGCATCCCACACATTTCAATCGAGAACACGACTGGAGATGTGACTGTTGAAATAGCACACAGAGATTCATTCATTCATTCATCTCCACCAAGACAAAAGCAGGACATGTCACTGAAGATAAAGACACACTGCCAGTCTGGCAAAATACCATTGCCTTTGGTGATGCAGATGTGGTAGAGCAGTCGTCATATAGACCCGCACCCTGAGCTCTGCCAATGGTGTTGGCACTGGTTGGCTAGCTTGAACTGACAGCTAAACAATGTGATGCCCTCCATCACTGATTGTCTGCAATTGCAATTGTTTAGTTGCAAACACTGTGTTACTTATGTTCACAAATCACTGTTTAATTTAAATGCTAATCTAATCTAAATACAGAGCTTTACAGGCCTGAACTGACCCCTTTAAAACACTTCCCACCATCAGATTCTTTGTGGATATGACCCATGGGTGTGTGTGTGTGTGTGTGTGTGTGGATGGGTGTGTGTGTGTGTGTGTGTGTGTGCGTGCCCAGTGCATGGGCCCTTAGAACATCACTTTCTGTCTCTTGGACACTTTGTGAAGTCATGCCTGGCAGCCTCTGCTGTCTGTAGCTTAAGTAGTTGGCAGCTGCACACTACCCCACTGCTTTTTTCACTGAGTTATTGCCATTCAAGGTTATTCAAGGAAATGGCCGTGAAACCTCGAGTTACACTCTTAAAGTTCTCCTTATCCAGGTGCTATTTATCGCAATGACTCTTTTAACAAGCATGACTGTTTACTCGATAATGAAACCTTTGCCTAAACAATGGAAGACAGTAATTAAAACCAAGTGAGAGTGGAAAGCAAGTCATGAGCTTGTAAAAACACTGCATTGTAAAACAATGCTCATTAAGGCCCCTTTTTTTCAGGACATCTGTTCACCCTCTCTGTCAAGAAGTGCTTATTTAATCTTCTTATTTAATCACATCTCATAGATGAATGCAATTGTTTCATCATAGTACACTGTTATTCCTTGTCAACAGTGTTCATGTACAGTTATACACAGTCTGAAGTCAACTTTGAAGGTCCTGCCATTCATTGGCAAGCAGATGTTGTTTTTATATCAATTGTACACTAGTATCACAAATGGCCCATTTATTGCCAACTACTTCAGTAATGCCATGCAACTGCAGCCGTTAAATGTTTAGCCTTTATGGGGGATTTAAAAGAACTGTTCACAACAATGCCCTACACAGCTTCAAATCTGAAATACCAAAGAAACCTTTGAGTTAACTACTGTGTTATCTTAAGGGTCAAAAATGACCTGCTGCTATGTGGCAGAAATAACCATCTAAACCAGGGGTCCAGTCTTATCCACAAAGGGCCGGCGTGGCTGCCGGTTTTCATTCCTGTCAAATGAATCAGTTGTTTGAAAACTGGCCAGTTGATTAAATGAGTGAAATAAGGTGTCGCAAGTGGTTGTTTAGAATGAAAACCTGCAGCCACGCCGGCCTTTTGCAGACAAGATTGGACACCTCTGACCTAAATGATCTGTTTCTGCTTGTAATTTATTGACTTTTCCTAGAGTGACCCCAATATTGAAGAACGTGAAACATTGTCTTTGTTAATACTTTCATAAGATCTGCACAAAACAAGGGTTTAGACACCCAGAAGGAATCAATCAGTTGCAGTACATGACTGCAATGGTGTCATGTCAGACTGTCATGGAGCCACTCAAAATGGCTAATTGCCAAAAGTCATCTTTAATGTTGAGTCCAGCTTTTATTTTGGTGAAGACAAACAACAAATCCATGTATGTGCGGCACTTATCTAATGTTCCTGGATACCTTTGTCTTCTTTTTGAATAGCATCACAATTGCCACACTTCCTTCTGGGTCCAACTATTTGTGCAACTATGTTTTGGCAATGAGCGTAGATTGTCTTAGATTCTAGATTCTACAAGTGTTAAGAGCATTTTGTATTCCAGTACCATCTGATGCCATCAAGGGCAGTCAATATTAGAAAATGCTCAATTATAATAAAACCTGTCGACTGGAATTTGCTCTCCCTGTTACAGTTAGCAGCACTGTTTGATGCATCCATTTAGATGCATTTGTTCGGCATTCATCACTTTATAAATTTCTGTATAAAGTTTCTGTGATGGATGGACGTGTTAAATATCCAGAGAGGATTACATCTCTACCAGAAGATTGCTTTTCTTTCATATATTTTTTCTTTAAACCCATTTCAGAATTTCCTTTGTAAACACTGTGTGTCTGTATGAGATAATTTATGGCAATTCAATAATTTAACAGGCCATGTGATTGCTGGAATCTGTTTGTGATCAGGAATATTGTAGGGTTCTGGTCATTTTCCCCATTACTGGCAACAAAACGATTGAGATACAGTAATTGGTGCAGTCTGAGCTACTGAGGATACCAAGGTAATCTATTCCAATTCAGTTGTGGCAAGTCATAAAGAACCCTTGTCATATACATTTCTATTTTGAATTAACTGTAGCTTTGCCAAATGAATGGTACCACCAATCTCCAGATATGGTCAAGTAAGGAGGGGATAGACAAAATCCATAAGATGTTCATAGGAAGCTATAATGGTATTTGTGATGAATATTTGCTAAATAGAGGCCTGAAGATAAAACAGTACAGGTGGTCTACTTTTAGCTAACGTTTCATATAATGTTACATTAATATCCAATAAAATACAATCAACCAGATTCAACTGTGGTATTTGATTCCATTCATGTATTTTATTTTAATTGCAGCAGTCAATTACAGCAGGTCACTGGCTATGTTACCAAAGTGCCTTTGCCCCCTGTTAATGTTTATAAACCAGTTTATAGAATTTGAATTGTATTATTTTGCAATAATAACATGGAGTTTTTACTGTCATTTATTAAACGAAGTTAATCATAGCAAAACGATTTCATCTCTGTTTCCTACAGATTTTCATCCACATGCTGCCTCCATATTTGGGTCTCCTGAGACCGAAGGTTGAAACGCTGCTGTCTTTAGAGAAACCACCCAAGAAGGAGAATCTAAAAGCCATTAACCGAGCAGCCGATGAATACTTTATACGGAAGCCTAACACCTGTGTCCTCTTCCCCAAACCCAACAGGTGCAGCCACCATTCACACTGATATCTGCCTTTACAAGAGGAGGAAGGGGGGTGTATTAACCATTTTAAGGGCCTTTTTATGCCTTTAAGTGATGAGAAATGTAATGTATTATTTTTTTATATGATTTGAATACACATCTGAATAGATTGAATAGATACAGTATATATCTGACTCATGGTCAAGCACAGGAACTGAGGCTTTAGTACCAGTGCATATGGGTTGAGCAATGTTGTATAAATATATAGTACTAACTGTAATTTCCTGATACTTAAAGACATTTTTACTACGGACCTTATAATGTTTTATACACTGAAGCAGACTCTGAAATGCTGAATAATGGTTGAGCTATCAAACACTGTGTCCACAGTGGTGTCACATGCAGTGGTCAGTGTTCTTCAGTAATGCAGACACTGAAAGAACAGTATTTTTCTCAGAAAAGCAATCTACTCAATATACGTGATACAATATAGACTGGAAATCATAAGCAGATTATCACAACAGTGAACTATTGCCTTAATATATTACTTCCAGTGTTAGGAACAGTTTCAACAGCCTTATAGTAGAACCCTGGGGTTCTGTGCTAAACTAGACAATTACCAAATAATTTCTAATGATTTCTGCATTAGGGCAGACAAATGATGAATAATACAGTGAGCGTTCAACATGTTAAGTTCAGAATACTGATCACAATTCATGTCTGTGTGAGAGAGCAACCGAATATCTGCTGAGGATATTCATTTTTGACTGATTCTTGCGCACTGTAAATCACGTTTTCAGAGAATCACACTCTCATTGTCCCAGAGAGCTGGGTAAGTGTATGTGTGCGCACTCGTGTGGGTGTTTGGGTGGAGGAGATGAGAGTGAGTGAGAAGAAATGATCGCTGAAATAATAATGATCAGTGCAAATTGGCTCAGACACATTAGCCCTGGCCTGTGTCGGGGGAAGAGAGTGCAAGTGAGGGAAACAGGAGGAGAGGAGGAAGAGAGAGAGAGGGGGGGTGAGAGACGTGTAGACTCTATCGGGGCAATTTGATGAGGCAGCAGTATCTCGCGCCTCTTAATTGGTTTTACGACGTGTCCTGGCAGCACCAGTGCCGTGTCTTAGTCGAATTAGTCCTTCTTGATTAGTCATCTGTGTCTGGCGACTTGTGCTCAGGGACAGAGGCAGGGTCAGTGGGTGGTCTAAAGTGGCAGAAAAGAGACAGAAGGCAAAAGAGTAAATGGAAAGCAGTGATGGTCGTTTTTAAAGTGAAAACAAATCTGATTTCATCAGATTTCCTTAAATCAAATGTAGTCAGTCAGCCATGGCATGTTTAGTGTCTAAAGATTACTTTACGTTTTGCACTGAAGCTACAAGCCTTCGATTACAGGCTAGATACTACATACACTCTATGGACAAAAGTATTGGGACACCCGTTCATTCACTGTTACTTCTGAAATCAAGTGCTTCTGAAAAGAGTTTATCTTGCTTTTGTTGGACTAAATATTTCTGCTGTCCAGGGAAGGCATTCTACAAGATTGTGGAGCATGGTTGTAAGCATTTGATTGAATTCTGCAACATAAGCTTTAATGAGGTCATCCCCTATCCCCCAATGGCATTCCATAATTATTAAGTGACGCCCCATCATTCCAGAGAACTGCTCCCCAGTTTAGTGCATGGTGTCGAACGTGATCAAACACCCGATCAAACACAGACTGCATCTGAAAGCTGAAAAGTGAACTGGATTTCATAGCCTGAGAGCTCTGCTTCTAACACTAGCAACATGCATGCAGTGACTCCTCTGGTGAGCCAGGGATTAGTTGACAACACTTAACCATAACAGTGTGCAATAAAATTTTACTGCCGCTGAAGTCTTTCGCACTGTTTATTCAAGCTGTAAACAAACTATTGTAGCCTGTATACTAATGTGTACTGCTGTTGTTCCGTCTGCAGTAAAAGAAGTGTCGCAGAAAGGTTCTAGCTGCATCTGCCCTGGTGCAAGGCTACAGAATCCTGCGGCCTGATAGAAAATATGTCAGCAGTCTGAGTTTTTACCATATCTGACTCAAACTAACCAGCCTCTTGGAGAAGCAGAGTAAAGACTTAAAGACACCACTAACCAGATCCCTACTGAAAGAACATCACCCCAGTCCAGTATAGTGGGTACCAGAAGACTAACCTGATCCACACCGAGAGGACATCACTCAGTCCAGTACAGTGAGGATCAGAACACTAACCTGATCCACACTGAGAGAACATCACTCAGTCCAGTACGGTGAGGATCAGAACACTGACCTGATCCACACTGAAAGAACATCACCCCAGTCCAGTATAGTGAGGATCAGAACATTAACCTGATCCACACTGAGAGAACATCACTCAGCCCAGTACGATGAGGATCAGAACACTGACCTGATCCACACTGAGAGAACATCACTCAGCCCAGTACAGTGAGGATCAGAACACTGACCTGATCCACACTGAAAGAACATCACCCCAGTCCAGTATAGTGAGGATCAGAACATTAACCTGATCCACACTGAGAACATCACTCAGTCCAGTACAGTGAGGATCAGATTGTACAGAAGGTAATTGAACTATGATTACATCCAGCATGGCCAGACATCTGAACATAACATTGGGTAACATTGCGAAGCTTATCTTGACTAGTTGCCTAAATCGTGATACATTTTCCTCAAACCAGGTTGACCGTTACTGACTTTTACTTTTAATGTAGTTGAAAGTATGCATAGATTTCATTGTTAGTAAAACTGATGTAGATATGTCACATATCTGTGGAACTGAGTGAGATATAAGCTATTTTGGGGTAAGGAGAAACATTGTGAACCAGAGTTAAATTGAGCAAGTACATAATCAGTTGGGTTCACTTTTTCCTTTTTAACTAAGAATTTCCATGTAGAATACTGTGAGAGTCCAGCACTGGTCTCAATCCCTGTCTGGGAACCTGAACCACAGTGTATTTTTACCATGAATAATGACTGTGATGATGCTGAATGTGCTGTTGACGGGGCACTAACAAATCATGGTGTGTTCTCCCTGGCATAGTTGAGTAATGAGTTTGGAACATGCAAGTGAAACACCATGAACCTCAAACACTGTCTCCTGTAAAGCAAAGATATATAATAAAAGCAAACATGACCAGTTCCAGCTGATAGCTTTCTGGTTTCATAACAGACTCGATTTTTGCATTAAGAATGTATATTGATATATTGATTTTTTTGCCAATCTAATTAAATGTTTATGAACTTAATATTCTTATATATGAATAAGCTAAATGTAAGGGGGTAGATGATGAATGCATAACCTTGGTACTAAGTTACTATACCAGGCTTGTTTTACTATACCTCCTTTTTTAAATTGTTTGCTTGAAGTAGGTGTGTGTGTGTGTGTGTGTGTGTGTGTGTGTGTGTGTGTGTGTGTGTGTGTGTGTGTGTGTGTGTGTGTGTGTTTAGGTAAACAAATATCAAAATGTAATGCAATCAGAAATGGGCTTTCCTCTGTAATGAGAGTGAAGCTGAGGTTGCTGGTGCACTCTGGGTAAACCACAGCAGCCGCTTCATGTCCAGAATACTCAAATAGTCCAGGAGGACAGAGTGTGTGCAGTAAGAATTATAGGTCTAGACTGTCCCCCAGTGGAGAGATGGTGGAATTGCTGCAAAAGCTGGCAGATGAACTGATTAACTGGTGCTGTAAAAAGGTCATAAGGGAAATGGATGGAGAGCGACATGAGTGTCATTATTTTAAACCAAAACAGATGTTGGAGAACAGACTCACAGAATGGAGACTCCACACAGCTGCTGTGATAGCCATATTATCATCATATTAGAGACATTTTATGGGACCAGGGAAGATGAAAAAAAAGAAAGGTGGAGAGAGAGAGAGAGAGAGAGAGAGAGAGAGAGAGAGAGAGAGAGAGAAAGAGAGAGAGAGAGATGGCAAAAGTCACCTTGACGGGAGTTTTAGAAGGCTGTCTATGTTTTGGGATTATGTCTAGATTTTCCACGTGCACAAACACACCAGAGTTCAGTCAGTCATATACCAAAGCCTTGAGTGTCAGCACACGTTGTGTGAAGGACAGAGTAGTGCAGACCAAGAGGAATTAAGTGAACAGTAGCCCAAGGTGGTCAGGGCTCTTATTAACGTCCTGCTATAAGTCATATGGTTCCCTCAGATTTCAAATCCTTGTGAATGTGGTTTATATAGCTTTATAAAATATTAGTTTCATAGTAGTTGCTGGATAATTTGTAGTCACTTAACTCTTGTAAGTTACTTGTTGTTAGTTATTATATATTATATTTATATATATAGTATGTAATGGATAGCCATGTAACTGTATAAGCTAATGCATTTCCAAAATGAGGAATTTCTGTCCAGCATCATAGACGCGTGCATGTAATCCATGGTAATTAATTGTATGTGCATGTGTTCTGATCCTCACCGTACTGGACTGAGTGATGTTCTCTCAGTGTGGATCAGTTTAGTGTTCTGATCCTCACTGTACTGGATAAAATAAAGTTTACCCACAAGAGGGAGTTATTAGTACACAAGGTGCCTGAATGGGAGCTATTTAAGGAGACTGGACTGCCATAAGCTTACTAAGTAAGTCTAACACTCAGTAGTACCTTTCCTTCATAATATAGCATATCTTTGATGAAAATGTGAACAAATGTAGAACATCTTTGTTTGGCACTTTGTACAGTAATGATATAACGTTGACAACTGCATAGTGGTTGTAGTTCATTTGTAGTGCTCATGGATCACTGGACCCTTTCAGTAATCGGTAATGGCACTGTGTTGCAGGTACCAGCCAGACGGCCTGTGCACTGACCTGCGGAAGTTTATTGATGGCCCCAGTCACTTTCTGACTCTACCTCCGGAGCTGAAGTCTGCTGTGGAGGCAATCTGCTACATCGCAGAACAGCTGCAGGCTGAGAAGGACTATGAGGCTGTGAGTAACTCCTTTATTCCTTTACATCCCTTCTACTGGATTCAGTCTGTAGTTAGTAAACAATATGTTATTTTATCATTTTATATTATTTAATATATCATTAAGTGGAGCTAGTTAAGACACTAATTGAGCTATTAAACCAGGCAGAATAATGATGTCATGTAATGATGATTGAAGTCTGTCCCCTCAATTTGCATTGGGAAATCCTCATGCCCAGGGGTGTGTCCAGGCTTGGCAGTTTTGGATCATGATTGGTCTGTTAGAATGCTGCCAGGTGAACCCTGATGTGCCCTAAATAAGTTTAAAATACTCCATATACATACATACAACCATACACATACACATCATTTTACCAGGGTAGGGAGGGTTATGTATTCCATTACAGATTACTGATAACATATTCAAAATGAATTTGTAACATAATCAAGGGACATAATTTGATTACAATTTTAAAGCAACAGCCAGAGCCTGAGAGAGCACAATCAGCCATGGGTGTGTAGATGGTACTCACTCCACGTCAACTGTGATGCTGGCCAGCACAGGCATTTGTTGGCTGATGTATCCGAGCGGAGGGTGATGCTGCACATAAATTATATATATATTTTTTACATAAACTTTTTGCTACAAATGATTGTTATTTATGTTTCTCGCACTGAAAACACACCTGCACACTCATTTAGCAACAGAACAGAAGATTTATACAACACAGCATCCAACAGGTGGCTAAAATAGAGCATTCCTAGCTTTCCAATGAAGATTTTCTTACCTTTACATATTTAAATTTGAGACCACTAAAGCTGCTATTTTTATTTGCTGCTAAAAATTAATTTTAAAGTTAAAGTTCCCTTGAAATTTCCATTAGTGAATCCAGCGTGTCACACAAAGCAAGTTCAAGGGGCTCTTTTAGCACTGAACTATCTGTGTGTCATAACTAAGTTACAACAGACATCAACAATAGCATCTCACAACACATTGGCTCACTTGATCAGAAAAACAACATCATAAGAGTTGTGATTTTTAAATGAAATCAAATAAAATGTATTCATTTGTTTTTAAAACTGATGTCACGAAGATCAACATTAAGATGATCAACCCAAAAAACAAAGGATAAACACACAAGTGAAAGTGACAAGGAAAAACCTGAGCTGGAGGAAGAAACCCTGGGAGGAACCAGACTCACAAAGGGGGGACCCTTCTTCCTCTAGTTAAACTGCTCATACATTATTGATAAGGGGGACACTGGGACATCACATGCCTGCTGTAATTCTCAGGTGTACTGGAGTAATGGCAGTAGTTTGATTGTCATCATAATGGCAACAGTGAAAGAAAATGAAGGTCCATGTAAATTTCTACATAGTAGGTGATGGCTTCAACAGCTTCCATGTATATGTAGAGAAGACAGCATTTCAGACGGTGAGAGAAACAAGTGTAAAGTGTGTGTAGGATTTTTCATTACTATCTGCTTGTTTCATTTCCTTTGACATTTCCATTATTAGTTACCTTTGCTTTGTGTCTCCAGAACAGCAACCCACAATTGGGATTTGCGCATTCGATTTTTTACCCATACTGTGGCTTTAAGACTCTAAGACATCATTAAGATTTCCAGTGTCTTCTCATTGGGTGATGGCAGCTGTTGCTGACTTTATTAGCTGTCAGTCTCTTCACTCAGACTGAATCATTCAGTTCTCATTGATCACAGTCGATGCCATACTGCTGGTTTCATACCAAAAATCCTGCACCGTCAACACAGTCATTAATATAAAGTAACCTTGTTAACCTTGCTCAGTGGAAAAGGGAAAGGAATGAGATGAACCTGCAAACACAGCAGAAAATTAAACTGCAAGATTCATGACTCATCGGTCCGGTGGGTTTGGATGCTTCAGGAGTTTGACACCAGGATTGCAATGTTGGGATAAATTGGCCAATTGCAGCATCTCTGTGCATCTGGAAGCATGTCTGTAGCTTGACAGTAATGTGTTTTGGGGAATTAGATTTTTTTTCCAACTCACTACCTGTAGCTCAATCTGCCAAAAAGAAAACAAGATATAATACAGCTACCGTAGACTTCTGGTGAACCTGGAAAAAAGTCCAAATTCTTAGGAAATCCTGAAAAGTTTTTGGACCAAACAACTTGAAAATGCTTTGCAGAGTTTTAAAAATGTCAAAGTCATGGAGTACTTGTCATTTGATTGTCTGAAGACCTCTTTGCATCATGAATAGCACTGTGCAGATGCCTTAGGACAGATATTAAGATGTTAATCTAAGCCGTGTTTATCTAAGCAAGTGTTTAAATGTCACAAAAATGTTTTGCTAAAACATTAACTAACCTCTGCTGGTCCAGTATTTGCAGTTGCCATCTAATACCAATTTATCTAATCACTCTGTAATAATAGAGCTAGGCAGAATGTAGCTTCAAATTATGACTGTCCATCTTGACAGACTACAGGAACTGGTTAGTAATAATATATATATATATTAGGGAACTGTAATTAACTAGAAATATAAAAAGTGGGATAAATACATACAAGAACCAGGATCCACAAAGAGATAAAATATTAGGAACAGCACAAACTCAAGGGGTATAAATACACCAATTAGGAACAAGGAACACCAGGGTGCAATGATGAGAGGGCAGGACTAAAGATAATACACTGATGAAGGGAATGACAACCCACCCTTAACCTTAGTTGATGGAAACGCAGATTAAATTGCATTTTCTTTCAGTAAGACACTCTTGGCATTCTCTGAATGAGACACCTCTGGGAACTCCTTCAAGACTGTTGGAAAACCATTTCAGGTGACGACCTCTTGAAGCTCAATGAGAGAATTCCAAGAGTGTACAAAGCAGTAATCAGTGCAAAGGGTGGCTGTTTTGAAGAAACTAGAATATAAAACATGTTTTCAGTTATTTCACCTCCACAAGTGTTCATTCATAGTTTTGATGCCTGATGTAAACAGTCATGAAAATACAGAAAACTGAGAATGAGAAGGTGTGTCCAAACTTTTGACCTGTACTGTATATGTGTGAGTGTTGATCCTTAGTTCAATCATTAGTAAGTTCATTAATAAAATCATGATTTTTGTTCAGGAAAACATTGACACTGAGAATTAGGATCACATGATCACGTCCAACTGCTCACTCATTTTGGCAGTTAATTGGGCATCAATTCCCCTCTTACACTGCTTTTCAGATGTCAGTCCATCAAGTTCAAATTCAGACTAACCCTGAAAATCATTTGTCTATGACCGATATGCCTGACTCTGTTTAAAATTTGCTAAATATTTGAATGGAAGTCCATCTAATAACTTTTATAAAATGTATCTTAGGGCTTTATTCATAGTTATTAAAGGCAAATACATACAGATGAGGTAAAAATGTTTTTAAACATATGTTATGACTCATGCACCATACTCTATGGCTGTGGCCGAAATGGATCCCCATTCCCTCATTAGTATTGCACTATATTTTGATACTTAGTTTACTAAGTAGTGTAGAAACACCAGTTAATTTGTACACTCCCTCATCAGCAACACGTCAGCCCGTAAACAGACGTGTGTGTGTGTGTGTGTGTGTGTGTGTGTGTGTGTGTGTGCGTGTGTGCGTGTGTGTGTGAGCCCTGTTTAAGCTCCGCCTCAAACTGATTTCTGAATTAAACTTAGTAAAGCTCTGTTCCGTTGATGGATTATTTTGCTTACAAACATAATCCTCCCATTAATGAACTAACGTTACAGCAAATCCTCTTAACTTCACAGCGTCCGGTGGCTCGTAACTGTCACTGGCTGAGCAACTATATGAGCAACTTTGTCAGCTACATTTGTTCCAGTGTGTTGGTTAGTAATGAGGCTCACAGTCGCTACTCATGTAGTAAACATTGTTTACTGTAAATTACCAGTGAACTGTGGGAGACTATAGTGCCCTCAAATTCGTGTTTGAATTCTACTGTACGATTCAGACACTCAGAGGAAAATGGCTGATATTCTCATTAGTGCCCTCAAACTAATAGGGTCATAGGGTAATGGGGTAGAAAGGGATCAATTTTGGTCACAGCCTATAAGTTCACTCTCTCGTTATTTAACTTTTCTTCAGCAGTTTTTCATTCTTCTTTGCTTATCTCTGTTTTCCTCTTTTTTGTTTTCTCATTTCATCCCTCCTTAGCTAAAAGAAGACTGGCAGTATGTTGCCATGGTGGTTGATCGCCTCTTTCTCTGGATCTTCGTCATCTTTACCACCGTTGGGACGCTGGCTATTTTTGCTAATGCCAGTTTCAATGCCACTCCCAGTGACCCATTCATGAGCTCCTGATCCTTCAGGTCATGGCTCTAACCTCTGACTTTTGAACACCAGAACATAGCTAGACAGTGCTCTTGCAATACATATTGCTGGTCTTTGAAGTTTATATATTTCTATTGTTTACTGTAGATACAGAGTGTTTGTGTGAAATGTTTTGTGTAATGTTTATATAGCAGTTTGTATTGTTGTTGTTGTTGTTTTTATTTTGGGGGAAATGTATGATTTTGATGTTTTGAATAAAGCTCATATTTAAGAAATGTAAACAGTATGTCATGTAAACACAGTATTTCATCAAGTGAGCATCAGTCAATGGTACACTGGAACTATACTACCCACCTCGGATAGCTGAAAGCACATACGTGCACATGCACAGTGTGAGAGACACCTGTTGGCTATGCTTTCTTTTTGTTTAGTTTTTTTAAACTGAGATTAGAGTGAGGGAGAATCAAAGGCAGTGAGGCAGCCCATCTGTTGTCAGTATGCGATCCCTGTGACTGTTTGAGCAATGCGACCTCTTGCTCTCTGAGCTAGTAGAGCCAGCCCTCTGCACCACCCTGCTACTGTACTGGCCTTCACTCAGTACAGCTGGATGTCACTGTCAACCAAGGGCATAAGGAGTTTGTTCACCATATTACTGTTATTTGGTTGCATCATGCACTCATTGCGTTACACATCTGTAAATATTAATAATCTAAAGAAATGCATTCAAATCAGTTGAAGTCTTTAAAAGTAAATCCAGATTAGTTGTTGACCTGAGGAAAGGTCAGCAATCACAGATACACCATTAGGTATCAACGGGAGAGCTGATAACCACGAGGAACATAAAGGCTTGTCTTTCATTTGTCAAAAACATCTTGACATTATGAATGTTGTTCTGTAGACTTATAAATTAAAAGTGGGTGTCCTAGGACAGGGGGCAGCCATGCCCAGGTGGTTAGGGAACCAGCCTTGTGACTGGAAGGTTGCCTTTATTGATTCCCTGAATTGGCAGGACATGAGTGAAGGACACTTAACGACTCTGGGCGTGTGTGCTCACTGCTCCCTAGTGAGTGAATTCACTAGTGTGTGTTCACCCACTTTTGTGTGTGTTTCATCGCGTAGATGGGTTAAATGTGGAAAATACTGCAGAAGAATGTCCAGTCTACCTCTGAAATGAAATAAAAGTGTTGGAGTGGCATAATCAAATTCCTATATGGTCCTGAAATCCCTCCAGAGTGGCTGAATTCAAGCAATTCTGCAGTTATGAGCAGACCCTTATGAGGAAACATTTGGTTTAGTTTTTTTAGATGACACAACCAATTATTCCAATTATTTTTTTCACTAAATGAAGTGATTTTTCAAAAAAGTTCTCTTTGCCTTTTTGCATTTTTTATATATATCTGAACCTGTTTGGTGTGAAAAAAATATATATAGACAAAACCAACTTTTCTGTCACAGCCGTGTATCTCAGATTTGTGATATTTAATATCTAAGTTAACTTTCAATGTCTACTAACTAAAAACTACTACAAGCCTCGATTTCAAGGTGATACCTACAGAAGGTGATATACAACTGAATCAGCTCTCACAAGTGGTGTTATATATATATATATATATATATATATATATATATATATATCATAAAAATATCATACCTGGTAGCCAGGATGGGAGGAAGTCTGCTCCCTTAAATATTCCCAAATGTACTTATTCTTTTGAATGGGATTGTTATATATTATTATTATTATTATTATTATTATTATTATTATTATTATTATTATTAATATTATTATTATTATTGTTGTTGTTGTTGTTGTTGTTGTTGTTTTATAATTTGTTGCACAGTTCAACTAATTTGTTGCACAGTTGCACGGTTCAACAAATTTTACAGAACTGCAGTATGGCCTAATAAGAACATTTAAATGGACCTTGTTATAGTGTCTCCATAACATTAAAGAGTTTTCCATTCATTAAATTTTTTTGAATTATGAAAATGTGTAAATAAATAAATGAATACAACTTAATGGAAAATGTCAAACATTTGTAAAAAAATATAATGATAATAACATCACTAAACATGTTTTATGCTAGAAAGAGGTTGAAATTTAGAATCTCACTAAAGCCCAAATGAGCAAAGAGTGATTAAACTGACATATTAAGCTTCAAATCTACCCCCACAAGTACTCCTCTACTCCACACAAGGGCCCAGTTTGTATAAAGCAATGGCGATTCTCTTATCAGTTGGCACAGTTGACTGGAGACTTTAAAAGTCTGGCCCTATGAATAGTCCAGTCACAACACACAGCTTTTCAAAGACGCTTTTGATATTCTGAAAGGCTGAAAACTCTGCACTCTGCTCTCCCAGGTGGTTGCTCGTCCTGCCCTGCCTCTGAACTGCATTCAACACTACCTCAAAATATTGCAAACAGCTATGAAACCAATTCTGCTAAAAGACTTTATTAAATCTTGCCTTTTTGAGTGTTTTGATGCTGCTCTTAATTATGGTAGCCTACATCATCCAGTTTCCTCTCAAGTGGATAAAAACATGACTTATTTAGTGTTATTTCTGCTGATATTTCATAATTCATAATTGTGCCCAACATTTGCAAAATGTTTGAATGAAAACTATTATCTCTAGACAACGTTAAAGTTCCAGTTGCATTGAATGTTGCAAAAAATGCAATTCCCAGCTCGTTTATGATTTATTACTTAATTGTAGGGAAGAGAACACTGCACACAAACACCAAACCCTTATCCCACCTGTGAAGCATGGTGGAGGGAGCATCATGGTTTAGGGCTGCTTTGCTGCCTCTATGCCCAGGTGCCTCGCAGTCATTCAAGGAGCAATGAATTCAAAGATGTATCACAGTCTGAGGTGGGATGTGCAGGTAAAGCATCCCAGATGTATTAATATTAATGTATTAATATATTTGTTGAGAGGAATAGTTATGTTACATTATAGGGATTCTGGGAGACAAAGATGCTGAATGATCACCACCCGCATCTCGTCCCCAACCTAAATGCTCCCAGAAGCACTAGATGGAGCATCACCATTTAGACCACACTTCCATTTCTCCATAGCTCAGTGATGGGGGGCTTTATACCCCTCCGCTCCATGTCTTGCTTTCGGCAGGGTGCCAATAGATTTAGGCTTATCTGCTCCAGAGAGTCCTTTTCTATTGGCAGTGTTTCTCTACAGGATTTTACAAGCTGCATTGATATATCTGCGTCAGCAATGGGTGCAGCTTCGAGTAGTTGCATTAGAAAGGGGGTCCACAAACATTTGGACATATAGCGTATACATTTACATTTACATTTGTGGCATTTAGCAGACGCCCTTATCCAGAGCGACTTACAAAAGTGCTTTGCTGTTTACTTAGAACATCCTTAGCTAGTAGATAAGGCTGGAATCTAGAGATTCCACACATTTAGACCGTGTTGAAACAAGTCTTTATGGAGTTAAGTACTCCTGAAACAGATGAGTCTTCAGTCTGCGTTTGAAGACATTGAGGGACTCGGCTGTTCGGACTCCCAGGGGAAGTTCGTTCCACCATTTTGGTGCCAGAACAGAAAAGAGTCTGGATGCATGTTTACCTTGCATCCTGAGGGATGGTGGGTCAAGCCGAGCTGTACTTGAAGCTCGAAGGGCTCTTGGTGCAGCTCGAGTTTTGACCATTGCCATCATGTATGGAGGGGCTGGTCCATTTTTGGCTTTGTAGGTCAGCATCAAGGTTTTGAATCTGATGCGGGCAGCTACAGGGAGCCAATGAAGGGAAGAGTTATATGACTGAATTTATGAACATTGAAGACGAGCCTATAGACAGCGTATAGACAGTGGAGAGAGTGGAAAATGTATTGTGTTGGTCCTTAATACCTTTTTCCATCTCTTGCTAATGAGCTTAATCCTGTTTCGGTTTTCCTGTCACATGAGTGTGATATAACTGCTGTACAACAAAGCATTCTGTCCTTTTATCTGCTGATGGTTTTTGAGATGGAGAGCCAGAGCCAGATACTAGGAATGGTTTTCCAGTGTGAGTTTTGTGCATGTGTGAGTGTGTGTGTATGTATATACGTGTGTGTGTGTGTGTGTGTGTGTGTGTGTGTGTGTGTGTGTGTGTGTGTGTGTGTGTGTGTGTGTCTAATGCTTTGCACTGGTGTGACTGGGCAGCTCCAGTGAATGCCTGTCATGCCTTTAGAGGACAGAGAGAGCAAAGTGACCAGTTGAGGGGGAGAGAAATAGAGTGAGAGAGAAAGAGAACGAAAGAGTGTGGCATGTTGAAAGGTTGTGCCTGAGCTACATGGTGGCTGTCACCATCCCATCTGTCTGTGTCTGTGTGTGTGAGCGTGTGTTTGTTTTTGTACATTTGCTGTGTGTGATCACACTTTATTCTTAGGACTGAAGCTTTAAATAATGGATATTTAAGTGTGAAGTTAAAGAATCAGTGTCGTGTTATTGTTACTTTATTATAGTACGTGTTTAGTTTATGATATTTTTAAATTAGTACATCTTTATTTCTCTGAGTAAAAGTTTCAAAAGTTTTGGGTAACACATTAAACACTACATACGGCAGTAATACACATTACTAAATGGTTTAATTATTAATCAACACTAGTTAAGATGTTGTTAAGCATTATTAAATATTTCAGTAATGAACAAATGAAGCACATTTCAAGAGACCCAGACACACTTTACAATAAGCGCTCTTCACAAAAACACTCAACCATCACACACTGGCAAGAAGCAACATCTAATAGCCTTGACTTGAGAAGAAACAATGAATGAGCCGGTGCCCCAGAAGGTTTTTTTTTTTTGTTTTTTTTTTTCTGAGAGAGAGAGAGAGAGAGAGAGAGAGAGAGAGAGACAGACCTTGGCCCCAGAACGTTTGTCCATATAGTGAAGGTTAGTTGTAATTAGTTAGGTAGGTGTGCCGTACGCAATTGGCTGCTGTCTCTCAAATATATAGTAATGCATGTCTAAAATGGTGTCAATCAATAATCAGTTGAGACATTACTACACCAGTGACTAATGTTTATTACTGTCATCAGTACTGTTAACCTATGTACCCTTAGAGTACCCTTAAAGTGTTACCACGTTTCGCATCATACACTTTAATGGAGAAAATGAACGCAGCTCACAAACACCTCTATATTCAGCTTCAACATTTTTAACAGATAAATGGATGGAATAAGTGAGGTAGAAGAGGAAACATGCAGCAGCAGCTGTTTGGTTGTGTGTGTGTGTGTGTGTGTGTGTGTGTGTGTGTGTGTGTGTGTGTGTGTGTGTGTGTGTGTGTGTGAGAGAGAGAGAGAGAGAGAGAGAGAGACAGAGAGAGAGAGAGAGCAGGGAGGGGTAAGAGAATTTAGTCTAGATTTTAGTTTTAATCTAGATTTTAGCATAAATAAAATGTAATCTACCTTCTGAACTCAACAGTAGCGCCATCTTGGTCCTCACCTGTGACATCATATTTACATCACTATATAAAATTAACTAATACATCTGCAAAAAGTGTGAATTCCAGTTGGAGCCAAACTTGATCAAATGCAGAATGTGTTAAGAAAATGAACATGAAGTTTCCTATTAACTGTTTAGCATTTATGCATTAATCCTTGAAGCCACTAATATATACTAATATCTGTTATTTTGCTCTCTCAATTCTATTTCTTTCTCTGTATGTATATACTCTAATTGTCAAAAAATATAGTTGCACCCAGAAAGAAATGTCTGATTGCATTGCTATTGGGAAGAAAGATAAAGACTATCATTAATTAAAAATAATAATAAATTGAGGCTGATATGGGCCATATTCATTGATCCATCTAATGCAGCTTCAATATTCTCTCTCAGGTCCTGCAGATTTTGCAACAGGGGTAGAGTTTTGATAGTGCATCCCATTGCATCCCACACATTGTCATCTGGGGATAGGTCTGGCAATGCGATTGGCCGTGGCATCTGTGTCTTTAAGGTGAGCTCTTGAGACAGCAGCAGTATGTGGATGAGTCCTGTTGGAATAGTCCACCGGAGTGTGTGTTCAGAAAAGGTAGAGGCACTAGTTGCAGGACCTCATTAACGTGACATTGGGCTGTCAAAGTGCCTGTAATGAGGACCAAAGGTGATCTGGAGTCACACACAATTGCACCCCACACCTTGACACCAGGCACACACAAATATGTTGGTCATCTCCACCAAGACAAGAGTGTGACTTGGCACTAGTTCCATTCCATGTACGTCAATTGAAACTGGTTGATTCCTTCTGGGGGCAAATGTTTTTTAAAGGGTGGGTATATATGTTGAAAATGCTTCTCTGTAGAGACATGCTGTCAATACTGCCCTTTGGAGCAGATAAACATGAACCTATTGGCACTGTGCCTAATGCCTAGTGTCAGATAGAGGGGTATAAAGCTCCCGCAGCACTGAGCTGTCGAGCTGTGGAAACAAAGAATGGGTAGGTGTCCCAATACTTTTAACCCTACACTGTGTAAGAAGATATTAAAAAGTGTGTGTACATGTTCATATGCATGTCCTCGGGGAATGATCATGTTCTCCTTTTTGCTTTGTTCTCACAACCAAAATATCCCCTTTGTCATCTATTCCCCCTGTCATGCTGTACCACACACTCACTCTTCCCTCACACACACACACACACACACACACTCCTGCACGTTCACCATCAACAGGTGCTGCCAATGTTGCCTCACAGTGTGTAACCATTCCTATAATTCCCTTCCCCACCATCGACCAGTTGAGAAAGGCTGTGCCAGAGGCTCTCTCACACACATTAACACAGCCTGGAAAAAGAGGAATGTTGGAGTGAAGATGGAACAATATAGGTTGTAGGAGCTTGATTTGAAGGACATTCTCTTTTCTCCGCTGGAAGCTTCTGAAGACACCTTTAACCAGACGAACAAGGAGATACAACTGGCTTAGGGCTGGCTCATGGGTGTGAGGGTGTGTGTGTGTGTATGACGGAGAGTCTAAGAGTGCCTATGTGACATACAGTGTCCGGTAAAGGGGCCAATGTGTGGAGTGAATCTGACCAGTAAAATGAACCTGAGGATGAAGCTTCTGCCTTGGCTTCTGTGCTGCTCTAGTGTGCTCAGTCTGACAGGTAAGGCTGTGTTTGTCTCTCTGCAGATTACACACATGGGTGTTGTCTCCCACCACCTAAATCCGTACTCAAGAATAAGCATTGTTACTTCTTTACAATAAGGTCCAAGTGAAAGTAGCCTGGCAAATGTTCCCTGTAGAACTGCAGTACAATCCGGCATCTATCACCATTAGAACCAAAGTTATTATGTGTGGCTTTTCTGGTTTTGGCATCCTTTTGGTCTGTCTTTGGTCTGTTAAAATTCTAAAGTGAGAGATATAAGAAATTGAAGTGAAGTTGATTAGACGGAGCAGAAACAACGAACTTTTTAAAGCCAAATGTATCATATTGGTTACACTGTATCATATTGGTTATACTGTATCATATTGGTTACACTGTATCATACTGGTTACACTGTATGGACAAACATATTGGGACACAAAAAATAATCATTGAGTTCAGGAGTTTCATTCAATCACAGGTGTATAAAATCACCTACCCACACAGTCTGCCTTTACACATAGCAGTGAACGAATGGTTTGTTCTCGAGAGCTCATTTCCAGCACACTGTAATAGGATTCCAACACTGCAAGTCAGTTTGTGAACAGTTTGTGAACAAAGTGGCAGACCATGTAAAGTTACAGAGCAGGGTCAAGTGCTGAGGTGCATAAGAGTCACCAACACTCTGCTGACTCAATAACTGTAGAGTTCCTGCTGCAAAGGGGAGCTAACGCTTCTAGGGACCCAACGCTGTAAAACTCCCATACTTTTGTCTGTATAATATATATGGGTTTTTGGGATATCGGCAAGATCAGTGTGGTAATTACATAATGAATTATATATTTATTAAAAATATATAAATAGTAACAATAACATATAATACAGTTAATGAATAATAATTCATTACATAAATACAATACATGCTCCCTAGTGGATTTTCTTATTATCAAAAATACATAGAGTTGATATATCTAATGCTATAGGATTATTAGGGGTTAAATAATTTTGTTTTCGATATGTTTTTATTTTATTTAAAACAGTACATTTCTGAGATATTTGGTATGATACAATATAAATGTTATATATACAAACTGTTATAGTTATTTTATTTTATTCACAAATTTTTTAATTAAATAGTAATTCAATAATTGGTCAGACCTAAGGATGCACTGAAAATTCATCTTAGTGGTTAAATGAATGCACTCTGATCCAAGGATCACAACTTTGAACCCCTGCTCATGCTGTTTGCAGCCAAAGCAAAAACGGCGATGCTCGGTCTGGGTGGGTAGATGACCCTCTCACTTCACATCACACTCAGGGCTGGGGATCCACATTGACCGCTCATCAACGATTGCAATGGCTAGCTTTACGTGTGGGAGGAGGCATGTGTTTGTCTTCACCCTCCTAGTGTCGGGGGCATCATATGTGATGGGGAGAGGTCTAATGGGGTTTGGTAATTGGCACATCCAAATTAGACATGGAAGAGTAGAGTAAGGTACTCTTTGTAAACGTCAGCTGGGTGTAAAAAGAAAGACAAAAATACATTTAGGCGGTTTAATTTATGCAGTTATGAAAAAGTGGAAAATTAATGAAATCCTGTAGAAAATCATGTTTGAAATTTGGTATTTATTTTCCATTTTTGGCCAAAACATTCCATTATTAGTCTGTTCAGTTTTAAAATGACCTGAATAAACCCAAACCCCATAAAATCACCATTTCAAACTCCAATACAAAATGTATCTACATTTTATCCTCCTCTAGTCACAAGCTGTTGCTTTGAATAAATGTGTGTGTGATTTGTTTCATATGGATGTATCGAGCTGAATAGTGGTGACCACAGATAGCTGGTCAGAGCCGGAGTGAACATCGTTTCACTAGTTTAATTATAAACAGGCTTCAAAACCAGCAGAAGATTTGACCCCAAAGGCTTTGCAAGGGCAGTGTGATAGATGATGCCACAGGATATTTGACCTTGTGATGTACAGAGAGTGTCAACAGTCCAAGCTTTAGGACACAGCTGTAGGGAACAAGCTCTAGTACCGAAGAAGGGCAGAACGTGATTCTTAGAACCTCATGGCTTAATGACTACAACTAAAAAGAGAATGAGGTGTGTGTGTGTGTGTGTGTGTGTGTGTGTGTGTGTGTGTGTGTGTGTGTGTGTGTGTGTGTGTGTGTGAGGGAGAGAGGGGCATGACTAGGAAGCAGTCCTCATAATGTGAAGAGAGAGGAAGGGTGTTAACAGCTTGCTGGAAAATGAGACAGGGAGAGTGCAGGGACAGAGTACAATGTAGATCTCTGGACAGTGACACAAATGGACAGTATATTAACTGTGAAACTGAAATTGTGGAACCTAATGAGTCCATTAGAATCAACATTCTAAAACATTCTAGAACAATGTATGTATAGAAGGACCTTCTAGAACAGTGTGAATGCAAAGAGTCTAGAACAATGTAAATGCAACAATACATTCTAGAACAATGTGAATTGTAACAACGTTGTAGCACAATGTAAATGCATACCTTCTAGAACAATGTAACTGCAGAAGGACATTCTAGAACAATGTAAATGTGAACAACATTCTAAAACAATGTAAATGTAGCAATGTAGTCTAGAACAATGTGAAGGCGAACAACATTCTAGAACAATATAAATGCAGAAGGACATTCTAGAACAGTGTGATGGGGAACAAGACTCTAAAGCAATGTAAATGCAGAAGGAAAACCTAGAACAGTGTGAAGGAGAACATTGTAGAACAACATAAATGCAGTAGGACATTCTAAAACAGTGTGAATGAGAACAACACTCTAAAACAGTTTAATGCAGAAGGACATTCTAGAACAGTGTGAATGGGATCAACATTCTAGAACAATGTACCTGCAGAATTATATTTTCGAACAGTGGGAATGAGAACATTAAAACAATGTAAATGCAAAAGGACATTCTAGAACAATGTGAAGGCAGAAAGACATTCTAGAACAGTGTGAATGCAAACAATATTCTAGGACAATGTAAATGCAACAGTGCAGTCTAGAACAGTGTGAATGTACATTTTACAGAACAAAATGAAGGAAAACAGTGTGAATGTTGAATTACTTTCTGAAACAGTGAACAGAGACGGTTATGAATCACTGCAAATTGGGAAAGATATTGTAGAACAGAATGAATGAAGCAGCACATTCTAGAACATTGTTAATAATAATTACATTCTACAACCTGTGTGGAGGAGCACAGTTCTAGAACAGCATGAATAAGAGGAATATTCTAAAACTGTGGGCATTCTACAACAGCATGCATGAAGAATGATGTGCTAGAACCGAGTGTATGTATATTTTACAACATGAAATAAAGGAGTTCATTCTATAACAGCATGACTGAGAAAAACACATTCTAGAACACTGTGAATGAAGAATGGCCTTCAAAACCACTGAAGAGAAAAGGCCGTTCTGGAACACAATGAATGGGAAAAAGGTCATCTCGAAGAAGCTTTTCTTAATGGCAGATGTGTTGAATCAGGTGTTTATTGAGGAACACTCATCTCTGCAGAGCTCTGTTGTGGAAGGAACCTGAGAAGGAACTGAGTATCTCTAAAGTTCTTCACAAACTATGGCTGTCCTTAGTTCAGTCTCCAACCTTGCCACACGTTACTGACACAGCTCTGCAGAAGTGTTACTCCTCAGTACTGAAATATTACCTACCACTGGGTACAGCAGTAAAATGTGTGTGTGTGTGTGTGTGTGTGTGTGTGTGTGTGTGTGTGTGTGTCTAGGTGGCTCTGAGGCCGAGCGGAGTCTGCTGCAAGATCTGTTTGAGAACTATAACATGAAAGTGCGTCCTGCTCGGGTCTGGAATGAGACAGTGATGGTCAGAGTTGGAATGACACTAGTGCAACTCATAAGTTTGGTAGGATTTACACACACACACACACACACACACACACAGTTGCATACAAAATTATTTATTACATACAGTGTTTTAGTTCATTATATCTACTTTGTATCTGCACACTGTAGGTACACTGGTAGGTTTACAGTTACACACTAGGACCACCATAGGACCACTGCTGATGTAGTGGCATTCTTAAAGTAGTAAGTTAAGTGTTGCAAACAGTAAGATTACATAATGGAGTACTCTTGTTGGTGAAGCTATAGAACCATTGTCACTGAGCTCAATGGGATCCACAGAAGAGTGTGAAAGCGCTTGACCAACAAGCAAACTTTGAGTTGATACCTGCTAAAATGGAACAGGAACTGTTGGAGATGAAGGTGAACTAGTTTGCACCAGCTCTACCAGAGCAGCCAAAGCCCATTCCTTCCCAAGTTGAGCCATAATTGGAAAGTGTTCCCTGTAAGTGTTCCAGTCATTCCAGCCACTTCTAAAGTGAGTGAATGGATGTCATTGGTGTCTCCGTTATAGAAGCTGAAGTGGAATATTTGAGTGTATAGCTGTGTGATTACGTTGTACTGAAGAAATGTGGATTGTTGCGTTGTAAGTTAGTAGGCAGAGCACAAGAACTGTACTGTTCTTTAAAATTGCAGGAGAGTGTGATGCTGAAAAAGTCAAAAAAATGATATTAATGGCATAGATATACAGATATATATAGAGAGAGAGAGAGAGAGAGAGAGAGAGAGAGAGAGAGAGACGTCCCCCCGAAACAGTAGTAGAATTTGCTTGTGAGGAACGTGTGCTGTATGATAAATGATAAACTATGTATAGATGATGAGTGTATTATCATTCTTCTACTACACTACTATGTGAGGCCACTTCTGTGCTGAGAGTGGTCCACCACCCAAATATGATGTCAGTACTGGTCCTGTGGTGGTTAACTTCTATTAATTGACAGGGCAGAACGGTATGAGTGTAGGAACGTTACTTAATAAACCAGCAAGCCACTTAAATGTGCTGAGTAACATTCTGTGAGCTGCCCTCATGCTCTCTAGCAGACAGTGCTGTCTGTAAGTCTGTGATGCTTTCAGAATTTTCTCCACCCAGCTTTTTGATCATGGTTGGCACCACTCAGAGCTTTACTGATGTAGCCCATGAATGAGCTGCTAGCTTTCATGTGAGTGTGTCTCTACTCCTGCAGGATGAGAAGAATGGAGAGATGACAACTAATGTGTACATGAACATGGTAAGACAGCTTGTAAATCTGCCTCCACACATTTCTTTTCTGCCTCAATCCATTGCTTTTTTTATGAGAGGTGATCTTTTTCACTCAGAGCCGTTTGCTCCCTCCCTCTGTTTTGCAAAAGCGCTCATACAGAATTAATTAATGTGCTCGAAGGATTTTTTTTTTTGTCTGTGTTTGTTTGTCTCCCTCATTTGAACCCTGTAGCTGCCCTGCACACTCTGAATAATGACTCTTTTTTGTTTGGGAGGGGTTCTGAAATGAACCGATGGTCAAAATTATACATGCACGGTTACAAATATACAATCAGCCCAACGAATATTAATATGGTAAAATACCTCTTAGTGAGATGCACCTTATAGAGGACATCGGTGGACGTCTCGCCCGCTCAACACATTTGAAAATTGGAGAAGGAGCATGTGCATGCAGGCCATAGTGAGGAGTGAGCAGGGTAGAAAGCAGCCAGTTAGAGGTTTTTCTGTTTCTTATATTGCTGAGATGATCAATGAGTGCATTAATATGTCATATTTGTATATATACTGTCTACATTTAACAAGAATAATCTGTACTTTTTACTCACTACATTTTCAAAACACCCTGGATACTTGAAAGTTTAACTTTAAAGGTTTCTAATCACGTATAGGCATCTGAATCTGAGGGCGTTCTCACACCTGTAGTTTGCCTGCTTTGATCCAGATCAGTTAACAATTTTGTGAACTTGGAGCATTTTGCCAGGTGGTTTGGATTGTTTCACAAATGGAAAAGTGCACCGAAATGTATCACAATAAATCACGTGACAATGTTCTCTCCACTGGTTGGTCAGACTTGTTTGGGGCAGGAGCAAGAAAGTAAATACAGGAGGAAGGTGCTGTGCAGCAGAGACAGCATTTGTTCATAGCTATAGTGAATATCAGGCCAATAATCAAATTTAAGCTACGCCTGCAGAGCCGTTCATCTCAAACTTACGGACAAAACCTTAGAGCTTGGTCAGATCATGTTCGCACCACAAATAACAAGCTCCAGAGATCGTTCGTGACCTCCTTTAAAGGGTCTTGTTTTGGTCCGCAAACGAGTGTGATTACTGTTTTAACACCTACCCAAACGGACCACACTGAGGGTGAAAATGAACCAGAGTTTGATTTAACCAGCCCAAGAACAGGTGTGAAAATGCCCTAGAGGTGTGTAGTCGAGGCTGCTCTGGATTTAACACTTTTACTCAGTGTAGTCTGACTGAATGGCACTGACACTGAATGGCACTGACAGAGCTGAACATCCTTGGATGTAAAGAGAGAGGAATGGACTATAGTATTAATCACATGATCAGGATATCAGAGAATGCAGTATATTACCACATTTTTCATCCATGAGATTAATATGAAAATGACAGATTTATTATTTACAAATTAATTTACATTTGTTTTCAAAACCAAGTGATTATGATACAAATGTTTTTGCAGTTCTCCAGTATTAACGGGTCTCGCGCCCACTCGGCATGTTTAAGAAACACTCATTATGGAGTCAAGACTGAGCATGCAGAAGTGGGGCTTAGTGAAGAATGAGCAGGGGTGAAAGCAGCCAGTCAGAGGCTTCTCTGCTCCATACCTTGTTGTAACCAATGAGACTATTTACATCTGAATGGTCAATGCGCACTGCATTGAAACTGCACTGAAACTGAATTTCAGATTTCCCATGTTTTGGATCCAACAGACTTGACTTATTAACCACTAGGAGGCACACTTGCTAGATTTGGAACAGCAAAGTGGAATGTATCAGCATAAAATGGCTTTTGTTAGACAAATTTCTAGTTGTACCTAAATTCTATGAGAAGTATGTTTGTCAAATGGTTGTAGATTTTAAAAAATGTATACAGTTTACTTACATTTTAACACCAAATTGTTGGTTTCTTGGCACAGACCCAACATTTATGTCCATACTAGCTAAGGATATTCTGAGTAAACAGCAAAGCACTTTGTAAGTCGCTCAGGATGAGGGCGTCTGCTAAAGGCCATGAATGTAAATATTATATATAATGTAATTTTTTCATGTACCGTAACTGGTGTTTATGCTCCTCAGGCATGGTCTGACTACAGGTTGTCTTGGAATCCAGAAGACTACGATAACATTGATGTTATCCGAATCCCCCCTACCAAAGTTTGGAGGCCAGACATATACCTAATCAACAAGTGAGTCGCCACTGTTTTCATAGTTGATTATATAGGCTTGGGTTTTAACCTGTGGCATGGATTGCATGCTGTAGTGTAAATGTAACCTGCCACCTGTCATAGCTTCTTATTTAAGTTCTACACATATGCAACCTTTGTGTCAGTGCACCCTAAGCTATGCAAGGAAGGAAGTCCAGTGATCTCAGCTATTCAGTCCCTGTAGAGTTTCTGTGAATGACAGTGTTTATGATGAATGTTTACAGTGCCACAGTGAGTCAGAGGCAGCATGCAGGCATCTGAAAGGGTGCCCAAGGCTCTTCTTAGACACTTTCTTTTGTAGAATAGACAATGTTAAGTTACACTTTACACATTTCTGTCCATTCAGCAACGATGGGCAGTTTGATGTTGCTCTTTATGTGAATGTGCTGGTTACCAGTGATGGCACAGTATCCTGGCTGCCTCCAGCTATATACCGCAGCTCCTGCTCCATAGAGGTAAATGAATAAATACGATAATCCATATTTGATCAATTGTTTAATGGTCTATCACAGTTAGAGCCATTGACCATTTTTGATTTAATCCTCCAGGTGGCGTACTTCCCATTTGACTGGCAGAATTGCACAATGGTGTTTCGATCGTATACATATGATGCCTCAGAGGTGGATCTGCAGTTTGCACTGGATGAGGATGGAAATGAGCTTCACGAGATAGTCATAGATAAAAATGCTTTTACTGGTCAGTCCACTTTTTACCTCAAATATAACGCAAATATATGCAAATATAGTTTTCCTCAAAGTGCCAGAACATTTGAAGAATGATAGATCTGAAGCATACTTCATGAAAGTACACTATATGGATAAAATATTGGGACAACTGCTCATTGGTTGTATCTTCAGAAATGATAGGAAATTAAAAATCTTTATCCTGCTTTTGTTAGAGTAGAGTAACTGTCTCTGTTGTTGAGGGAAGTCTTTCTACTAGATATTGGAGCATTGCGGTGAAGATCTGATGGCGTTCATGATGATCGTCACCCCAGTTCACCCCCAGCTCCCCAACTGGGTATTGAATGAAGCACCATCATTCCAAAGAGCACGGTTGCACTGCTCCACAGCTCAGTGCTAGGGGTTTTATACCCACTGGCGTTAGGCACAGTGCCAACAGCTTCATGTTTATCTGCTCTGGAGAGTTCTATTCCATTGACAGTACTTCTCTACAGGGACTAGACAGACTGCATATGTGCATTTGCACATCTTTGTCACCAAAGGGTGCAACTTAAAGGAGCAGTGCCTGAATTCTTTTTAAAGAATGAAGATAAAGTGTATATGAACAAAAACATTTCAAGCTACACAAACACAGTTTTACGTCCTATAACAAACCAGGCTGCATTCTGAGAGTCACCACAAAGTGGCCAAACTGTCTTGAACTATGACCTACTTTCGTCCTGTAAGCATTTGAGACAGAGGAGCCATTTGAAGAGTCACTCGAAAAAGAGATTTGCTCCTAGAAATGTACTCTTCCTATTGAATTATTAAAACATCACACATGTGCTCTTCCATCCACATTTTTACAGATGCTCAGATTATTTCTCATCAGTTTGAGTACTGGAAGTCTTAACTACCACAGAAACAAATGCATGTACAATACCCTCGTGTAGTTGTGTTGAGTACATCTCTGGCCTATGTTGGAGTTTAGATTTGTTGCACAACCATGTTAATGAGCTGAACATTGTGGTTGTATGCAGAAGGCCTTCCTGCAGACAGGCTGGAATCGAGAAGGAATTTTCCACCATGTTACCTTGGCATGATTATACACTCATCGCTAACCAATCAATCAACCAATTGCAATTCACAACTGTAATGTTGTAGTGCCAGAATGGCAGCAGATCATCTTTAGTGATGAGCCCAACATTTGTCTTGGTGGAGACGTCCCACAAATCTGCGTGTGGAGGGACCCTGGTCAGCACCGAGATCAGTGCTCGTCACACGCCAAATGTCTTGGAAGCCTGGTGCAGATTGCATTTTTTTGACAATGCCAGATCACCTGTGGTCTTCATTTCAGACACTTTGACGGCCCAATATTATACGTTAATGAGGTCCTGCAACCAGCCCTGCGACCATCTTTTCTGACCGCACACTCCAGGGCTCTATTCCAACAGGACAACACTCCTGCCATCTCAAGAGCTTGCCTTGAAGACACGGATAGCGTAGTGTTATGGCCAGTCATATCCCCAGACCTATCCCTGATTGAAAATGTGTGTGATTCTATTGGACATTTTATAAGACAAATCTGCAGGAACTGAGTAGGAATATTCAAGCTGCATTGGATGGATTATTACAGGACAACATTAAGAACCTCTACATGTGTTGCTCAATAAATATTGCCTGTATGAATCTATATTTAAATGATTTTATTAAATTAAATTGTTCCTGGTAACCTTTATCTTCCTTCCCAATAACATTACAATCCAACACTTCCTTCTGGGTGGAAATATTTTTTTGATGAGGAGTATATGTTGTAAACATTCAAAAAGGACAAATATTAATATTCAAATTTAGTAATTTAGTGTGATACACAATATTAAACAGTATAAGTTAGCATTTTTGACTCACTTGGTAACATTGTCCTTATTCACTCAGAGAATGGAGAGTGGCAGATCTGCCATAAGCCCACCAGAAAGAACATCCAGGAGGACCTGTATGAAGATATCACATTCTACCTGATTATTGAGAGGAAACCGTTATTCTACATCATCAACATCATTGTGCCCTGTATCCTCACTAGTGTGCTGGCTATATTTGTCTTCTATCTGCCACCAGGGGCAGGTGAGATAGCATTTCACAGTCAAGAATTTACTCTTAGTCTATTCTTGGTCTGTATTTGAAAAGAGCAGTTTAAGTCTGAGAGTTGATGTTCTGATGGACCATCCATAATAGTTAAAAGATCATAATCCCTCCAATCAGCATTGCTTCAGTCGCAGTATATCATATATAAGCCTACATCTTATTTATAACCATGTGTTTACCCTCTAAAGCATCACTATTTTTGATGGACTGTTAATACAGTTACCTGAAGAGATGTGTTTCCATTGTTTCAGTCTCATCCTCTTGTTCCCTCCAGGAGAGAAGATGACTCTTTCCATTTCTGTCCTCATTGCCCTCACTGTCTTCATGCTCCTGCTGGCTGATAAAGTCCCTGAGACATCTCTGGCCATCCCAATTATTGTGAACTATGTCATGTTCACCATGATCCTGGTGACGTTCTCAGTCATCCTCAGTGTGGTGGTGTTAAACCTGCACCACAGGACTCCCAGCACACATTACATGCCCTTCTGGGTGCGCAAGGTCAGCCAGCATGGTGGAGCTCTTAACTACACATTATTACAAGAGATTTGATAATAAAACTCTTATCTTATTCTTCATCTGTTGATAATTCTCAGGTGTTTATAAACTTCCTCCCGCCATACCTGGGCATGTTCAGACCACGCCCAGAAGAGACTGTAGAGGAGGAGCATGAAGAGCACCAGCCCGCCAGTCCTATTGACCACACCCTTAGGCCTGGAGGAGAATATTTCATTCGAAAGATCAAACCTGAATTGGTGATGCCATGGAGAGGGAGGTAAATATATAAGCAAATAAGAAATTCCATCTTTCAATTATCACCTACCTAGATTAATACATTCCATTAGACCGTGTAACGTATGCTGATTGTTTTTTGCTCTATGGATTATATTTCTGTGCATCCAAAAATACCACTTTGAGAAACTACCATTGAATGACTCAAATGAGACTTCTCCATTTAAAATATTGTAGGAGAGAGTGAAGATCACTTTGAAAGTTCCTACACGTACTGTAATTGTTTTTGGAAGAAACTAGAGCTTTATCGCTGGCTTTCAATAATGGTCTGTCCAGACTGTAATGCAGGCTGTATATACGGTATGTAAATGTATATAATATAAGGGAATATTACAACATGGACCCTTTGTTTTTAATTAACTGTTTTGCATGTTTTATTAAATTAGATACTTAATTTCACAACTTCTGACTTTTACACTCTCTAGAAATAACCAATATAAAGTGTTTCACCTAATGTGCTGAACTTACATTCTGGTCCCTGGAGTTTGTGTACCATTTAAGGTAGAATGGACAATTCCAATAAGAATCCCTCTTAAGCAGTGATATATTTTAGCGAGTATATTTGCTGCGAAATTAGGCATTCAGTTATGTCTTAGATATGTAAGTGATTAAGGGGGTGATCTGACTGCCCTAGTAGAGATACAAGGGATACTAACTGCACAGCTGTTTGTGCAGGATATCTTGTGTTCCCATGGAACACATAGGCTAGAGGCCCAACATGGTACTACATCCTCCTTTCAATTGTACACTTTTGCCCAATAAACATACCAATAATATCAGATACACATATCATTATTACATTCACACATAGAATGTTTTATTCCATTCCAACAACCTCTTCAGCAATTGCACCATATTACCGTATGGTATGCTGAAACAAATGTTTGCCATCAAACCCAAAATGTATTAATTTATGACAATATAAAGAAACATAAATGTGCCCATGATGCTAAAGTGTTCTTCTCATTCAGCAGCTTCTTGTTGGAATTTCCCATTCCGCCTTAAATTATGCTGAAACTACAAGCATTGCTATGTACAAATGGCACAATCTTATGGTGTTTTTTCCAATTAGATAATTTAAAACAATAGTCACTATAACGTAACCTGTCAGGCTGAGCTCTAGTCCACAAACTCAACATTACTGGTCCAATTTTTTAAAAATCATTTTCTTCACCTGCTGCAGTGGAAAAAATACAGTCACTTGGTCTTTATTCAAAATGCCTTCAGTTTGTCTGCAAACAGAAAGTCGATTAAGTGCTGTCTCTCTAAAGAGACTGTCTGACAGTTTCATTTGCTCTGTACTGTAATGTACCCTAACCCATAGTCCAGCTCCACTGTACAAGGATGTCATAAACACAGATTGTGATTTTAGGGTCTTACACCCATGTGGCTCTGAGCTTGTGGCCATTTCTTTTCTCCTTCCAAGGGCATTTGATCTGAGTCCATCTAAGCCCAGTCGCCCGCCACTGTCGCCAGCCCTTAAGCCCCTGTTTAGTTTTGGCATTAGAGATAATCCACCCCATGACAGCGTGTGGGGGGTGGGGGGTGGGGGGGTGATGAAGAGGGGTGGCTGGCCGGATGGAAAGATAGGTGGAAGAGAAATGTGATTTGAGGTGGTTTCCTAAGGGGTGGTGTGCCAGATTGGAAAAATGAGATGACTGCGTGACTGTGGTCTTGATGTGCTTTCAGTTATATGTGTGCAGTTCCATGAAAATGTGTGAATAGGGGATGATGAAGCTGTGTGAATGTATTTCCATGAAAGAGTGTATGTGTGTGTGTGTGTGTGTGTTAGAGAGAGAGAGAGAGAGAGAGAGAGAGAGAGTATGATAGTAGGCTGCTGGTTGTAAATTAATTTTTGGTGGTATAAGAATGGAAATACAATGCAATATATGGCCCTCACTCTCTTTCACTTTGTTTCTGTCTCTCTTTGTCTTATGTAATTCATGTTTTATTCATCAGTCATTTTCTCTAGCTCTTTCTTTCTTTTTTTTTCTTTCTTTCTTTCTTTCTTTCTTTCTTTCTTTCTTTCTTTCTTTCTCTCTTCCTGCACCTTTCTTTATGCCTAAAGGACATCCATTGCCACAGAATGACTGACCTGTTGCTCTGTCACCCTCTTCATCCTAATTCACTCTTATACCTGTTAAACAGCTGCCCTTAAAATGCACAGAATTTTTCTTTTTAAACTTAATATAAAATAGTGTAGCATTCACTATCTTCCATGAATTCAGGGACTTCACTAACTACTGTAAATTATTCAAATACTTACATGAATTATTGACTAATTACTGTTAACCATTCATTAAATACTGGGACTGTATTAGGGACTTCAGGGACTGTCCTGAATTATACAGTATATACTGTGACTCAAACTGATCAACCATAACATAGCCATAAGCATAACCTGACTACCTGCCTAATATTAAGCAGGTCCCCCTTGTGACTGTCCAAGGCTCCACAAGACCTCTGCAGATATTCTGTATTATCTGGCACCAATACGTTACACTAGAGCCTTTAAGTCCTGTAAGTTGTGAGGAGGTGGGGCCACAATACATTGCATCAATGAGTCTTAGGTGATCATGTCTCTGCTGCTAGTTCACAGTCTGTCCATTGTCTGCACTTTGGTTAGGTGCGGTACTAACCCATGCATCCCAGAGGAACCCCACAAGACCTGCATGATGTTTTGCCAATGTCCTGCCAATGTTTGCTATATCAATGTTGTCAAAGGGGCTCAGATTCTTATGCTTGGCCATTTTTCCTGATTTTAAAACATCACTATCAAGACCTGACTGTTCCCTTGCTGCCTAATATATTCCACTCCTCAACAAACGTCAATGAAGATGAACTTCTTTATCTGTCAGTGATGCGAATGTTATGGCTAATGACTGTTTTAACTTATAATTATGTATAATTATTAGGTAGCTAGCATGGATTTCTGAGAATTAATGAGAAACTATTCTGAATTATTTTGGCACTACTATTAATAGTAACTGTTTTAGCACTTTCCATTATGACACAAGCAGTTGTGCTGATGGCATCCTTTGCGAGCAAAGTATGCCTCAGAGAAAAGTAAAATCCAAATAGCTTGATGTCAGAGGAGTTTGGGAGGAGTTGCATCACAGGGCTCTGGGACGCAGGATGATCTACGTATTGCGCACCATAATGGTCATGCAGATATTACCATAGCAAGCTGTTGGTGGCAGTGGATAGACGAAGAGATGCACCATCGACATGTAGGCTCTCGAACACCTACTTGAACCATGGAGAGGGAGGATGGATGGTTGGTCTGACATGTGCAGTGTGACCCAATAGCCACAATTGCGGACATTCAGCAAACACTGGTGCCCTTCACTATTAGAGCAGAACATCAAGGAGAACTTTCTCTTCTCTTCTCATCTCTTCAGAACTCTACATGTGATGAAAGAAATGAAATTAGTGTTCGGAGCGTGACTTGGAACTGTAAACGTAACGTCTCCTGGAGCCAAGTTGCACGCATCTGTTGTGGTTTACTATGTGTGAGAGTGTGTAAGGATGCGTGTGCATGCATGTGGCTGTCCTTTCATGCGTCTATGTATGTCAACTTGAGTTCTTGTGTGTGTATGTGTATGCATGTGTGAAGGCGTGAAGGCTAGACGTGTGGGGAGGCATGCAGTGTGGGCGGTGTTACTGTAGTTAGTGTCTGGCTGAGAGGGGCATTCCTCCTAAACCGATCTGGCTATGACAGGGGTGGGGTTAACGCGGCCTTAAAACGGATGTGGGCGTGTGAAATGCGTAACGTATTCACATAGCACAAACTCTTTGTGTGCGGGGCATTTATCGGTAGTGGTGTGTGGTGATTAGTGTTTAATCCCTGTTGGAAAAAGTATGTCCTTGGAAGATCCCAGAATTGAATGAGGGATCTCACCTTACACAGTCTTCTGCACTCAGTCATTCACTATTGCAAGGCTACAGCACTATACAAAGACCTCAGACCACCTGACCACCTATTTATCTGAGTAACTGCTCATATGAAATCATTAACATTAGACTAAATGCAATTTAAATGAATTACATGGCTACATGTACTTCTCTTAATTGCTAATTTATTACATTAATTAAGTGTGTACCCACTAAGACATGTGTACCCACTAAGACATGTGTACCCACTAAGTGTGTACCCACTAAGCACATGCACAGCTTGTATAAACTCCATAGAAATGTGCTGCCAAAAGTCACCGTGTCTAATGCTAAGAATCAGCTTGAACAGTAAAAGGTCCCCCAGCATTGGGGGACCTTTGATGGAGCTCCATTCAGTTCCTGCGGTAGTAGGAGTACCAGGACTAATCATCAAAAATCAGTGCCTTTGTTGGAACCTGTGTTCTGAAAACAAAACTTTTTTACAGCATTATTTAATGTATTTATTCTACAGTTAAATCAAGTTTTACTTGCAAAAACACACAGTTATGGTGAAGGTAAATACTTTTATGCAAATTTGTGTACACTTTTTTGTTTTCTTAGATGAACCCACTTGATTCAGTTCATTTTAAGTCCATATAAACTGGGTCAAACTGCAAGCGTATAAGAGGAAACTTCCAGTTTAATGTGTCAGATATTTCTGTAGAAACAACATTAGAACTGATTAGAAGCTAAGTTACCTCTACCTGCTATTGCAACACTTACTGGGACTGATAGTGAATGAGCACTGATGTCCAGCTCTGTGTTTGGAATGTTACACTTAGAATGGTGGAACACTGGGGTGGATTATCTCAGCTGACATTGCGGTGGGGGGTGCCCAAGGAGACATGCCAGTGCAGTCATACAGTCACCTCTATGAGTGTGTGTGTGTGTGTGTGTGTGTGTGTGTGTGTGTGTGTGTGTGTGTGTGTGTGTGTGTGTGTGTGTGTTGTGTCATGATTCCAGTGTGACTTTCCTACAATAGTCTCTTCTTCTTTCTTTATACTGATTGTGAAGGTTTTGTGTATCTCGGTCTGTTAAAGCCAGAACACACAGGGCTGTAAATGAAGTGTGCTGTGTGTTTTACAGCCGTGCTGATAGTACAGTGAAGCTGCAGAGGCTTTTTGACAGTGACAGCTTCTGTCTGATCCTGCCCCCGGACCTAAAATCCCGCAATTGCTGCCGTCACCTACATGGCTGAACAGCTGAAAAAACAAGATGTGGATGATACAATGAGTCTACAGTACCCTCTCTCTCTCTCTCTCTCTCTCTCTCTCTCTCTCCTCTCTCTCTCTCTCTCAGGAGTTTACACTCACCTTCTCAGAGTTTGCCTTTCCCAGACACTTGATGCCTGAGTATAGCACTTGTCCAATGATTAGCAGAGGTCTGGTGGTGATGTGTACTGCTCTCTAGTGTTTGATGTTGAATTCTGGGTAGCTAAACTACTGCCATGTTTTATGGGTAAGACTGTCTTGAAACCTGTCTGCAGAATCAAAATACACCACATTCCCCTGAAGTGAGATTTATCACATCCCTGCCCAGCAAATAGCCTCAAAATGATGTAAATTGTGAGGCGTAAATACACAAGGAGGGGTGAGGAATGGCTATACCTCCTCTATTACATGTGAAGCCAGCTACAGCCATTGCATTATTGCTGGGTAGCTGAATCCACACTGGGTGTGATGTGGGGAGAGAGCACCATCTACCCACCCCAAGAGCATAGCCAATTTTGCTCTACTCACTGACTCTGGCGACAATATGACCCAGGATTTAGACCTTTGATCATTGTATTAGATACTGAGCCACTCAAGTCCCAAATATATTGACTGAAGATCCATTTGGAACTACTTTACAGTATATAAGTGAAATATATATATATATATATATATATATATATATATATATATATATATATATATATATATATATATATATATATACACACACACATTTCCCAAAGTCATTTGAAACAATTTGCTATGGTTCTTTGTGCACATACTCCCATGTTCAAACCTTCTCTACATATTTTCCTTTCTTTATGTAACTTCCAGTTGTCTGTTGGCAGATTACTGATGACTGGCAGTACATTGCCATTGTGGTGGACCGCCTCTTCCTTTGGCTCTTCGTCATCATCACCACCCTCGGCACTCTGGGCATGTTTCTGGATGCCAGCTTTAACCACACCCCTGAGAACCCTTTTCCTTGAAAATGAAACACACACACACACACACACACACACACACACATTCACAGTCACTTCTTCTCAGATAAACTTTTACACTCTATTGCTTTCTCAAATCAAATCCCACACTTACACACTCTTTTTTCCAGAATATCCACAATGGATGTTCCAAAACTTTAACCCAGGGACCGACCACTAGATAGTTTAAATGTGAACTTTTGTGCATTTTTCACTTGTAGTTACTACAATAAGACTCTAGAGGACAGTGGTGTGTAGACTTCATTTGTCAGTACTGTTTTGTAATTTATATTATGCTTATGTCTGGACTCACACGGATACCGTAGTGATGAAACATCATTCTGTATTAGACTTGCTTTTTTCTCATACACTTTTTCTGTATTATTTCTACACAATTGTTTTACATTTTAAAAGAGAAAATGTCTGCAAATTTGCTGGAGATGAGAGAATGTAAGAACTGTCTATAGCAGTGTTTCTTAACCCTGCTCCTGGAGGCACCCTTAACCCATAGTTTCCCCTTCTCCCAGCACACCAAATTCTCTGATAAAAGTATAATGTGTGGGGTGCCTCTAGGACCAGGGTTTAGGTTTGAGACACATTGGTCCAACAGTAATATGAACCAGGGGCCAGATTCACAAAATATATATATATATATATATATATATATATATATATATATATATATATATATATATATATATATATATATATATATATATATATATATAACATATTTGATGGAGCAATGTGTGATGATTATCTAAAATAATTATTACATAATATCTAAATAGGAACAATAATATACACTAAATTAAATCATTTATAACAGAAATAAAATACATGAAACCAAAATCAGATTCAGGTTTTCTGCTCTCTGGTGGATTATCAGTGCACTGCATGCCTTAGAAAGATACATATAATTACACAATTAAACATATGTCTGGCAATTTAGATTATGGGATTAAGCAATTTAGTGTTTAATGTTTAAGTTTTTAAAAACTATTGTCATACAAAATAAAAGTCACATGCAGATTGTTGCTTAATTTCTTTATAAAAACAGTCATGTCAGTTCAAAATTAAAGCCTAATTTAACAAGCTAAAAATTGGACACTTGAAATCCTTGTACACTATCAGTCCTTAAATCACACTTATGCACATTTCTGACATTCACAAGGGTTGTCGTATTGGGGATTTGCTCATTTTGCAAGGAAAGTGGTGATCATCATCATACAAGCAGAACTGTGAACAATTCTGGGCTTTATAGACGTATTAGGAATCTGAGGAAGACTGTTTGTTCCAACTTTATGTTCTGACTTTTCTCAAGAATGAATTTAAGAACATTCTCAAGAAGATATTAGTGAATGAGGCGCAAACCTTTTAACCTCTTACTGGGGGTTTTTTGTGCATTTTTTCTCAGGAAAGCTTTTGTGAATCTGGCCTCAAATCATTTTTTTCCCATTCCAATTCCATTTAAAGCTAAGAAATAGATATAGATTTACTGTTTCCTTTGGATAATATATAAAAATTGTAGCTTGTTATAATCCTCAGTTCTTATCTTCACTGTAAAGATAATCTTGAGTAGCTGTACAATCAACCATTTCACAGTAAACCCTTCACATCATCTCATCAGTTGAGTTACACCAAATTTAAGTTATGTTTGCTATCATTATTATTATTACAGAGGCGATTCTGATGGGAGGATATTAATCAATCAAAGTTTATTTGTATAGCACTTTTTACAACAAAGGCATTGTCACAAAGCAGCTTTACAGAAATCTGGGTCCAGGCCTCTGATGAGCAGCCAGCAGGCAACAGTGGCAAGGAAAACCTCCCTCAGGCTAGGAGGAAGAAACCTTGAGAGGAACCAAAGCTCAAAACGTGAATGCACCGAATAGCACAGACATAAAGGAGGAAAATAATAAAGAACTATAGATGGCAGGCTGTACCCGGGTCAAGAATGAATTATGAGAGAATGTGAGTGAATGTAGGGTACAAGCTCAGTGTTGCTGTAAATGTACAGTGTTACTGTAAAAATGGACATTTCTCACTGAATCAGTGTATGCAGTTTAGACAGAAACGGGTTCATATAGCTTGTTTAATTAGTTCTCTGATGTGAAATTAAAGTATACTATATTACGTTACATGACATTAGTTACATACCAAAGAACAATCATCTAAAATCTGTCTCATGGGCTTTGTATTATGAGGGAAAACACCAACATGACAAACCTGCAAAATCAAAACAAATGAAACATTTGAAAGTGTTTTCAATACGTATGTTTACAGGTTTTTAAGGTTATTATTTATATGTTTATTCATAATTTACTGTCTGAAGTGCTCAGCTCTCGTTCAGCAGTTTTGCTTGCCAAGAATTTAGAACATCACTCTCGTGGTTATACAATCCTGGAGAATCACCTTCCTGCCTCAGCCGTAACTACGCTCAGGAATGTTGCACCCCTGTGGATTATAACAGCTAGAGCACATAGTGTACAGTCACCAGATAACTTAATTAAAGCACAAGCCATTAATATTATGTGAAACGTGCTTACTTGTATGCTCTGTCTTTATTAAATGTTTAATAACATACATTTTCTTGGACAGAAATCAAGACGAATCCTGTACTACACTATAAGCAATCTAGCATCATGTCTAATAAATTCCCATGTTATGTACATATAGTTACCGTTCCGTGTATTTGATCCAATAAACTGGACTGGGATATTAATTAACCAGATGTTTACATCCACAATCCATTGTCTCAAGAATCGGGCCTTGTGATCTGGAGCCCCATTAGGTCTCTTGGAATCAGAGGAACCACTGACCCAGTCAGTAATCCATCCCTGCTGATAAACAACACATTCTAATGACTGACTAGACTTATTTGTTTGTTATTTATTCTAATGTTAAATGTCATTTGGCTCGTCAGCAGAACATCAGCTTGCCTGAGAGGAGAGAGAAAGAGACGCCAATAAAACGTTTCTTACTGCCAGAGTTACTGCTTTCAAAGGAGAGCTAGAACCCAGCATGTTTTGCAAGTGGTTCAGTGGCCTTCAAAGCAGGCTTACAGCACTTTCACACTGTCTGCTCCCTATACAAAGCAGTGGAGCCAGTCAGGAGCAATGCAGGGCCCTTCTTTTGGGGTGATTTAGCACTTTCTGCTCTCCTATTGAGAGCTATGCTACTGTGAGGACACAAGACGAATCTGTGCTTACGGGAATGAGGAGGGGGAGAAACTTGGTACAAAATGCTCAGTTCTTTTGTTTGTCAAGGTCAATTGGCCCACAGTTTGGGAACCAGCCAATGGAGTGGCAGATAAATCTTGTAACAAGGGGCAGTCGTGCCATCACATTTTAAGAAAGATCTTCCTGGGTTTACGAGCTACTCCTCTCTCCACACTTCTCATCTGTAGCCTTTAGCTCGATAATGACTTAAAATATAGGAGTCCTGCCATGTTCTGAACGGAATGTTCTGAGGAAGAAACCAGTTGCATTCCTATTTGATATGAAATTGAAACATTAAATTCCTAATTGATTTGGTTCGACCACAACAACACTGAAAGGCCTGTTTTCTGTATCCTTATTTGGTGGTTTTGTGTATCATCATAATTCATATTTGCAGGGTCATCTTCCAATCTTTCTTTATCACCTTGAATTACACAGCTTGCTTAAAGAGATACGTTAAAGGCCAGAGTACACCAATCAGACAGACCCAAATTGGAACATTGTAATGTTCAAAAAACAGAGCTGAAAAGGAACTATGCATGAAACTCCAACCAAACATTTCCTTGTATGTCCAGTTGGTGTGCTCTAGCTTGGAGACGGGTATATTGTCACTGTACAATGTAAACCATTTGTCTCCAAATTGGTAACTACAGGAGAAGGCAAAAATGCTCTTACCTTTGAATGGATGTTAGTGTAAAATATGGGCTTATTTTTCTACATTTAGAGTATTTAAATTGCTCTGTTCTTCCTGGATTATTAACACAGAGTGCAGAGCAGCTCCAGGGTTCTAACCATGGACAAAACTAAAAATGGAGTGGAGATACATGGTTGTCACTGGACAGCAGCAATATGTAAAATACACTTACTGTAATAAAGAAAATTTACAAATAGTTGCACCCAGATGGAAGTTTTGAACTGCAATGCTTTTGGAACAGAAGATGGGTTACCAGGAACAATATACGATTAAAAATATAGACAGATGTGGGCAAATTTCTATAGAGATACACATACAGAAGAAGTGACTCTTAGAATATTGAATATTCTCACTCATTTCCTGCAGATTCTTGCAGTAGGGGTGGAGTGTTGATAGAGTGTCCAACAGCATCCCATACATTTTCAATTAGAGAAAGGTCTGCCAATGCAACTGGCCATGGCATATTATCTATGTCTTCAAGGCAAGCTCTTGACATGGCACCAGTATGGGGACAAGCATTGTCCTACTGGAATAGCATACTGGACTGCGCATTCAGAAAAGGTAGGATCACTAGTTGCTGGACCTCATTAATGTAATGTTGGGCTGTAAAAGTGCAAAGTGTAATGAAGACCAAAGCTGATCTAGCATCGTATGAAATTGCACCCCACATCATGACACCAGGTTTTGTGACGTGATAACAAACCGTTGATCTTGGCGTTGACCGTGGTGCCTTCACACAAGGATTCATTGGTCGTCCCCACCAAGACAAAAGTAGAATTATCACCGAAAATGACTGTGACACTGTGATACTGTGGCATGACACCATTGTTGTGCATTGTTGAATTCCTTCAGGGTGCAGCTATTTTTTGGCAATGAAACTTATTTAAATATCTTATTTATCAAACCAAGTCAGTGTGATTTGGAGGCCGTATGTTACATTTGTTTCTTTTTAAATACTCTTGATTTTGGAAGAAACAATGAAGGAGCATGTTTACCATACTTTTGATCATACAGTGTGTGTAAATGTGGTTGTGACATCCCAAACATGGTGCATGAAAAACCTGAGTTTCTAAATATGGACTATTGGATGAAGGAGGGAAAAGCACATTTTCAAAGACAGTGGAAAACTAAAAATTTGTTGTTGTTTTTTTCATGATTTGGGCAGTTTAATGAGATCTTTATATTAGCAGTCAGGCTGTGTAAGGTAAGAAAGCAGCCCTTGCTGAGCACATGGATTTCATTTTTTTATATCTTAAATGTCCATCTGACTCCAGCAGCTCCTGTACAACACACCCAGGGCAAACTCATAAATCTTAACCCAGCAACAACTGTGTGGTGCTGGAGTGGAAGTGGAAATCATTTCCTCTCCGATTAGGATTATTGCTTCCTCTCTGAGCTCCTGAACATGGTCTCCCTCCCTGTGTGAACTCATTGAGTCAGTGGCGCCAGCTCCATGCGGCACACAATAGCTTGCAGTGTTCCAGGAGTCGTTCCTTGCCAGGACACACAGGACGTGCAGGGTTCAGTTGATGGAGTGGTCAGACGTGACGCATGTCACATGCCCTGGTTATGGCTCCCAGTGATGGTTAAAGGACTGTTAAGGCTATTGGAATGCTGAAGATGATCAGATGTTGTTTGTAGCATCTTCGTGGCGTTTCTTGGTAATGATGATAAAACCAGGTCTGTATTGTACTCTTCAATTCATCTCAAAAGCACTGGTTGGAGCTGCATTACAGAGAACACGCTTCTACTGCCCTACAGCTCATCGCTCATACACCCCACTAGCCCACACCTAAGAGGAAGTCACTGTTTCTGAAGTGAATTGTTTTGTGGAACCAATGAAAATCATTAAAGTGTGCTGCAGAAAAAAATGGTTAATTATATAAACATTATATAATGTATATAATTATACCAAACCATGAATCACTACATAAAATGTGACCACAATGTATGAATGAAGGTTTTGGTATGAAAGCAACAACTTGCTGTTTTAAAAAGGTTGTCTGTGGGCAAATATGTCCACTTCATGCTTCCATCTTTGTTGTTTCCCATACTGTTCGATTAATTCCCAGGCACCCTTATGCAGGAGAAATGAATAAAGGGGGTATTAAAATTCCACAGAACCTCCGCAATCTTGGATTAACTACAGAATTAACAAGGGGGTCATTCTCTTTCTCTACAAATCCTTACAATTAGATGAGTCTGAACTCCAGACTCTGGACAATGTTAAGACTAAATTCTCTTCAGCAGATAACATACAGTTGATAATTCTATGCCCTATACATCCAGTGATGGGAAATCTTAAGGTTATGGCCTGCTGTGACATTCTTGAAAACTGTGAGCTTTCAGATTTGTCAATGATTTGTTGTCGTGACATTTTGAGGACAGTGGTTGGTGAGTGTAGTTGGTAACAAAACTGTCTGGGGTTCGATTCCCAGGCTGAGGAAAAATCAAGCAACACTAATAACATTCAGATGCTCTGGATAAGAACATCCGCCAAATGCCATGAATACAGTATGTAGGGCAATAGGGAGGTAATATTTGTTTCATCCATTTTTTCTAGAATTGTTTACATATTGAAATACATATGCATGGTTTAGATGTTCTAAAGTAGGATGTCAGATAGAAAAGAATAAAAAAGTATGTCCTGTAATCTTCAATCATGTATAAATGTATTTTCCATACATACTAGTGCCTCTAAAAAAATGAAAATGAAATATTGTGCAAAGGGTTTTTATGGTTGATAATTTAATCATCTTTTTAAGTGTCATATTTTATATTCATTACATTTCAAGTGATATTTTTCAAGATTTTGTTTTAATTTTGATACTGATTTGTAGTTTAGTCAAAGCTGAATTTAAATATTGTAATAATGTGAGCTGACTAAAATCTTTTTTGTATGAAATTATGAACACAAAAACGAACCTTTTCACAATATTCTAATTTTCTGAGAGAGTAGAACAGTCTCTTCTCTTCTGCAACTAAGAAAAGTAATGTGTCTTCTAGAGGAAAAACCATGGTTTAGTTGCAGGCTTTGGTTCTAAACCATCACAGGTTACCTAAAGTCAAGTTAAGGGAGCATCTCAGAGAACGTATTGCATGATATACAACGAATGCATGTAAATATAGGGCAGAACCAGGATGGTGTGAAAAAATAATAAATAAATAATAACAGATCATACAGCAGGAGTGTGTTGCGTTCTCCCAGGGTCCACATTTGTTCCCTCCAGGTGCTCCAGGTTCTCTTCCCTCCAGGTGTTCCAGGTCCTCTTAAGTGGTGCAGACGTAAGAGGAGCAGAATGTAACTGTGTCACAATTTAAGGCGGATTTTGAAATATAAAAAATTTCCCATTGTTTATATCTTTAAAATGCTAATATATCTAAACATCATCTCATAGGTTCAGGAAAGACACATAAGAATGATCTAATATGACTTTAACGTTTAGAACCCTGAGCCAATTTTGTGGGATGTTTTCATGGTTTGACATACTTTTAATGATTTACAAATTAGAACATTATTTAAAGGATTCAGTCGCACATGCCAGATACCATTATTTTCAGGAGATCCTACGTTACTCAAATATGCCTTCATTCAAAATCTTTTTGGAGTTGATCATCCAGAGTGTTGCTGACCTGAACACTCAATACTTTTAATGGATTATTTGTAATGATTCGATTGGAAAGCTCCTTTGGCATTTAAACTAGGATTTAATTGAGTTGGACAGTCACTGTCATTCCTGTACTTTGTTATGATATGTGTATCTTGTCTGTAGGTGACTCTGATCCTGAGTTATGAAGCCTAGTAAAACTGCATGTAACGGTCCACAGAGTGCGGATCTCAGGTTGTAAGAGTTAAAGATCATGCAAATGAGCTCTCTGGCATATTGGTAGGGACCAAGCTTTCCTCCCAAAACACTGACTTGTGCGTTACGCAATCAATACATCATCAATAAAATCCCTAGCACCTCCAATGGTGTGATCGAATGGAGAAGTGTGGAACCCTGCGATAGACGGGCACCCCGGCCAGGGGGTATACATGCCTGGCACCAGCGATCGGTGGGCTCCAGACCCTCTGTGATGCTGATGAAGTGGATGAGAGGATAGATGGATGCATCATCATACAGCATGCTGGTCAGGGGACTGAGTGTACATGGTAGTAAAGCAGTGGATGTGTTTTTGTTTACTTGGGGAACATTCTGTTCCTATTCCCTGTGCAATCTGGAGTATGTGTATTTATGACCGTGCTTTGGGTGAAGATGATTAGGCATTGCAGAATGAAACCTCAGTTGAGGAGAAGCAGCAGTAAGCAGCTGTTTCACATTCTGCTGTTGGCAGCTCAGGCAGCCACAGGCTGACAGCAGTAATATTTCAGTGGTGAAGTCTTGGGAAAGGAAAACACCTTGTTGAAAGGACAGGCGAGTCTGTACCTTCCAGCCAGTGGAATCTGGACAGAGCAGGCGGGTGTTACTGGGCGCAACTGGGCACGACGTCACGACTGGCTCCCCAGACTCATTAAGACGCAGAGCTCCAGCCCGCGACTCACAGCTGAACTCCTCGACCTGCACATCAGCCAGGAGCGTGTCGCGTGACCAATGCTGCGATCTCTCTCTCTGAGGTGAGAGTCACAGGGCTTTCTGGACTGGTCTTTGGACTGGTCTCTGGACTGCGCCTCAGAGCATCTCCTCTCCAGGTTCAGCTGTAGGAACTGGGACTCGGACATGGCCAACTCTGGAGTCCAGCTGCTGGGCTTCTCCCTCTCTCTGGTTGGTATCTTGGGGCTGATCGTGGGCACCGTGCTGCCCCAGTGGAAGATGTCCGCCTATGTGGGGGACAGTATCATCACCGCTGTGGCCACTTACCAGGGACTCTGGATGTCCTGCGCCTTTCAGAGCACCGGACAGCTCCAGTGCAAAATCTACGACTCTATTCTGCAGCTGGACAGTAAGTGACCAAGTCCAGAAGGGTTTCGTTTAGGAGAGAGAGGAATTAATGTGGAGTGGGTAAAAAAACACCTGTGGCTTAGAATTCAAAGCGTTTCAGAGAAAGGGACATAATATTTGACATTGTGGACATTATTTGCATTGGACATTATGGACATTATTTGTTTTTGACCTAATGGACATTATTTGCATTGGACATTATGGACATATTTGCATTTGACATTATGGACATTATTTGTATTTGACATTATGGACATTATTTGTTTTTGACATAATGGACATTATTTGCATTTGACATTATGGACATTATTTGTATTTGACATTATGGACATTATTTGTATTTTACATTATGGACATTATTTGTTTTTGACATTATGGACATTATTGGTATTTGACATTATGGACATATTTGCATTTGACATTATGGACATTATTTGTATTTGACATTATGGACATTATTTGGTTTTTTTTACATAATGGACATTATTTTGTATTTGACATTATGGACATTTTCAAAAAATTGCAAGCTTGCAGAAAAAAAATGTTAAAATGTATATTTTGGAGTCTACAGTCCTGTTAATTTGGCCCATAACCATTATAGAAATTGAGATCTTCAATTTTTGCAGACCCAATTTTTCAGCTCTTCTTTAATCAGCATTAACTGCTCAGACTCTCCTAACCCAAGCAGGAAGGGGCTGTAGAGTCCTGACGATGGACCTGGGTTCTCCAGGACTAGGCTGAAAAGCTCTATACTAACTTAGAATTTGCTACACCATAGCAGTGTCATTTCCCCCAGTGCTGTGCTTCAGTCTGTCTATCTGCAAAGGCTTTGTACCATGATACAGTGAGCTTATTGTTTCTGGATTAGTGGGTCTTGTAAGCATGGTTGTGCAAAATGTGCACTGTTACCAGCATTTGTTTATCTGGTGCACCATGATTCCACTGCTTTTGTAATGTTAAATAACAGTTATGAATAAACTGTAGTCCAGAATGAACATACTAGAGTCAAATAAGTTGGAAACACAATGCTCAAATAAGTGCAGCTGTAAAAATAATAACACAAATCAGCCAAACAGCTACAGTCTTACAAACTTACAAACTCTTCAAGTTGGTCTTTGAGTGGTGCCATAGATGATCTAGAGCTAAAAACCCTTAAAATATCTTAATATGCTTGAGACAAATGGTGATATATGATACAACGTTAAAGTATCAGTATTTCATTGTAACACCAGAAACACAACAGGCTGTATGTTTAAATAGGAGCATTTAATTGTGAAGTGTTTAAGGTATAACCTGAACAAAACTGTCCAAACCATTTCCACACACATAATCCACTCACGTTCTATTTGGAATTAAATCATACACCGACAGTAACTTGTATAACAGCTGTGATATTACGACATGGCCATTTTTTATATCTTGAAAATATCTAGTAAATATATATATCAGTATATGGATATTTGCGATATACAGTATTGCCCAGCCCTAACCACTTTTGGTTCTATGAAGAATCATGTTTGTAAGTGTGAAGAACCTTTTAAATGCCCCCCAAAAAAGGCTTCACTTGAGATAAAGGTTCCTCTAGGAACTCATATGTTCCTCAATTTTAAGAAGCACCTATGACAATATTTGGAATTCTAATCTGGTTCTTCAAAGAACCCTTTTGATATAAAGTTCACAGAGGATCTTGATCTATATTTGGAACCTATATAGGCACCTCTATGAGCATTTAGGAACATAGAGGTTCTTCAAATAACTAATAATTTTAGAAGGTAAGAGGCACTTTAGCTCTTTGCAAAGGTTTGCATCCTTAAGAATGTGTTCTTCTAAGAACCTTCTCTTGAAGGCTCCTTAAAGGATCTTCACACAGTTTGAAATGAAAGAACCTCCAAAAATTAATCAAGGATCTTTTTCTTTTAACACTGTACTCATGCATCTATATTACATACACTGTTCTTTATGGAACCGAAATTGGTTCTTCTATGGCATCACTCAAAGGATAGTTTGAAGAGCCTTTGTTTTTAGAATAGAACTAGAATAGAATAGAATAGAACTTTATTGATCCCTTGGGAGGTTCCTTCAGGGAAATTAAGGAATTTACAGACTTTACAGACTTTTTTATAGGAGCTATTTACAGTTTGAACTGGCATTATCACACACACACCTTAACACATACTCCCCTGAGGGCACCCCAGAAAGCCTGATAAATGGGTTTTGGCCATGCCAACAGGACTTTGGCTTACAGTATGCCTCCTGTGTCACCCTGGAAACTGTAGCCCATAGCTTAGTTAATAAGAATGCAACCCCTCCATAACCCCACACTTAGCATAGTGTTCGTCGTCACTTGACTAACACTTGGGGTTTGCTTCTATAGAACAAGGCATGTCCTCGTTCCCCATCTCCCATCCCTTCGCCCACCATATGGCTTAGCTGGAGGTGTTTATAGGACTACTTGTACAGAGAAGTTGGGGAGACTTCCAGATTGAACCGGTTGGGACCTGCACCTGACAGCAGGTTGAATTAAGACAGAGGGAGGAGAAAAGAAAGGATGGGGAGGAGGGAGGAAAGAAGGGAGGGCCTGGATTCCATACTGAAGTAGTTTCAGTGCCTGGCAAGAGAGCTTTTATTGTGCTTTAATGAATGATGCTGGAGAAGCCTTTCTTTCGCCTCGTTACACCCCACCCATCTCCCCTTGTTTATTAGTGTGAATATACAGGGATATACTGGTACAGACTGGTTCATGTTGGAAGAAACTGTCTCTCACTCCCACATTGTCCCTCTTTCTTTTTTCTCTCTTTACCCCATGCTGGTTGCTATGTTTAGCAAAGGAGGGTGAATTGCTTAGTTTGTTTTTAGCAAATGTTAATAATATTCAAAAATCAATCGTATGTTGGTTCTAATTTGAAACAGTCAAAATGTGTAAAGTTGACTTTCACTGTAAGCAGGAAATTCTGATTGGCTGAGCCACATTCTGAGCATGGGCTCATTCTGAAATGTCTCCTAGGATTTTGCACAAATTTAGCAAAGAAGAAGAGAATCTCTTGGATTCTGTTTTGTCAAATGTTTAGAAATCTTTGTGAAAAAAAAGAAAATAGGAAGTTATTGCCATGAACCTTAACGCACACATCAAACGTTCCTCTGGTGAAATGCAAACCAAGTATTGGTATTTTACCATTTTACATAAGGTGTAACCTTATTTTCAAAAACTGGTGGTACTGCTCCATTTTAAATCACATGGTTTGTCTTCTAGTCCAGTTTTCTTTAGCCATTGAGAACGTGTCTAACATCTGCACTCAGAGACTAATTACGGCATGCAGTGACACCTGCATGGAAAAACATAGATGTGAATCCTGGTCTAAAATGATCAGACCTATCAGAATAAGGTTGATCTGGATGGGATCACAGAGAAGCCCACATTAGGGCGAGAATTACCCCCCGGACCCCATGTAAATGTAATCCAAAGAAAACATACTCAAGTCTTCATCAGTCCCCATTTTTCATATGATGTAAATTCTTCGGTGTTGTTTGACCAGTGTGCCATGGGAAGTTGTTTTAAAGCAACTGCAAACATCAGAATGTCTGGTCAGTATTCCATAGTGAAAAATAAGTAATGTAGGAGACTGTAATTCTGACCCTTTCTGTTGTTAGGTGCCCTTCAAGCGACCCGTGCTCTAATGATAGTGGGCATCATTGTGTCTATTGCTGGCCTGGGTGTGGCCTGCATGGGTATGAAGTGTACCACCTGTGGAGCTGACGACAAAGTGCGCAAAGCCCGCATTGCCATGACAGGAGGCATCATACTGCTGGTGGGATGTGAGTATGTTCCTGAGAACTGCTGAATCTTGTTCTTCAAGGGTAGTAAACTATTATTTAGCCAAAGGGAAGGCTTACACTAGATGTTGGAGCATAGATGTGAGAATTTGATCTGTGTGGTGTCCATATCGGTATCCAAAACTATTAAAATATATTGTATGAGCCAAATTCTACAATTACAAATAAGCAAAATCCCTTTTAAATATATATAAAATAATGTATGCCTATTAAATTGTTTGATTATTTAAACTATACTACCACAAAAACTACAATAGAGTGGACAGTTAAGCTTTATACTCAGCTGTAATTACAGACTATAAAAAGTATATACTAAGTTTAGATTCTTCAATTATTTTATGAGCGAATACATTTGTAATTTGAGTCAGTGAGTGAGTGAGTGAGTGAATGGGGGGGTGTAGTGTTCATTAGAATATGAGACAGACAACTGAGATGTCTTTAAACTTTAGTGTTTAATATGTCTTGCTTCAAAACCGAAGGGTCACTTAACATGAAAGCACTGAAGGAGTTGGCCAAACAGAGATCACTGCACATGGCAATGGGTTTCGAACAAAGTCACGAAGCCACGCGTAGGAAGGAGTTTGATTCCTTTGCCAGTGACTGCCCTCCCACCCAATACTGAACCACAAAGAGTTCATTTGAAGGTCAACTGTAGAAGCTTTGTTCTAAACATCATTAGTCTGTTTCATTGCTTTGATGCAAAGCGTATGAAGCTGTTCTAGGTGTGTATACATGCATGCAGTCACAGTCACGTCTGTTATGACACTTTTTCCTTTAACTGAACTGTTTTCTGAATTGATCTCTTTGTCTTGGCCACGCAGCCCTCAGCGCAATTGTTGCCTGCTCTTGGTTCGCCCACAACGTAATCCGTGCTTTCTATAACCCCTTCACTCCAGTCAACACCAAGTAAGTCGATTCACAGACCCTGTGAGATTTCTTCTGAGACACTTTTATGGAAGGGTTTTAAAAACTTTCTGGAAAAAAGATTTTATTCCGAGTATTTCTATTTGTTCACTCATTGTGTGATATTTTGATACAAAATAAAGATTCACATTATATCAGCAAAAAGGGAGGCAATTTATATTTGACGGCAATGATTTCACAATATATTACTGCAAGAAATGTTTTTTATCATTTTAAAACAATTTGCTTGCAGATAAAGGTATGAGATTATGTATTACATTAGTTTTACACAACTTTATAGGTTTCAAAAAATCCTATACCTTGGTAAGTCTCCAGCAATGCTTTAGCCCCCTATAACCAAGTGTCCAAAGGAGCATAATTTGTCAAAGAGGAAGAAAGTAGGGGGTGCTCTTTCCTCTCCCCCCATCCCTGTCTTTTACAGGACTGTTCCCTTTTATGCTCCGGTGTCCAATGCCATTGCATCAGCTGCAGTTCATAAAGATGCAGTGCTACATGTACTGAGATACACGTACTAGGTTTCATTCTCCAATGGGTGCATATTTGATTAATTATTACTATATTGTTGAATATTGTTGTTTCTTTTTTAATCTGTAATATGCAGAATTTAATCCTGAATAATCCAGTCTTCTCTTTTCTGAAGGTTTGAGTTTGGTGCAGCCATTTTCATTGCTTGGGGTGGATCTTTTCTGGATGTTCTTGGAGGGGCCATGTTGGCAGCCTCCTGCCCTCGGAGCAAACAGGTGACCAAATATCCCAAAAACCCTGCCCGTGCCCCTAGCAGCACCAAGGAGTATGTGTGACTGTCCTCAACTGGACAGACATAGGAACTGCAGCTGGTGAAGGATCCCCTGTAAAGGAACACTGGACTGGGCCTGATGGATTGAATTGATAGTTGATGGACGACATGTTTAATCCATAGAGAAAGTGTGAAAACTGGCCTGTGAAAAGTGTTATCAGATATGTGGTTATTTTTCACTGCAACAGTCTGCACATTTTGAAAAAACTAGTTTACATTTTATAATGGCCCGAAATTCTTGTTACTGGCAACAGAAAAGCCTACTGTGCTACTAGCTCATTATTTTTGAATACAGTATTTTTCTCATCTTTCAAGTGAAACTTAACTTGAAAGTATAGTGGGTCCTATATATATAGATCTAGTGTTGCGATGAACAGCCTTGTAGTCCACTAGAGGGTGTTTTAGATGGGAAATTACTTCAAATTAAAGGGAAGGTTACAGAAAAAAAACAGGACAGTTAACTAAATATCATGAGAGGAACATGCTTAATGTTTGATCAGCCAAACCCAAGATTGTTCTATAAAGGAAGAACTAAATTCAGTGTGTGGAATTTCACCTCAGCTCTGCACCACTCACAAATAAACAAAGAGCCATTAAGTCACAAATGGTAAGGCTAATATAACTACCCAGTGTAATTATATTCCTTGAGGGTGGTTGTTTTGGTAATATCCCAACATTTTGTAGGCTTTTAGAGTAGACATATAATTACAGGCTATATAATCAAGTGTCATCCTGTTTGTCCTATAGAGTAAAAACCCTGTTCTGTTTAGTGTAGCATAAAATAGACAGTTACATCACTCCATGTTCACCTATTTTAATGACTGTTTGTTTATTCCTAGCTACACATACTTTATCATAAAATGTTCAAATGTACAATAAAAAGTCCTTATTTCCACATAACGTTGTCATTTTCTGTACATATTACTGTATCTGTATTGTGTACAAATATTTCCATTTTTATCAGGATTAACTTCCAATTGTGATCGACTTGCTTTTTGTTTTCATTTGAAGATAAAAAGCTGAATCCTAGACATGACTTTTCACAGCTGTTCAGTGGTGACCTGATCTGTCCCATATGCTTCCACTGTAGTTATTGCTTAAAACGTCTTCAGCTTAACAGACTGCAACTGTTCATGTAATAGTTCAGAGTTCACATCGTATTCACTAAAGGCTATTCCATTTCTGATTCTCGATTTCAAATATTGAGAAAAACTAAATGTAGAGAATATTTGGCAAAATAAAATGCATCATATTAAGCTCATTATGCACTATAATTCATGAACATAATGTGCTCCCACTTCCCAATTTAATTATATGACCTATTTGACCACAGGTTTGACCATTTGATCACCACCCCACCTCATCCTCAAATCAACCCAAAGGTACAGGATTGATCGCCATCATTCCAGGGAACACAGTTCCACAGATCAATGACGGGGGCTTAATACCCCTCAAGCACAAGCTTGGCATTAGGCAGTGCCTATAACTATTGTTTAGCTACTCAAGAAAGTCATCTTCTGGTGGCAATACTTCTCTACGTGGACTAGACCAGCTGTGTGTTTACATTTGCACATCTGTATCAGCAATGAACGCAACTTAAAATAGCTAAATGCATTCAATAGTTGGGTGTCCAAAAACAACACTATTTCAATTAACTATATTAAATTTACCTTGTGCTCTTCCATTGCTTCTTCATGTAGGTCATCTTCATCTGGGACATTTTCAGCAATTGCTACTTGATGGCAGGATAGCTTGTGTTACGAATGCTGAATGTTACTTTGTTTTTTCCTTCTCCTAAGTAAAATAAACCCATCTAATGTTAAATGTGCCATATAATAGAGATTGGAGTCAGTACTTGGAATCAGAGTTGCCTCTTTTTGTAATTGACCCCATATTTAAAGCATGACCTTCATTCCTTCATGCAGGTTAGCTGAAACTCTGGAGGGGACATGGCAGAGAATGGAACGGCATCATTTGATAATGATCATACAAAAATTACCCAGTTGAATGTTTACTGATGTGAAAACATACACTAGATATAGATTAAATCTTTATTTGGTAAAACCAACTCATTTTAAATGTAATCACAACTCAGTGAGTACTCAAATACATCATGGCAGCAAGGAATAACTGAAGTAGAGAAATCATTTTCTCCAGTCTTGATGTGTGGTAGAACTTCAAAGGTGAAACACAGTGAAGGATATAGAAGTCTTTAGACTTCAGGGGTTTGTAACCCTTGTCCTGGGTTGCCAGCAGACCTACTAAACCTGGCAATTAATAGGTGAATTAAATCAAGCATGCCTGTGAAGTCTTGCAGGAGACTGGCACTCCAGAACTAGGATTGTCTACCCCATTACAGACAACTAAGCCCAATACTATTTAAAGATTCGGCAGCTGAAGTACTTAACTGGACAGATGCATATGACGAGAGTCATGCATATTTTATTTGCAAAAATGCAATTTACAAATACAAAACAAAAATCAATTCACAATTTCCATGCAATTCAATTGTAATTCACCAACTTCTGCACTTGCAAGAACAGCACAGTCAAACTGCTCTCATTAATTGCTATCCATTACTTTAAATCAGTTGCAGGTTCTGAGGAAGTACTAATATCATTCAGACCAAAGGTGAACAATCGCTATAAATGGTGACCATTTAAAAACGGTCCGTGCTAATACACTTTAACTAATGTTCAGAGTGCATAAGAGACATGCCAAGACTCAGTTTCCAAGGTAACCGTAGGTCTTAAGCCAATGCCACGTTACACGTTAACAGACTTGCTCAGAACAAATATTCTGTAGGAGAGGAGCATTTCTACCAAACAACGACAGTTTGGTCTTTTTGCCCCTTAGTAAAGTGCATATTTTTATAAATATAGCCCTGTAGCTTTGGAGATCACTTTCAATCTCAGTATCAAAATGCAGTGTCAAACAGAGAGGTAACCACAGAAACATAAGATTTAAGTTACAAACGAAGTACAAGCAACACAGCCATTGATTCTTCAGACTCCACAGATCTGAAACTGTACCAATGTGAGATGTGATATTAGAGATTTGATATGAGTGAGAGAGAAAGGGAGAGAGAGCAAGAAAGAGAAAGAGAGAGATGCATCCACAGTGATATGTTTGTGTGCGCTTTAATGGTTCATAACCTGTCGACTTTAATGGATGTGTTGAAATGATTTCATAACTCGTTTGATTAACCGCATTGGCCTCTTCACAGCTTTGGCACAGTCTGTCATGCATTAGGCAATGGGTGAGACACTGATGGATACAGGAAAGCTCCTGTTGTTGTTCATGATGTCATCCAAGTCTTCATCGTCAATGACCACTGTGTAATAACAGGGATAAGAAACAAGTTACCTTCAGCAGCCTCTGCTGTACCTCTGCAATAAGATTGTTAAAATAGTTTAAACCAAGGGTCATCAACCCTGCACTTAAAGTTACCTTCCTGTAGGTTTTTACTCCAACCCAAATCTAACATTGCCCATTCAGCCAATCAAGAACTTCTGAAGGCTGTAATCAGTCAAATAGGTGGGATTGATTAGGATTTAAGAAACCGGGTTGGTGACCCTTGTTTTAAACTCAACATAAGATTAGAATAAATACAAATAAGCATAAATCCAGTAATCAGTGGACAGAACATGGTGTCTGTTAGTAAAGTTACTGATCTGTTGGTTAGAAGAACAGAAGATCACATGCTTGGTTGCTGATAGCTCAGTGAACAACAAACTCTGTATGGATCTGTTGAGCTCCACCAGCAGCTCAACTTATTTACTTAAAGGGTTGATAAGATAAACCAGGTACTGGACTGTAATTGTAAGGAAGCCCACACTAAACATCTACGATTCTTAGGCTCTTGCATGGGAGTAATATATATGAACACAATACTAACATATACAGCCTCGTATATATTATCAATGCTTGTGTGTCCCTTTTCGGCATTTCTGATGGCTTACACTGTCGGAGTTTCACGATGACCCAAGACCCAAGTCTTAAATGATATTCACAAAGGGTTCTTTCTACTAGATTCTGAAGAAGCAGGGAAGATCTGACTGAATTCAGAATTTTGAGTGTCTGAGGTCATGACGTAAACATCCACTGTGCTTGCACACAGAGGAATTTGCAGTGGGCATTGAGCACGCATGCACAGAGCAGTGCTGAAGGGCACTTCAGTCAAATCTTGCCAGTTCAGGGAATTGAACCGGCAACATTCTGGTTGCAAGCTTCCCAAACCACCAGACACTGGCTGCCTGGACTAGAGGAACTTTATATACCCCTGTAGCCCAGGCCTGGCGCAACAGGCTCATGTTTAGTCTAGAGATTTCTATTCTGGTGGCAGCACTTTTTCCTGAGGTTAGACAAGCTGTGTGTGCATTTGCACACGAGTGTCAGCACTACCACCGACAGTAGCTGAATGCAGGGATTAAATGGTGTGTTCATAAGTATTTGGACACAGAGGGTGGCGTGTGGAGTCGTACCTCTCTTGGAGCGGCCGATCTGGCCGAGTTTGGGCGCTCTTTGCGCTCTCTGTGGAGGAGGCCGCACCTCCTGGCCGCTCCTCGGCGCCTCCTCGCCGCCGGCTCTCAGCTCACACTCCGCCGGGGGCAGGAGCTCGGGCATCCCCGCCGAGCCGTACATGTCGGAGAGCAGCGTTTCCCGCGGTACGTCGTACGACGTCTTCATAAAGCCTGGGTGTCGGTTGTCCCGGGGAGCGCGCACGCAGGACCCGCTCAGTCGAACCGGATCCGTCGGTGGACAAAACCCACAGAGAGTGACGGAGAGTAGGAGGAACGTTCAACCGACGCGGCCAGCGACCACGGTCACCCCCGACTGCTCCCGTAAGCAAACAGGCTGCCAAACGACACGGTTATGGATGTAAACAAAGTCCGGAACTCCGACTCCGACACTCCGGGTTCACCGCGCGTCGAGCCGAAGGTTCCGGCCGTCGACCTGTCAACAAAACACGGCGTACACAGGCAGGGCTTCCGCCTGAAAACGCCCCGCGCCGCAATCCCGACCCGATATAAACGCTTTAAAAGGAACCGATCAGTGAAGGCTGCTCCCGGTTCTGCTGTTTATAAACCCCCTCCGTTTTCCTACAGGCCACGCCCCCTTTGGCAATAATGAGCGCCTGTCTCCTGCTATTGGTGGATGGATTGTGAGTGGCACCTGCAGCGGTACTATTATCCAATCCGGAAGGGGGAAGGCGGGCCCTCGAGGAATACAGGCGGTAAACAAAAGAGCGTGGAGGCGTGGAGCTGTTGGGGATTTCCTCGGTTCCTCTGTGTGCGTCACTCACGGTGCGAGTGTGTGGGGGTGAAAAGGGGCTTTGTGTGGTCTTCAAATGAGTGAACATCACTGGTTGTAGGTGGACAGGGTGTGACATCAGCCGCACACCCACACCAGGGTTATAGAACACGCTTCACTGCCCACACACTGGTGTCCACGCTTCTGCAGCACTCACTTCAGGTGTCTGTGCTGCTCTACTGTCCATGTTCCTCAGCTCTGCTGAAGATTAGGTTCTAACCCTGTTCTGGGAGCCTGGATCTGTTCATTAAAGATAAAACTGGTCCTAGATCAGCACTGTAGTTATATAATCTATATATAATAGTGATAATATATATAGTTCTAGATATATAGTTCTAGATTTATGTTTCTCTGTAACAGTGGTTTTAGCAGAGCCTCTGAAAGGCCAGAGGAGGGAAAAAATTCCCTCACCAAACTTTTTGCTTTCCCTTGCAAATGTTGGTCTTTCCACAGGGCTGTTTTGCATTGCGTTGTGGAAACATCTTGCACATGCAAATTAAGCATTTCTGTGAGCTATGTTTACTCTAATCCTCTCAGGTTTCAGTTAGACGATTATCCCAAGAGCTGGTTAGTCACAAGAAAAGGCAATGAAAACATAACTTATGCATAAATGTTTTTAGTAATAGTAAATATACATTTTAACCCACTGTGTTTTGCACACACAGGAATTAATCCTCCACATTTAACCCATCCACACACAGTGATACACACATACACACTACTGACTTCACACACCAGGGGGCAGTGAGCACACATGCCCAGAGCAGTGGGCAGCCCTATCCTCAGCACCCAGGGAGCAGCTGGGGAGTTAGTGCCTTGCTTAAGGGCACTTCAGTCATGTCCTGCCAGTTCAGGGATTTGAACCAGCGACCTTCCAGGCATAAGGCTGGTTTCCTAACCACCAGGCCATGACTGCTCCACATTTGTTTGTTGTTTTGTTAGTTTTTTTCCTTGACCTTGGACAATTTGAGGGATATCAAGCAATCAAATAAATTATTATTAATATAAAACATGTACTAGCAGTAGTAATTCAAAGTGATTTGAAGATCAAGAATATCTATACATCCATCTCTTTATCCACTTCATCCTGGTTAGGGTTGCGGTGAATTCAGAGCCTGAATCATTGACCACAGGCCAGAAAAACCCTGTGGGTGACACCCAAATGTTTACGCCTGAGATTTTCCCAAATACATCTCATGGAATTATTGTATCCCAATAAAGTTCCTTTTTTACCTAATTTATTGAAAAGAGGTAAAGTGTATTGTATTCATTACACGTGATGTGAAGTCTTTCAAGCATTTTACGTCTTATTTTTTATCATAATGGCTTATAGATCATAAATCTAGTTCCTCTGATTATTCAAATATTTCATTTTGAGTTTGAAACAGTATTAATACCCTGTCAGTTTCCATTCTAAGGCACCTTTAAAATGTAAAGATCATATTTTGGTTTGAGTAAACATTTAATGTTATTTCATGTAGTCTGTCCATTTAGAGGTCCGTTGTCCTTGAAATAGTGAAATCTAGTTCGGGCCATGTCTGAGGAATGAAATGAGGGTGCTCAAAACCTTTGCAAGGAACATTGCAAAAGAAAGCGTAGCAAAACATTTATTTTGAAAGACTGTTTAATGGGATGTGTGAAGGCAAAGGAAGTCAGCTAGTATGGAATGTTCTTGAATATTTTGTAACTTTAGTCAGTTGGTTTGATGCCACAGATTGAAATCAAATCCAATATTTTCTCACCTCCGGAGTGATTGTTTACAGCTTTACAAAATAAATACCACCATTCTCAACCGTGCATTCATGTCAGAGGTATGTGAGGATCTGTTGAGACTTATTTGCCTGGGCCTGTTTAAATCCATTAAATGTTTTCTTGGGACCTTGTGAAAAGGGGAGTGAGGGAAAGGGGTGATCATTATCATTATCGAAAGGGATAAAAGTAAGGAGGGGATCTCTCTTTTATAGACGTACAGACAGAAGAGGTGAAGTTGCAGTTGGACAAACACCTGTGAAAAAGATGGCCAAGCTCTCCTTGATCCTTTTTACCTGCGTCATAATGGCAATCATCTTGAGCAACCACTCAGGTAAGGACTAATGATTTCACTTAACTTAGTTAAGTTTAACTTAGCTTTGTTAATTAAGTGTTAAAAACCAGATCAGCCATACAACAGCATTTACCTCTAAGACCTTCAGGCTGTGCAGACCATTCACATATTGTAGAATTACATTCAAGAACAATTTGTTACACTAACGGAGATATTGGTCTTGATTGTCAATTTGCACTGTAAAGCTTTGATTTAACCAAGTTTAGCACATTATATTTTCATTAACATATACTCAAAGACAGTCATCAAAGTCAGGAAACCTTGGAAACTTTGCCCAAGTGAGTTTCTCAGTGATCAGAGCTTCCAACGTAGTAAATATAGTGCTTAATTTACAATTTACTTAATTTATAAATGCTGTAATATTAAAAATCATGCTGGCACTTGATGCTCAGGAATTTAGAGATGCTTATATAACTTGCTAAAGTGTTCTGTTAAACAGCATTCAAACACTGATTTGTTGAATTGGGGTAATGCCATTTTGGTAACTGGTATGGCAGACAGGCTATCTGTGTTCACGTGTATGTAATCTTGCAGTGTTCAGTTTTGATTGACCTGATTTTTATACATTATATTCTTTTCCTTAGCATGCTCTCAAAGACAGCCAAGAAAGCAGTTCCTTGACACTTGGAAATGCCCTGGGAAAAGTGAGTATTGTCAGAGATCAGAGATTCCAACATAGTAAAAATATGCTTAATCATGCTGTAAGACTTCATACCTAACTGAAGTTGGCATTGGACATGGTGATCTTGGGCTTGTGAGCAGTTGCTCCTGAGATTCTACCGGCAATAATTTTCTATGGAGATTATACAAGATGTATGTCCAAACACTTCAGTGGGTGCAATTAATGTTTTACGTTAGTTGGTCTCTACAGATTCAGTTTATTGCAGTATGGGACTCTTCTGAGTAGTTTAATTTCTGTCTACTGTATAGGGCATGATGTGGAGTGTTTTTGCTTCAAGACGAAAACAGGTGGGTTATAGATTAATGCATTTAATGTAATTCATTTGATACTGGTACTACTTTTGCTATTAAACAGTTGGTTAGCATGCTTTTTAAAAGTAACTCAGTGTTTCTTCTTTTGTTCAGGTTTAATCAAGAAGTGTCTAAATAACAAACGTTTCTTCAAGGTTTCCACTCCTCTTTAAAGTGGCACAAGCAGATTTCAGAGGCTTTTCTTCTGACTTATTTCAGGAGTTCCAAATAGTCTGTCTTTGATATAAACTTGTCAGTATACCTAAAATAAAATGGGAATGGTGTTCAGGTATTGTGGTTTTTAATCATACACATGAAATGTACATATGTATTTTGTCTTGGTGAGAAATGTACACTTTATATGCTTTGTTACATTCCTAAAACATATCCAAAAATATGTGCTGTGATTTCTGATGTTTATGATTAAAGTTGTGATAAATAATCAGTGTCTTGTGCATATTTTTGGTCCTTGATGGTTGTGTGGGTTGTTATCAATCTCTGGTGTAATCTTGTATAGCCCACTGAAGCTTCTTGTGCAGATTGACCAGATTTAGGCCCAAACAAACCTTTAGGGCTTGTTCCCACAGGACACTATCCATGTAGTGGAATGGAGCACAGCATATTTCCTACACTGTCCACTATCTAAGTGTTACATCGGTAGCACTGTTCCAAGGTCCATGATCAATCACTGACATTCTCATGCTTAAGATTTATAATGAGTAAAACCTACTTCTTGGCAGCTACTTCAACAGCTGTATACTATCACTGCTGCCAAGTAAGGATAACTGGCTATGAATGACTATGAATAACCAACTGGTCACAGTATGGCCCCTTTCAAACTCAACAATGAGACACATTTCAGTGTGAAATGGTGTAGAGATGATGGAAAATTTATAGAGTTTTTTTTATTTATAAATTGCTTATTTATTTCCTTATGAAGAATCTGTTCGTGTTAATTTGTCAAAGGTGTGATTGCCACTAGTCCATCAAATGAATTGATATGCAATGAAAATGTAATGCATTTAGAAATGTTTGTATGGAAAAAAAATAATATGTATATATACATACAGTGCCCTCCATAATTATTGGCACCCCTGGTAAGATGTGTTCTTTACCTTCTAATAGAGTTTTTAATAAATAAAATAATATAGGATCACACATCTTAACACATCTTAACCAGGAGTGCCAATAATTATGGAGGGCACTGTATATATATATATATATATATATATATATATATATATATGGGAACATATGGTGTACATGTATTTCAGGTCCAAACACTTCAGAATGAATTTTGAGAAATATCTGTCTAATATCTATCATAATTCATATCATTAATTAATTCATATTATAAGTGATGTTCCTATGGGGACCTACCCCACTTTTGTTCCCCTGATCTCCCCTAATTTGATTTATACTCCAATAACCTAAGAATAACTTAGATTAGAACTTACTTGGTGCCAAAGGGGTTAATGTTCCATGTACTGGCTTTGGGAAAACTGTTTGTTGTTTCTCTCTATGAATAAGACCAGCTCAGCAACTGTAGCCCATGTCAAGTGAATCTCGGGCCAAACACCAAGGTTGCTACCTTTCTAAGTACTTGTTTACTGTAGACATTACATGATCAGTGGGAGCACATAAGTTCACAGTATCTGATTCATACTGTGAGAAGCCTCACATTGATTGAGCTTTAAAGGAACTCAGGACCTGATAAGGTATGTTTTTTTTCTTATTGATCATATTCCACAGTATTGAGTGTTGAGATGGGCTCCTTCTCAAAATTAGAGTCACATTTGGTATATTGTAGAAGAAATGTTAGAACTGCTATGACCTCTAATCTCTTAAGTACAGTTCTGATGTCATGACCACCCTGTATTTCTGGACTACACTTCAGCATGGACAGAGATAGCCTCCCTCTGCTCCTAACAGTGGTACAGTCTCAGCCGGGTCCAGCAGTTCATGAGGGGCAGTGGAGCACTGGACTGTGTGAATGTTACAGGGACATGGGTGACTGTGAGTAGTCTACTGCTCCGGTTGTCAGATGCCTTGCAATTGTATTATTTCATATTTACATTAACCTTTAAAACACTAGGTCAATTCTGTGGGATGTTTTTGTAGTTTGGCATAGTTTTATTCTCCCCAAAAATATTGTTATTGTTGTTTTCAAGAATCCTAGGCTACTCAAATTTAACACTTTACGTCTCAGAAATCCTTTTGGAAATTGATCAACCAGAGTGATTTTGAGCTGAAGATGTAAGAATGTATTTGTTGCATTTGATATGTGTAATTATTCTTAAAAGTTCTTACATAAATGACAGTGGTCCAAATAAAATACACAAATAAAACAACCTAAATGTCATTAATTATTTTCATCACTGATGTATGTATCAGCATTATTCCTTCTCAGTACTTTAGTTCTGAAATATGAACACTGTGTATGCAAACAAAAAGAGCAAACAACCCAGTTCTCCTTATCTTAATTTATAACCCAATATCTGGGTCTGTGATGTCATTAACCCCACCCCTTCTCACTGATCATTTGCAGTCTGCATGCAGGTGGAGCATGTACACATGTTCAGAGCACTAAACACACAATGGAAGGCTCTTTTGGGATTTAAACCGGGAGTTAATTCAATTGGAATCAAGGAAATTTTTTCATAATGATTTAACCACAATAGTTAGTGTAAGTTTGTTATGATATATCTGTGTGTGTGTGTGTGTGTGTGTGTGTGTGTGTGTGTGTGTGTGTGTGTAGGTTGCTTTGCTCTCTGGTGTTTGCCTGTATTTGCATGTAAGACGAGCAGGGCAGCAGGAGGCTGTGTGTGTTTGCCTCTGCTAGACTGCGTGGGCTGTGTGCCTCCAGCCTCCCTTGCAATGCGTGCAGCAGTGAGACAGAGCTATGGCATAGAGGTAACACACATATGCACACACACACACACACACACACACACACACAAAGAGGTATAAACATTACAGTTTTTATCCTCACTCCTGACAGCTTTTCCTTCTCACAAATATACATTAATGCTCACACAAAGATACATCTATATAAACACCCAACATCCATCATTTTCGATATATACTGTATGTCGCTTGTTTACAACCCTTATAATGCATTTACTACTTTACTACTAATTTATTATCTACTTTAAGTTGCACCCAGCACTAATATAGAGCTTGCCTAGTATATACAATAATATACAGCTTGCTCATGACTCGCATTGCTTTTGGGCATGATTTATTTTGGTTGAGCACTTCTGGGGAGGGTAATGAGGGTCTTGAATTGACTGTGGATTGGAGGAGTCCAAACCCTGTAGACATAATATTGTGTCCTTTTCCAGTCTGATGGAAACATCAACAACTCTTCTTCTGAGCCATACATGTTCACAAACATCTGTTGTGAAAATCAGACTTTGCTAGATCCCAGTTTTTTTAATAAATGAGACACCCACTCACACCTGATTGTCATTCCACTGATTGAAAACACCTGACTTAAATGTTTACCTTAACATTATCTGCTACGTTTCTTATTGCCACTCACAGATATGTAATATTGGATCCTTTTCCCCAATAAATAAATGACCAAGTGTCATTTTTTTCCAGTTGCATGATCTGGTTTTCCTTATTTACAGTTAGGACTTAATAGGAAAATAGGATAATGAATATTTTGGTCAAGTGTATTTAGAAATATAGAAAATTCGAAAGAGTTAACTAACTTTCAAGCACTATATATATATATATATATATATATATATGTTGTGTAATTTCATCCTGCCCTTTACATTTAAATTAGTATCTGCATCACAGTGTTTCAGCTGCTGAGAAAGTTTCCAATGTTTAGAGACCAAGAGCTGATAACAGACCTCCCAGCACCTATGACTTCACACTTGTGAACTTTCCCACATTCAACGCCTCCATGTGTTGTGCAGAGTGTGGGATCAGGGACCAGCGATAAGCTGGCCTGTGGCTGTTTTGGCTGATGGCCCAGGGTAGTATTACACAGTAGGTGCTTTGCATTGTATGTATTTAGTCCAGCTCAGCAGGTCTATTGTTTACAGGTTTAAGTTCATCTGAACCAAGACATTTCCTTATCACACAGAATAGTGACTCCACATCAAGTAGACCAATGGCCAGTAGTAACAGTTGAACTCATGCTCAGTCAAAGCCTTGTTTGAATACATCCTGCATACACTATAATGTGGGCACATGGATATTTACTTGAGTATTATACACGTACTCTAGTATTTGTAATACTGAAAGGGGAATGTTAGCGTCAGGATCATTATTATAGTTTTTCTATGTATGTTGGAAAGCATTACTGATTGGCCATATATGATAAATTAATCAGTCATCAGTCAATAAATCTGAATGTTTATAAGGATAGCGTTACTTCCAGGTGGACAAATTACATAAAAACAGAAGTATTTAAGTAAACCCATTTTTTCCTTAGTTGAATGAGGAATGGAATCCCAAACTAAAATTCATTAACTTTTTTTAGTGGTGATTTTTTAGTAAAGGCAATAGTTCTGCATAGAACTGTGATAATGCAACGATCCATTTTAATGCCTAAATTTATCTTTGTCTTGTTAAATGGTTATTCAAAGGCAAGATGAAGCTCTTGTTTGTAATTCTTTAAAGAGCCTTTTGAAAGCAGTGGTTCTTGCCACAGTCTAATAAAAAGACCTTGAATCCATTTTTGAGTCCTGAATTTTCTTCTTGCTGGATGTTAAGGGAACACACAAAATCAGAGGTACAGTGTAAGTACTGCCTTGTACTCAGAAGTCTTTATTTTATATATGTACCTTCAAAGGCACAATATTGGATTTCGGGTAAATAATAGTACCATAACTGGTACAAAAAACATGAAAATGAACTTGCACTAAAGTTACACCAATAAAATACAGCCCCAAAACAAGCCTTTCTACTATGCAACAACAAATTCATGCTTTTTGTTTGTAAAGAGTTAATGTAATTCATTGGCAAAGTAGTGTCAAACCTATTAAGCTGGATTTAACCTGTAGAACCCTAGGCAAATGCCAGACATTGTTATTTTCAGGAGATCCTAGACTACTTAAATTTCACTTCATTTAAAGAAATTCTATGAATTTGACCATATTTCGATCAAATATTTACTTGTGCCTACATTATTATTTTATTTATGTAGAATAGAATAGAATAGAATAGAATAGAATAGAATAGAATAGAATAGAATAGAATAGAATAGAACTTTATTGATCCCTTGGTAGGGTTCCTTCAGGGAAATTAAGGTTCCAGTACCATTTACTTACTAATTTTGATGAATTATTTGTAATGATTAGATTGACATTTTTATTATAGTAAGTTGTTAAAATAATTGGCAGGGGTTCAGATAAATAAAAAATACAATCTAAATATTATATTTTTGTTATGTATATATTATGTATTATCCCTTCTCAGGACTTTTATTCTGAAATCTGTTTGATCAAAGAATCAGCAAACAGCCTCTCCCTTCTTATTTTCCTGAATAACTCAATATCATTACCCCTTCTTGCTGATCAGTTGGAGTCTGCATGCAGGTTGAGCATGTACACATGAGGAGTAAGATGTACTGGAAGGCTCCTTTAGCATTTAAACTGGAATTCATTTCAGTGGGAAACAAGTGAATTTTAGCTGTTTTCTGAGCTCAAGCACTCACTGACCATTCATCACACAATGATGAGATGATAGAGTATGATAGGGTAGGGTTAGAAAGGGTATTGGTTATAGTTTGAATTGATGTGGTATCATGTCTGTAGGTTACTCTGATCATGAGTTATGAAGCCTAGAATATGGTATTCAACTACCTGCAACATCTAAGAGCTAAGGTCAAGATTTGAAGACCTCTAGTATCAGTATATTATTGTCGTCACACAAAAATCTCACATCTCCAATAATAATTCATATGCACAAGATGTTCAATATTCCTATTTCCATTATATTCATTGAAATAAACATGTGGGATAAAATGTATTGATGGTTTTGAAACTTCTCTACTAACTGGAGGGAGATTTTCAACAGTTTAGGCCCAAAGATCATCCCAGTACTAATGAAAAACTACAAAAAGAAGACGTCATTAAGGATCTTTGAGGATATTCTGTTTTCTTACATTTCTTGTGACCAATACTAAATTTTCATTATTGTGTTAAGAGTTTTAAAGGAAAAGTGTTTTGGTAGCTGTTATGTAGGTTTACATGGTTGAATGCTAGGTCCATTCCACATCTGTTATGTTTGAGCTGACGTTCAATCAGCGTTTAATCTTCATGGCATAAAAGTCAGTGATGCAAGGCTGAGCTTTGAATATTACTGAGGCAGTGTTGTGTGTTGTGTTCCTCAATGTTGTGAAGCCACAGTGCACTGTGCTGTAACCTTGAAACATGAAAGAAAAAAGTGGAGAGATGTGAGTGTGTTTTGTGTGTGTGTGTGTGTGTGTGTGTGTGTGTGTGTGTGTGTGTGTGTGTGTGTGTGTGTGTGTGTGTGTGTGTGAGTGAGTTAGAGAAAGGCAGCACGACAGACACATAACACATTTTATATGTTTTAGAGGTAAGGCCTTCAAAGGAAAAAGCTCTTAATGGAGGCTCTTAATGGAGGTAGATGACGCTCTTTTATTCATAAATACAGATATTTTGTTAATGACGTGAAACTTTTGGGCTCATACTTAGATTTACACATCACATAGTGGCATAATATTACTTACAAAAATCATAATGAATCACCTACCATTCTTTTCTTTATCTCTCTCTCTCTCTCTCTCTCTCTCTCTCTCTCTCTCTCTCTCTCTCTTTCTCTCTCTCTCTCTCTCTCTCAGGGCAGTGTGTTCAGTGATTGTTTCTACGGCTGCTGCTGTTATCCACTGTCCTGGTGCCAGATCTCCAGAGAGATTAAGAAGAGGACAGCTCTGCTGTCCCAAACCCGAAATTCTGCACCATCCTCAGCCTCTTTCAAAACACAACACACACCCCTTTTCTACCTGAATCACGCCCACATCATTTAGAGCACAAAAGCACCTTTCACAGTAACAGAGGTGGAGCATTTTGTTTTATTAGAGTTTATCACGTCTTTAATAATTGATCATGTATCCACTACAATACAGAAAAAGAGATGATAGAGATGAAAGTGAGTGATAGAGTAAGTCAACAAAGGGGAAAAAAGGATGGAATAAATTAGATTGAGATTCAGAGTGAAATGAGTGTGTGGATTAAAGATAGTGAGCAATTGAACAAATGAGTGAAAGGGGACTGAGAGAGAGTGAGCAAGTGAGTGAAAACAGAGTTAGAGAGAGTAGAAGAGTTGGCAACCAGTCCAGAATAAAGTATATGTAACACGCCATGCCACTCTGTAGGGAGTATTGATAAGATGATTAGTTGAATCAGGTGTGTTAGAACCAGGGGAAGCTCTAAATGCAGTGTAGGGGTGCCTCCAGGACCAGTGATGAGAAACACTGTTTTAAATGAACCACTTTGTGTCATTTTCAAAGTGTCCTAAAACACTATAGTTCTGACCAGCAGATTCTCTGTTTTGATTGATGTAGGGGGCAATATGGACCTGAAGGATCTGGTAAATGAGAGGGAGAACCAACAGATTGTCTGATAGACAGAGTGACCCAACAGCCACGATTACATATGACATTTAATGAGCGATGATACCCTTCATGAGTCATCCTGTTAGTGCCACCATTGGCAGATGGCTGCATGATGCAGGATGCACAGAGACCATTACAATTACTGCAATTAGCATTATGTCACTGATGGCAAAGGCTGCAATGGTGTCATACAAAACTGTAATTCAGAATGGCAGCAGGTCAGTGACGAGTCACACTTTTGTCTTGGTGGAGACAACCAACAAACTGTCTCCACATTGCCTTTTTCAATGTGTGGGATACTCTTGGACTCTTGCCTTGGATGAATTGTTGCAGGACACCATTGACTACAACTGGTGGCATGTTGCATGAGCAAATACGGAAGACCGACCCCATACAGAGACACTACTTCTGTATGTGTAGCTCAATAAATATTGCCCACATTTGTCTAAATCTTGAATCATTTATCATTCCTCCTTACCTATATCTTAATTCTGAATGGCACTGCAATCCGACACATCATTCTTGGTGCAACAAATTTTCAAATGATGGTCATATGTCCCCACCTTATCAGTTATATGTCCCTACCAGTAATTCTGGACTGGGTTCCAGCTAACGTTTGTCCACATTTTTTACCCCTTTGTGTATGTGAGAGGGTCTACGTGGGTGAATGAGCAACATGTTGTCAGTGGAACCTGACCGATAACTGGTTTGTCCTGATCAGTTGAAGCAAGCAGGGGGTTGTGACTGAAACTGAAATAACATATTGCATAACATCTCAGAAACCCACACATTAGCTAGATCAATATGAAACCAGTTTATCTTTTAAAAAGCTAATAAAAACAAATTGCTTCACAATAGGTAATCAACTGCAAGAGAATTAACTTGTTTTTGTACAAATGGTGGATGTTTGTACTGTATAATTAATAGACCAAAAATATTTATACTGGCAAAGTAATAAAGTACAATTCCCATTTGACAGCATGCACACACTTCACACACTTAAAATTGAGGGTTCTTCCAGAGTTATTTATAAATGAAAATGGTTCTATGGATCTGGAGAGATGAAACGTCTTTGTAAACATCATTTGTAAAAGGTAATTATTATAAATGTTGTTTTCTAGAAATGCCCTAATACCTGTTTAACAGGCTCACAAGGGGGGGACCCATCCTTCTGTAGTCAAACTACTTACACAAAGTTGATGGTTGATAAGGGACACTGGACCACCGCATGTCTACTCAGGTTTACTGAAGTAATGGACATAATAGTAACAGCAGATGCTGCACTTTGACATCAACTGCAGCAAGAGCTACCTGTAGGTCCTGTGATATTTTAGGATTGTTTGAGACTTCTTTACACATCTTGCTGTCTGCTCTTGGGCTGGACTTGCTAGGGCAGCCTGACTTGGCCATGTTGGCAGTTGTTTTAAATGTTCTCTGCTTGTAAATCATTATACAGATAGTTGAATGGTTCATTTCTAATTGTTCTGCATTTTTTTTAATTCATTTCCCAGACTCATCTGCATCTACAGCATTCTTTAGAGAGCTCTGTGGATCTGGCCATGGTGATCCCACTCATTTCAACAATCAAAAACAAACCAAACTCATGACTGAGGTTTATATAAGACAGAATTCTTCAAAGTACTCTCTAACGATAGTCTAATCATTAGTAGCTGATGTGCTCAGTTGTATGTGTTTAGTAATATCACCTCCATCTCTCAGTATAGTTTATATAGTGTATGTTAAAAACCAAAGTGTCCATGGGGTGTGCTAACTTTTTCACATGACTGTATATTAAACCTTTGGGTAAAGGGTTCTATATGGCACCAAAATTATTCTATTATCACAAGTTTGACATTGTAACAAGAGTAGAACTGTTTTGGTGCTATATAGAACTCTTGTCTAAAAGGTTCTATATAGAATCCTGTACAGCACACCTCAATTTTGAAATAACCCCAAGAGGTGTACTTCTATGTGAATGATAAAGTGGGTCTAACAGTGAGGGGCTGAGAGGGCTGTACTCTGGGTCTGTAGCTGGATACTACTGGTTTATTAGCTTATTAGCTATGCTAATTTGCCCATAGGTGAGTGTGTGTGGGTGAATGGCTGTGTGGTACCCTTCAATGGACTAGTGCCCTTTTCAGTCAGCACTGGAGCCTCAAAGCCAGAGTGAACCCACACAGAAAGAAGTGGTTGTTCTCTGAATACTTTCGAATACTTTCCTAGGTGTGTCAGATAGAAAAAATGTTGTTGTGTAACACATTTTAACACTATTGTCACTGTTGTGTTGAGAGATTAGGTTGTGGGCTGTGCTGCATTTTTTATATTTGTTCGTTTTGTTTTGTTTAAGAATGTTGTCTTTCAATGTCAAAGCATGGGCAAAATCTTTTCACACAGATACTTAAACACTATTAGACTATGGCATACCTGCTTCCTATACACTATGAAATGAGAAGTATAAACTGATCCACTCTGTGTGTGTGTGTGTGTGTGTGCGCGCTCATGTGTGTTCATATGTAACCACTAAAATCCAGACGCCTTATCAGGGGAACTGAAGATTAGATATATAAACAGTTAGTATGAATATGTAACGACCTCAGTATGAGTATGATATGCTAATGAGTCATAACTCACTATGACTTACATTGATATCCATAACATTATGACAACCTCCTTGATTCAACGCTCATTTTCCATTGTATCAGCTCCACTAAACTTACAGAAGCATTATGTAGTTTTATAATTACAGACTGTAGTCCACGGGTTTCTCTGTATACTGTTAGCCTCCTTTCGCTCTGATCTTTGATGGACAGGACCACTGCAGGGCAGGTAGTATTTGGCCACTGCAGTGACATTGACATAGTGGCGGTGTGTTATTGTGTGTTGTGCTGGAATGAGTGGATCAGACACAGCAGTGTGTATAGGCAGTATATGCAAATGCTAGGGGGCTGCCATTTAACACTGTTAAGCATTTTTTACCAATACTATTTACAATATTGTTACTAAATTAAATATAAATTATATGACAAAAAACACAATATCATAATATAGGACCTAATATTTTCTTTGATGCTTGTGCCATGTAACATCCCTCTGGCACATCAAACTCCCCTCCACCCTAGTTGACCTGTCTGTGCGGGTGGAGTACCATGGATTGTACGTAGCCTTAGGTTTTTCTCATTAATCTCCTTGCTGGAGAGCATGTGCTCATACAGTAGGAAGACATGTTTGTGTGTGGGTGGGGATTGATGGTTGTGCCTTTCTTGTAATCATTATTATTCATTATAATAATAAACTTATTATAAAAATGGCTTCAATTAATTCATAAAACTTATGACACTCATGACACTACCAAAGAACAGTCCTTTAACAGTCCTTCAATTTCTGGTGATTACATCATAATCTTTGTTACTTCTGAGTTACCCTCAAGTACAGTAAGTCATAAAACAACTTTGCTATCTACCAACATACTGTTTTATTTCAACTCTGCTTCACAGGGAGGGCATCTAATGGCTTTAGGGTTCCACAGAGAAGTCATTTATATTATTAGAACACTCTAATAAATAAAAATGTTTATTTTATGAAGAATCACTGATATTATTAAAGCATTGTAAGAAATAATGACTCATAAATAAAGACTCATATTATAAATAGAAACTGATATTATTAGATCACTCTTTTAAATAAAGACATATTATTATAGCACTCTAATGAATACAGACTTTCATTATAATTAAAGATATAATTAGACCATTCTTTTAAATACTCATGTAATTAAAGACTGATATTATTAGAACACTGTAATTTTGAATAATACATTTGGTTCCCTACAGAACCTTATAATGGATGAAGTATCTTTGTAAATAAGTATGAGTATAAACAACAATTTAAAAGCTGAAAAAACCTCCACACACTTTATTGGTTCTATGTGAATTAAAAGTGTTTGCTAGAACTGAAATCCAATCCAAGAAACTTTTTGCGATGTACAGAATAATAATCATTCTTGAAATCTCAGTTTTTCAAAAAAAGTATTTTACTGGAAAATGATTTGGGATTAAACAGGTCCATAGAATATGTTATTAATGTTATTTTTTTTCTCTTACACCACCTCAATGGATTTAAAATGGAATTAGGATGTGAGTGAAGTATATAACTGAATCAAAGTATTTAAATTCAGTTCTTTCATTTGAATGGGATTAACAAAATAACACTCCCCTGTTAGACATGAAAGTGCAATTGTTTTTTGCCTGTGTTACAAATCATTTCAATCAATAAAATAGTTTGTAATGTACTGAGATGGTATAAGGAGGCAAAATAATTTAAAGAAGTCAATGTCTAAATAGTTATGACTGTATGTTTTAATGTTTTACATTTAACAGATATTTTCCACTCTACAACGGGACCCACAAAAATCCAGTTAGTCCAGTATAGCACCCTACCTACCTATATATACACCTAACAAGTCTGACCAGTAGGACACAGATGTGTGTAAGAGTGTGACAGAGTGAGTATCTATCGCTTTATCTTCATCCTGCAGATGCAAAGAGAGGTCAGTTTCTGAGTGTTTGTCTCCTCTCCTGACCTCCAGAACTTCACAAATGTAAGTGGATACATGTTTCCATTAATAATTAACATCTAATGATTACGTTGTGTGCTTGTTGGTTTGTTTTTGTTGTTTTTTTTACTCTTTGTTGGACTTTTAACTCAATTGATCAAACTCACTTATATGAACAATTCATGACTAACAGTTTGGTTCTGTTATTGTGAAAATACTTTAGACATTCATGAAACAAATATTGATCATTTATTATGTTGTAGTACACCTTTAAGAAATAAATGGCTGTGAAAAGTACCTGTATCTAGAAGACCCAAACCAGGTCAGAAACGGGTCAATGTGGCTACAGGTTATTATTCTATACAACAAGCAGCAATGATCCATTCCATTTGGCTTGAAGATCATGCAACAACATACGAGGCAGATCCAGGCAGCTTGTTTACAAGAAAAAGTTGTGCAGAGTTAGTATAGAGTACGATACCACAGACCAGTGTTTCTCAACCCTGTACTGGGTGCAGGTAAAGCTCTAAAATATTTAGGGTTGAGACACCGGTATAGACCATTAATTTGAACAAACTCTGGTTTCTGGAACATGAATTATACACATCCTAAGGCCTTTCTCTTCAATCTCTATCCTGGAGAGCATTTCCAAAACCCCTGTTTTCCATGACCAATGACATTGTGCACGTGCGACTGTTAGGCCAAAACTGCATCCATATACAGGTGGACAGGGCATATGATTAAGTTTGGTATGGTTGTGGGAAACCAGGCAAAATGTTTCAAGTGTGTGTGTGTGTGTGTTTGTGTGTGTGTGTGTGTGTGTGTGTGTGTATGTGTGTGTGTGTGTGTGTGTGTGTGTGTGTGTGTGTGTGTGTGTGTGTGTGTGTGTGTGTGTGTGTGTGTGTGAACAGACACCATGGCGAAATTGGTGGTCCAGCAGCCCCAGCCTGTTGTACTGGTGGCCACCTCCAACCAGTGGAGCTCCGGCATCTGTGACTTCTGCGACAATGTACCTGAATGTAAGATTAACATTTGGTTGTGCGTTGTGTTGTTTATCTGCTTGTTTGGGGTTGTATGGGCGTGTTTGCGGGGAGGGACCTTTTGTTTCAATCACATCCTATTATTTTCAGACCTTAAAGAACCAGTTTTTTCGGTTTCTGTTCAAAAAAATCCTTCAGCATTACAAGACCCTGGAGCATCTTGTTTCTTGTAATATGAGAGGTCATAGGCACTCAATCAGAAAGACAAGTGTTCCTTGTTTCTTGAGACAATTACCAGTCTTTATCCCTATCTGCTACATCAGTAGTGCTTGTGTAAGACAATTACCACCCATAATAATTACAGTGAGCTCCTCACTGAATGCAATAGTAATAGTATCTTTTCTTTGGCCTCTATGACACACTCTAAGACATTTTGCCCAGTTAACAAAATTTGTGGAACATTAGACTGAGAGAAGCTAGATGGTTATTTTGACAGATTACCAACCATCTACGCCGTTCTCACCGAGCTGTGGTGTGGGAAGCATTGGTTTTGTGAGAGCACACACATACATTGAACAGAACTGGAACTATATCATCTTTAGCAACAATCCCAGGCTCTGTTTGGGATCTGACAAACATTGGGTTCTATTATAGAGGCCTTGTGGTATGTGTTTCACAAGCCTGTCTTTTCAGTGTATTGACATGCTGCCCCAACTGCTGGTGTGATGATCTGAAGCATTATCGCATACAACAGTTGATTACCCCTAGAAGTTATATGAGGGACACTAACAGGGACACTAACAACTGAGCAATATGTGCAGGACATCCTGATGCCATGTGTTGCCTTAGCAGGATAATGCTCACCCACAAAAGGGTATCCCAGGAATGTCTCAGTCAGATTGCAATGCGTCCTTGGCCTGCTTTCTCAGCTTGGCCATATTTATTACTTATTATTATTATTATTTATTAAGCATTTATGGGACCAGCTGGGACACGAGCTTCGGCAACCTGTATGTTTCCATGACATTTTACTGTAGTTCCTGTATAATACAAATGGACTAAATATGGTAATTGATCTATGTAGTCTATATTTTTATAGGCCAAATGGATTTAATATATTGATATTTATATTTTGATTTGATAAATATGATATTTGATATAACTGTAAGGTTATTTATGTCACCAGTGACTAACTGCCACACGTCTCTTTCACTGGAACCTATTGATGTCTGTCTTCTGTCCTGTAGGTTGTTTCTCGTTCTGGTGTCTGCCATGTTTTGCCTGCAGCACAGCAAAGAAGCATGGAGAGTGTTTGTGTTTACCACTGCTTGAACTCGGCTGCATTCCTCCAATCACCTTAGCCATGAGGACATCAGTGCGCCAGCGCTATGGCATCCAGGTTAGGAGAGAGAAGAGTGTAGGAAATGTGTTAACAAACTATTATTTATAGCAACAGTAGCCAAGTGTGAGTAGACTGCAATAATGTTAATTGCTATATATTTTATTTATGTGGAAATAGTGTGCACACTCAAATCCAGTCAGCTGAATGCAGCACTTTTCAGTCGACTCAACTCCTTTAAACAGCATAGATAAACTACATCCATCTCAAGATAAAGATCATCCTGACATCAAGGACCATCTTACTATACAGTATAGTAAGATGGTCCTGATTCTCCATTTACCTGATTCTGAATCACATGATGCTGTGAAAGCAGTTTATTTAATGCTGAATTAATGTAAATTTAACTAATTAACTCATCATCTATTAAGATGTACTGGAAGCCTTATACATTCCATATTAAATAGTTCACAGATGTGATTGCAGATTTTTAGACAATACATGTTTTAGATATATACACCTATCAAACACATTAAAAGCAGATAAACAAATTTTTAAACAAGTCCATCCAGCCATTTTCTGCACCGCTTATTCCTGAATAGGGTCAAGGGGGAGCCGGTGCCCAGCCGGCAACTCTGAGTGCAAGGGCGGGAAATAACCCTAGACAGGGCGCTAATCCATCGTAGGGCGCAGACATGCACACACTCATTCACACACTAAGGGCCACTTTAGAGTCACCAATTCACCTACCATGAATGTCTTTGGACTGTGGGGGAAATCGGAGTACCAGGAAACTCCACACAGAAACTTCCCAGGTTGCCCCACCCCCTCCATTTACACACACAAACTTCCCCGGTCGAACCCAGGTCCTTCTTGCTATGAGGCAACAGCGCTATGCACTACACCACTTTAAAGAAGTGAACACAGCTACTTGGTTATCTGAAGCATAAAATCTACAGCTCCTAATCTTCAGATGAACAGGAGAGCATACTTTACTGGAGCTTCTTAAATGCCTTAGTCTTTCATGATCTTAATGTGATTTTTATTTCTCTCTTTTTCTCTCTTTACCAGGGAACAATCTGTAATGACTGTGTCTACTCTTTCTTCTGCTGCCCCTGTGTTTGGTGCCAAATGTCACGAGAGATGAACAAACGTGATCAACCAGTGACGTTCATCAACAGCCGAGTACAGTGATGACCAAAGTTACTGACATCATCTTATAACTCTCTACCATCACTATCATTGTCTGTTTCAAATACACATGAATACACAGAGTATGACCTAGAATGACCAGTTCTTATATGATATATAGTGATTACAGGTAATATTGTGCCAAAGTCTGAATATGGATTCATCTTGAAAGTAAACGTGTTTCTGTCTCTTAAAACTCCATTTACAATTATATAAATAGAAATCTTTACAGAACTATTAGTCAGAATACATTGTTCAAGTTACGAATAAGTTGATTGGTTTACTTTAATGAAGATCTGAAAGTTAAATAAACTAGACACTGTAGGTCACTGTAAACTCTGTAAATGTCTTCATCAGAGGTTTAGAAACATTGCAATGGTGGTTTATACTTTTTGTAATGTTAGGTTTTCCTTTGTGAAACAAATGCTTACAGCCCAGATTAATTCATATATTAGACACATATAGATAAAGATGTCTGGTTTGTATTTGTGCAGTGGCCTTTAGATACACAGTATAGAGTGTTTACTTTGAACTGCAATATATGTGTATACAACCAAACACCACTTACCATACAGGAGCACATTGTAGATCTAAAATTACAGACTGTAGTCACCTTGTCTCTTTGCATACATCTTTAGCTTTCTTTCACCCTGATCTTCACTGCTCAGGACCCCACAGGACCACCAGAGAGCATGTATTATCTAGGGGCTGCAGTGACACTGACATAGTGGCGGTGTATTAGTGTGTGTTGCATATGAGTGGATCAGTGTTTGAACACTGTGTGCACTCACTTTCACTTTATTAGATACTACCTAGTTAGTTCTTGTAGATGTAAAGTCAGAGACAGAAGATCATATGTTTCTGCATCATTTGAGTTGGTCTTCTTCTAGTCCTGGTCCTTCGAGGATACTGTTGGCTGGATATTTCTGGTTGTTGGATTATTCTCAGTCCAGCAGTGACACTGAAGGGTTTACAAACTCTGTGTACTGCTGTGTCTGATCAGTAACACACCACCAACAATGTTACTGCAGTGGTGATAATAGCCCACCACCCACATAATACCTGCTCTGTGGTGGTCCTGTGTTAAAAGGTATGCAGAGAAGCAGATGGACTACAGTGTGTAATTAAAGATCTACAGAGTGCTCCTGTATGGTACGGAGCTGATAACATGAACCATGAGTGTAGACAAAGGTTTTAAAATTATGGATGATCAGTGTACATTTTGTGGATATAACCACCAGAAGGAGCTGTTGACATTATAATGTTGTAGAATTGACCTCAGTTGAGGTTTGGGCTGTAATAATAGTCTTTCTCCTGAAGAGGACAGCATTACATTAACCAAACTCAACTCTGTTCACTCAGTGAGTTGAGTGAATGTACTTTAAAAATAAAGATGGTGAATTGAGTTGTTAACCCCTACAACACCCTGGAAGCACTGGTGATTCCTGTTCTTCTCCACTGGTATACCTTAAACATCTCAGCAAGTCTGCATTGCTTTGCATGTATTTACAGAATACAGAATAATAAACCTTAGGGTTTGTATTTCTTTCTGAGTTCGAAGCCAATTTTGTGCTGCCCAGTCATCAATTGTCTGTGGATTTTAAATGAGTAAAAGTATTAAAATATAAAAGGCAAAAGTCTTCACAAATACAACCACAGTTACTATCACCTCAATATTAGACACCTGATTTTTAATGACTTAAATGTTTTTCCATGTTTTTTATGTTGTAAAAAAAAAAAAAAAAAATCTGCAATCTTCTAGTCACAAGGCTGGTTCCCTAACCACCAGACCACATTTGCTTGTTGCATAAAAACATGCATTGTGGTTGAATTGGTTTTTGTTTGTTTTTTTTTTTTTAGCATGTTTTAGGCTATTCAACATTTAACAGGGTTTGTGATATATGTGTAATAAATAAATTGCTAGCTAAAATTATATTTTAAGCTTTTAAACTCAAACATTTGCTTGAACATCCAGAATGCTACACATATTAGCATATGAGCTAGCTCACTTTGGTTTAGATGTATTATTTAATTACCATTAAACCTCAAATTTGAAAGTTGGCTTTTGTGCAGAAATAGAACTTTCTGCAGTTTCAAGATGAGCATATTACGCTTTAGGCTAAAACAAAATGTTGTTATTAATGCATTTCGACATTCACAGGGTAAATATACACTAGGCTAAACAGGGTAAGCTAGCCTAAAAGCTTTATACCATAATTAGCTGAAATAATTATCAGCATAAGTGTTGTTATCACTGAAATTAACCTCAAGGTTGAAAGTGGGTTTTAACTTATACATGCACATTGGATCAAACTGCTTTTAAAAAAATAATAATAAAGATATGCATCCATGAATGGTAATATTAACATAGTCTTCTCCAGTCAGTCGCTCTATGGCAGAATTGCACTGTGCTACTGCATGTTTTCAATGCTGCAGGCCTGAGGTTGTGTCTGAAATTATGTTTACTTATATATACAGGCATCTGAGGCAGGAAGGCACCAAGCCAATCAAACTTTAGTAATCTAGCCTTCTGTATTAGAAGAAAATGCTCATGACAATTGATATCAGCTAAACATTCATATTTAATAGTAAGCTTTTCATATCTTTCAACATCAAGACCTTTTGTTGCTTTTCTAATTTGGTTACAGACACATTTACCATTAAGCTGATTTATGAGACACCTTGCATGTCAAAGAATCAAATCAGCTACCAATTTTTAGTTTCAGACACAGCCTGAAACTGCTGAAGTGACACTGCTCCTCTGGAGACAGATCCTTATGTACAGCTTGGCATTACAGCATTACAGCCACCAGAGGCAGCTTATTCACATATATATTTAAGCCTGCCATGTGAAAGCCATCATTTCATGTATTCTGTTTTGTATATAAATATCAGTTCAGGATGTGAAAAATCACATTTTCATTTCCTTATCAGTTGGAGCAAGATCATATTTTTGGTCTATAACTTTGCTATTATAGCTATTACGAACAGTGAACATTTGGCATGGTGTGTTAAGAGCCACCTCATGGTATAAATGTAAAATGTGGACTGGTCCTGAGCTTTCTGGAAATCCTCAGGTCCAGAATCAGTTATGGAAAATTAGTAATTAATTCAATTCTTTTGCAACAGGAGAAAGTGAGAATGTAACGGGAAAGTATGTCATTATTTTAAATGAAATTGTCACTGTCATTTATAGATGAAGCCCTTTGTCTCTCCAGGTAAATGTACAACTATTTGAATACAGTAGCTTAATGAGACACTCTTTCCACACTCAAAGCTAATAAGTGCCTTCAGAGAACTCTGGACAGGTCCACACCAGATCATTAAAACACTGTGGACTGTTTGTACAGACTGGGATTAAGACTAGTCCTTCATTTCCTGTCAAAGGAGAATCTCTATTCAGAATGCTGTGCACTCGATGACTAGGCTGGGTCCAGCCTGTCGTGAAAACGTGATTGTTTAAAAGTGTTCTCGGACAGTGAATTTACACTAAATTTGCATTTCTGTTCTACCCTTTAGGCTTTAGAATTCAGTTATATTAGTCCTCCATTAAGCCCAAATTCAAGGTGAAGGTACACCCTTATTGTTTTCTATGTCAGATCAGCATCATCTTTAAATCTATTGATAAAGCACTAAAGCATGCACCTGTCCAACCAGCTGTGGTGCACTGAAGATGCCAGTAGATTTTAATCTTTTGAGAACATGCTACGCAGTCTCTGTGCATGCACCTGTATGTTGGTGTACGTGTGTGTGTGTGTGTGTGTGTGTGTGTGTGTGTGTGTGTGTGTGTGTGTGTGTGTGTGTGTGCATTCTTCATATAAAGTCACACATTTTTTGACTCAGGGAGTCAGTCATTCTCATCTTGGTCTACCAGACCTTCCTGCTGTCTCCTCTGCCTGGACACATCACTCTGGTAAGACGCTACATACAATGAAATGAGCAGTGAGATTAGACAGCACAGCACACCAGGACTATATATCTTATGATTGTGTTTAAAAACTAAATTATATTCCGTATTGATTGATTTTAATTACATTTGAATGATTGTTTTATTGGGACAAAACTTGTCCTTAACATCTAGAAAAACATTTCTACAAAAAATACATTTAATACAATCAATAAGTTCTATCATACATTTATTAATTTTTCAATTACTCATTTTTTCCCTTTTTTTATATTTTAGACAATCAACCATGGCAACCAAGATGGTCATCCAACAGCCAAAGCCGCTAGTAGTAGCTGCAGGTTCAGACCAGTGGAGCTCCAGCATCTGCGAGTGTGACAATGTCAATGACTGTGAGTGAAAGCTTGACTTTCAGCAGAATTGGACTTTACCTCCTACTGATAATGACTTCTACTGAATACAGACCTGTTCTATTCATCTTTCTAGTCTTTGAACAGATTTTACATTAAGGATCTTTAATGTCATTAAACCTGTACACTTATACAGCACAGGTAAATTCTTCCATTTGCGCGTCCCAGCTTTAGAAAGCCAGGGGCAGAGCACAGGTGCAGCCACACTACACTGCCCCTGGAGCAAAGAGGGTTAAAGTCTTTGCTTGAAGGCCTAACAGTGGTAGCTTAGTGAACAACCCTGTGACACAGGGACTGAACCCAATAGCCCAGCGCTCTTTAACCTCTGACCTTACACTATAAATAACTTCTATAACTCTAAAGTGTTAAACTGCATTCAATTTACTTCGTTTTATATGTAAATTCATCGACATTCCTCTATTAGGAGTAAAATATATCAGCAGAACCCATTCACTTTACTTACTTTTGATAATAATTGTGTTTCTTTTGTTTCTTTTATACGAATATGTTAATTGTGTCTGTTTCAAATACACATGAATACACAGAGTATGACCTAGAATGACCAGTTCTTATATGATATATAGTGATTACAGGTCAAAATTTAACTACTTTTTTGAACTGTAGAAAGTGTATTGTGGAAAGTAACAATGGAATATGAAGTAATCAGCTTTTTTTTTGTGTGTGTGTGTGTGTGTGTGTGTGTGTGTGTGTGTGTGTGTGTGTACAGGTTGCTTTGCATTGTGGTGCTTCCCTTGCTTTGCCTGTATCACAGCCAGAGACCATGGCGAGTGTTTATGTCTTCCTCTGCTGGAGAGCTTTGGTCTCATCCCGCCCATTACCATGGCAATGAGGGTATCCACCAGGCGCACCTATGGCATTGAGGTAAATTTCACAGTATATATATGTGGTTTAGGGATGGGCAATGCACTGTTTTGTATTTTTTTCTAGCACATGTGCTACAATTAAACTGTTAATTACCAGGTTCAGAACAAACAGACTCTCTGGCCACCAGTGCCCACTCCTGGTGTAGTGTAAGCACTGAGTAAGGCCAGTATTTCCAGTCTGTCCAATACTTACTTTATCTAATGAGTAAGAAACACTTGATTTTTCATTCAGTAACAGTTTGGGGACCCACAGTGCTCTATTATAGGGCCTATAAATCTTACAGTTCATATAAGAGCATTGTTGTTATGAGAGTGTTGAACTGTGGTGTGGGTTTACACACATGGTCTAGGGAATTAAACTAAATAAGGTAAGTTGCTGGTGGAACTGAACAAATCCACCCAATGGCTTAAGCTCACAGAGAAGTTAGCCAGTATAAAAAAATTATTATGAATAACCAAAAAGAGAATTCTGTGTTTCTGTATATTAGTGCATCACTGGCTGTTGTCTGGTCAGTTTAACCCATCATTCTTCCTCACTCTTTCTTTAGGACTCCATCTGTAATGACTGTGTGTACGCCTGCTGCTGTGGCCCATGCTCGTGGTGCCAGATACGACGTGAGATGAAGGCCCGTCAGCATCCTGTCACTCTCTTCCACAACCGCCCCAAATAATCAGCACCCTCATCACTATCACAACCATCACCACCCTCATCATCAGGATAACTGTTTTTCACGCTCAGAGTCCTCCAACAGACAACAGAGACACTGACTGTAACACATCCATTGTACAACCTAAATTGTCAAGTGATCTTTCAGCCCAAAACAACTCCGATCTTGTCTTGCTCTCGTCACTCATCTGGTATGAGCTTCGACATTCCAGAGGAGTTGACCGCTTTGTGTTTGCTGTTTGGGGGACAGGTCTGAGGTATGAGGGAGTAATGCAGGAGTAATTCAGTATCTGGCCTGCAATCAAACTGCTCAACTCAAATGTAGGAAGACAAAAGCCTCCTAAACAGTATGCTGTAAAATACTCTGTGCTTCTTTTAGGTATTTATATAGTTTTCTTCCCATTGTACTGATTTTAAAGGTCCTTATTCACCCCTTAAACCGCAGGCATATTATTTAATTATTATGAGTTAGTATTATTTGGGAATAAGTATGAATTATTTGGTAACTAATATGTGAATATTATAGAATTGTGACTGTGAAATCAATCTGTGGGCTCACATACAGGCATGCAGTTTAAGGGGTTCATTTTGTAATAAAGTGGCATAATGTTAATCTTTTCAAAGTTGTGTATGTATCAGAAAATGACAGCAGACAACAAAATAAAAATAGCTGTACAATTTATTCTGTCCTCCTTTGCAGTCCATGTATTCTCTCCCTCTCTCATAATCATACTTTATATCTTTTTAAAAAAAAAACAAAATGCATAAATATTATGCTTATTTTGGCATTTAGTTTTAACTAATAAACTATTAATTCTTTAAATTTGCAATTAAAATAAATTTGACAGAGATGTTTGGGGGCCCCCTGATATGTCACATAGGACCCACAAATGTTCAGAAACAAGCCTGAGACAATCTTTTGGCAACTGTTGTCTTTGATACTGAAAGATTTGCATGTTTTTGGACACCCTGCTTTCAATAGTGGAAGGTCATGTTGCAGCTATGAGCTTCCAGGAGCCATCAAAAGTGTCCAGCAAGTTCTTGAAAAACAGCTTACTATCACTCCATCTACCATCATATATATGTCTATGTTGCCATGATTATAAGGTGACATAGAACATATTGAAGACATGAGGTTCTGTTGACATATTCAGAACAAATCACATGCGCTTTAATAATGAAGGTCACGGGCTGCCATGGTCACATTGAGCAAACACATAATCAGGCCAGAAACATTTAACTCGGCATAATAATCCTTCTGTGATACCTTCATTTATACACGCATACATTCTTAAAACTAAAGGTTCTGGCACTGTAAAAAAAAAAAAAAAAAAGAAATATCAGACTGACAGTGCCAGCTCTGCAGTCTTACAGATCAGTATAAGAGCATGTAAGTGCTATAAGATTTTGTTTACCTCAGCAATGAACAGAATTTTCTTCATTTTATTTTAAGTATTTCTATGCAAGTGGAATTAAAAAAATATTTAATACCTACCCACATTTGTCAGCAGTAGGGTGACGTCTGCAGCATGCACTCTAAGTATGTACAGTGGGGAAAATAAGTATTTAGTCAGTCACCAATTGTGCAAGTTCTCCCTCTTAAAAAGATGAGAGAGGCCGTTAATTGACATCATAGGTAGACCTCAACTATGAGAGACAAAATGTGAAAAAAAAATTGAGCTGACTTTTTAAAGAATTTATTTGGTAAATAATGCAGAGGTAAAAATAAGATTTGTCAATAACAAAAAGTTCATTCAATACTTTGTTGTATAATTCTGTTGGCAATGACAGAGGTCAACGTTTTCTGTAAGTCTTCACAAGGTTGGCACACACCGTTGCTGGAAGAAGTCGGCCCATTCTCCATGCAGATCTCCTCTAGAGCAGTGATGCTTTGGGGTTGTCGGTGGGCAACACGGGACTTAACTCTCCAAAGGTTTTCGACATGGGGTTGAAGATCGGGAGATTGGCTAGGTTAATTCAGACTTTGAAATGTTTCTTACGAAGCCACTCCTTTGTTGCCCTGGCAGTGTGCTTGGGATCATTGTCATGCTGAAAGACCCAGCCACGGTTCATCTTCATTGCCCTTGCTGATGGAAGGAGGTTTGCACCCAAAATCTCACAATACATGGCCCCATTCATTCTTTCATGTACACGACCAGTCGCCCTGGTCCCTTTGCAGAGAAAACAGCCCCAAAGCATGATGTTGCCACCCCATGCTTCACAGTTGGTATGTGGTGTTCTTGGATGCAACTCGCATTCACTGTCCTCCAAACATGACGAGTTGTGTTTTACCAAATAGTTCTACTTTGCTTCATCTTTTGACCATATTTATTCTCCAATACTCTTTTCAGAACATCCAAATGCTCTCTAGCAAACTTCAGACGTGTCGGATATGGACTGGCTAAGCAGGGGCGTCTGGCACCGTGTATCTGAGTCCTACGTCAGAGTGTGTTGCTGATGGTAAAGCCTTTTGTAACGTTGGTCCCAGCTTCTGCAGGTCATTCACTAGATCCCACTTGTGGTTCTGGGATTTTTCTTCTCACCGCTCTTGTGATCATTTTGACCCCACGAAGGAGATCTTGTGTGGAGCCCCAGATCGAGGGAGATTAGTAGTGGTCTTGTAGGGTCTCTTCTCCATTTTCTAATTATTGCTCCCACAGTAGATTTCTTCACACCAAGCTGTTGCTCATTGCAGATTCAGTCTTCCCAGCCTGGCAGGTCTACACCAGATTCTGGTGTCCTCCCACAGCCCTTCTGCCTTCACCATAGTGGAGTTTGAGGACTGTTTGGAGGTTGTGGGCAGGTCTTTATACTGTTAATCCACTTCAAACAGGTGCCATTAATACAGGTAATGAGTGGGGAAAGAGGAGCCTAAAAGTTAGTTACAGGTCTGTGACAGACAGAAATCTGCTTGTTTGTAGGTGACTAAATACTATTTTCACCATTATTTGCAAATAAATTTTAAAAGTCAGACAAATGATTTTCTCAATTTTTTTTCACATTTTGTCTCTCATAGTTGGGAGGTCTACCTATGATGTCGAATTACAGGCCTCTCACTTTTTAAGTGGGAGAACTGCACAATTGGTGACTGACTAAATACTTATTTTCCCTAATATTGCATGTACTGGGTCTTAGTATTAGTCTGAAAATATAAACTATTACTAATGTACCATACAGCTCAGCTATGTTCTGCACATCAATATCACAGCACATTTCTGTGTGTTTGGATTATTTGTGATTTGCGAATTTTAAATTGCAGTAAAAACTAAAAATAATCAGCACTACACTTGCAATTCTACATGCCACTTTTCACAGCAAAAAATATTAAACGTTTGTGAAGATTCTTCACATTTTTAAAAGAACACTTTGCATTCACAGGTATCTACAACAGCGGTTCTCAGTCCTGGTCCTGGTCCTGCAGATTTTAGAGATCTCATTATTCCAGCACACCTGGTCCACATAGTAAACTAACTGACAAGCCCTTTCTGAGCCAAACTGGGTGTTACCGCAGGAAAACTCAAAAACATGCAGCAGAGTGGTACTCCAGGACCAGGATTGAGAACTTGTCTTATGGTATTATTGGTAAAGAACCTATTACACCTCTTATTTTGAATGGGTTAATCACAGCTTTTTTTAACTCAATAATAGTGTGATCAATAACTTAATTGCTTTAACACCTGAGCCACCACTGTTCAGAACAAAGACATGATCTTTGTTTAAACACTTGTACATCTCCTTCCTTAAGGTTGCAAGAATGTTCAAAAGATCAGACAGAATGTTCTGCACTCTTGTTGTTAAGGCGCCAAATATCCGCCCTCAGAAAGTGTAATTCTTTTTCTTTCTGACAAGTATGTGATCTGCGTCTACTAACTTTCTCTGATTAACAGAAAGATAATAAGTTTCAACAAACAATTTAGATACCTGTCAATTGTGTTCTTCTTGACATTAATATACAAAACTTCTGCTCATCCCTAATAACAGGACATATGATCATGATATTTGGGTACTTTCTGAATTAATTACCTAACTTACCAAATCAAAAAGCTAACTCTGACCACTGAAACACCCTTGAAAATAAGCCCTTTATGGTTGTATTACTGAGCGAGAATGCTATGATTCACCCAATCTATAGATCTGGCATTTTCTCAGTGTCTGCATCACTTACGTGCACCTGTCTGGCTGAACCAGTTACTGAAAGCCCTTGCATTGATAAGCATCCTGTAGCATGCACGTACTCATGCGCACATATGTGTGTGTGTGTGTGTGTGTGTGTGTGTGTGTGTGTGTGTGTGTGTGTGTGTGTGTGTGTGTGTGCTTGTTTGTGAATGTGCCTGTGTGACTCTGTGATACATGCTGACCTCCATGCATCCACGTGAAGGCATCTTGACACTCTGGCCAACCTCCTCCTTATAATAAATAAAGAGGCCCAGTTGGCCTTACAGTGTCATTCCACTGTAAGAGCTCTGCTGAGACTCATCTTACAGGTAAGTCATCGAAAACATTCTGTGAATTGCACAGTTGTGATTGGATAAGTCATTGCTTTACACTACCTATGTGTATATATATATATATATATATATATATATATATATATATATATATATATATATACATATACATACTGTATGTATATATGTATGTATATATATATATATATATATATATATATATATATATATATATATATATATAATGTATGTGTGTGTAATGTATTTATTAATCATCTAGGTTACAACAAATAAACCAATTTTAATTTTAATATGGTATGTGTTTTATGGTATGTATGTATGTATGGTATGTGGTTTTTTTTTAAGTTTTCACCATGGCGACCAAAATGGTAGTCCAGCAACCCAGGCCACTGGTAGTAGCAGCTACCTCAGATCAGTGGAGCACCAGTATCTGCGAGTGTGAAAATGTTAATGAATGTAAGTTTGAAATTTTGTGCATGCCCTACCAGTGCTTATTCTAACTCTACTGTGTCTCAGTATTGCTATAATATATTAATACTTTAGAAATTATTATTAATTTGAAATACTATTATATTATAGTATTACTATATATCTATATTTAAAGTGGAAATATTCTGCATTTTACTACTGTGTGAGTTTATGAGTTTATGCACCAAAACTGGTGATTATTCAATAGAGGACTATTTTCCAAAATATTGTTTTGTTAACTGTGCATTTATGAGTGATATATCCATACTGGCAGATGTATCACTATTTTGGGGTTAAAACACTCCTAACAGTAACAGAGTAAAACACTCCTTTAGTATGAGTGCATGGGGCTAAACCACTGTACCCAACTCAGGCTGTTTTTAAAGCTTATTTTCTATATGTGGACTGAACTAATGGGAGACCAAGGGCTGCCCTTTAATATAGGCCTTCCTATATTTCCACTTGCACTTAAAAACAGTCTGGACTAATGGGGACTAATGGGGACTCAGGGTCAAACTGGGTTTGTTTATTATTGTATGAATAATTATACATGAGCAGTTTGACCAGAGGAGGATGGGTCACCCTTGTGCTTTCTAGTTTATGTCTTTATCCTTTGTATCGTGTTTTGTTGATCATCTTATTTTTGATTTGTGCAAAGCTGATTTGAAACAATATCAATTGTAAAAAGTGCTATACAAGTAATTTTTGATTTGATTTCATTTGGATACACTAGCACACAGAATATTATTCAATATGAAATATTTTAGGAGCAACATTAATAGACTGTGATTTAGACAGAACAGAAGCATTTAGAGCAGAAATAAATACGTGTGTTTGTGTGCGTAGGCTGTTTCTCGGTGTGGTGCTTCCCTTGCTATGCCTGCATCACAGCACGGGACCATGGTGAGTGTCTTTGCCTGCCTCTGCTGGACTCGTGTGGCATCATCCCCCCAGTCACACTCTCCATGAGGGTGTCTATGCGCCGTCGCTATGGCATTACGGTAAGCCCAACAGAACAGTTTCTTCCAGCCAGTTATGCAGCAATAACTTCAGGAGTTGGATTATTAACTCAGCATATCACATTACCTATGTTCAACCTGTTCTTTATAAGATTTCAAAATCTTTATTATTTATTAATAAAAATGTGGAAAAGGGACACATCTGTTGTTCATTTAAACAGGGTCAAGAAAGAACTGTTTGTGGCGTTTTATTCACTTCAGTATGCAAATCATTAGGGAACAGAGATTGACCAAACAAATTCCTTGTTCATATTCAAATAGATATAGGGGACGTTATCTGCCTCATTATTACACTGTAGTAAGCATATATTCACACATTTGCAACTCAGTCTACAAACTGGAATTTAAGGCGACACATTAAGTACCGGTTTTCTGTTACTGTTGGTAAACCTGTATCTCTCCTCTCTCTTCAGGACACGATTTGCAATGACTGCGTGTATGCCTTCTTCTGCGGCCCATGCAGCTGGTGTCAAATCAGGCGTGAGATGAAGGCCAGACTTCATCCAGTCACATTTTTCAACAATAGGCCAACTGGCTAAAAACTGGATTCAGGCCCAACTGATCATCATCATCATCATCATCATCATCATCGTCATCATCATCACCACCTTCATTACAACTGACATCATTACCATCAGCAGCATAAATGAACAGCACATCCTTTTCCTTACTCTACACACACTCCTGACTGCATGTGTGTCCAGATGAAATTTGAAGTCTCAATCATCTAATCATCTCCCATTCAAATCCACACTGATCTGAAAGTGGTTTTCTGTTTGACAGGGCAGTAACACTGACAAATCATTTGTTTGGTTTGTGAAATACTGCTCATGTATGAAGACTGGAGCCTCCTGATCATATAACATGTACACTCCTAAAAATAAAGATGCCAAAAAGGGTTTTGGGCAGAACTACTGAAAAAAGAACCACCTTTGAGAACTTTCAAGTGGATGCATCATTAAAGAAACTGTTTTGTAACCCAAACATTAAAAAAAGGTTCTATTCCAATATATATTTCTAGAACTGTACATCAAAGCCTAGAACAATTTTGGAAATTTTATTTTAAAGAGTTATATAATACAGTTATGTATTATATTAATAGAATAGATAGTCATCCATGTTTAATTAATTGTAATAAAAAGTGTTAAAACAGGTGTTTTATTATTTAAAAGTTACTTCCTTTACTTAGAGATCATTTACTATATATTCAAAGTTCTTATGAGCTGTTCTTTGGGCTTAACTCTCAACACTGTTTTAATGGAATTAAATAAAAAATATGAGATTTAGCTTTTAAAAACCTTTAAGTGAAAGTTTTTCTTCACCTCACATTATTTGAAACCATGAAACTCAAAGGTGTTGTTTATAACTGCTGAATCTGAAAAAAATATTGAATGTAAAATCTTTGTTTGTTTGTTTTGTTTCATTTTTGTTTTGTTTTTGTTTTTGTTTTTTTGCAATAGTTATCAATAAAACGGTTTGGAAAAGTAACATATTTTGCTGTTCTTTTAAAAGAGGTCAAGCAAGCACACTTTTTTTGTTTCAGCATGCAAACCATTATGGAACGGAAACATTTACAAAGCAAGTTCCTTGTTCATATTCAAATAGTGATAATAGCCCTATTATCTTTCTGACCATTAAGATACAGGTACAGTCAGACACATTTGCAACAAGGAGTCCACCACCTAGAATTTAAGTCTAGGTAAGTAACTTTCCATTTTTAATTATTCGGCATTCAGTAATACAATGCGATTCAATTTTGAGTAAAAGAGAAAGAGAAAGTTTATCAGCTTGAAGAGAAAATATTCACCAGTCTAGCACTATTACTTCTATCACTTCTTCTTCAAGTTGACATGTTGGAAGCAGGAAAAATGGTTAAATCTAAGGATCTAAGCTACTTTGACAAAGGTCAGAGTATCTCCAAAACAACAGATCTTGTCAAATGTATACAGAATTCAGTACATTCCAAAATTTGTCAAAAGAAGAAAAATCAGAGACCCAATGACACAGTCATGGGTGCCCAAGGCTCATTGATAAGTATGGGAGCACTTTTGGTATGTAGTAACCATTGCATATTGGGAAAACTCCACAAGATCTGTCATTTCAGAGAGCCATTACAATTTGACCCTTGGTCATCTGCTCTGTAATACATTCCACCCCTTGGCAGGTGCCATTGAAATGAGATAATCAATGTTATTCACTTGGTTATAATGTTATGGCTGACTGGTGCCTATATATATTAACTGAGCTGATATTTTCAGTACCTTACCAAAGGTATTTTGTATGGTTGATTTTTAAAAGATAGTGTTGATTGTAATCTAGCAAATAACAGTAAATAAAAGTATATGGATACTGCAATTGGAATCGTTTTGAAAGCTTCAGTTCTGCGTCTTCAGACAAACAAGCATATCATGTCCTGCAGAATTTCAAGTAGTGTAAATGCAGATCATGCGGACTTACAATCAGAGCCCAGTAAGCATACTTTAGTTCTTAAAGTCCGAAAATTTCCAACATTAATCTGTATTTGTTTGTTCAGTCCAGCACAGTACAATGGCTATTCTGGCACCAAGTGTGGTCTTTCAGCAGCCTCAGTCCATGTCTGTTGCTGCCGTTAAATCAAACCAATGGAGCACAGGCATCTGCGACTGTTTCGATGACTGCTCGATCTGTAAGTTTCACAGTTTTCTTCAATCACACTTTATCTAACAGTACTGTAGTAATGTTACAGTAATATTTATTGTATATACAGTCCTTTCGGAAATATTGAAAATCTCTATTTAAAGGCAATGGATTAAAAGCAATGGATGCAAGTGTTTACAAACACCATCATGTAACCCAAGGAGCATTCAAAACAAGTCTAGGCTCAGTCATGGTTTGGTGACCAGCATGACCAGGCTGTCCGAACAACATCCAGTCATCACCATCAAGCATTCACATAGCTTGTGTTTTAAATACTCCCCAAGAATTAGTTTAGTTGATGTCATACAACCAAACATCTTCCAATCTAATACTATACAGTGGACCCTGCTAACCAAATGACACATTTCCTGTTGATACTCTTATTCTATTTGTTGGAAACCTGGATTAGTTCAGTGACTCATTATCTACACTCTATTTTTAGATCTACTAATTCACTCATTTTATATCAGTATTATCTTCATGGTTTACGTACTGTTTGTTCATACTGTATTGAGGTTTCACACATAGACATGATCCCTATATTTTTTGTTGACCCTAATATTGCCTATTATTATATACATTGGTGTTTGCTTACATAAATAAATATCACCAGCTATAGGAAAAGAGTGACCAATGACCAATAAAGGCACCTCCATAGAATGTACTGCCATAATATATATATATATATATATATATATCTGAACTATATCTGTAACTTCTCATTTCCACAGGCTGCATTGCTTCATTCTGTTTCCCAGTCTTTGCCTGCAACACAGCATCTGAGTTTGGAGAGTGCAACTGTCTGCCCATGCTGGACATCTGTTGCCTTGCTGCCCAGTGTTTAGGAATCACAGTGTACACTCCTCCAATATCTATTGCCATGAGGGCTTCCGTGCGAAACCGATATGGCATTCAAGTGGGTATGGGGCTTCAAGGGGTTTTCAGACTCAGAACTAGCATTCAGTAGTATTTCTAGTTTTATACAGAATTCTGTAGTACAGTACTGTAACCCTCATCAGTTTATCACAATTCACAACTTTATATAATATTTATATTTTCATACATCAGTATTCTCTCACTACAGGACCCAGAATGCATTAAGCAAAAAAAAAATAATAAAAAATAACTACACCAAGAAGAGATTGTTGGATTGCAGTGCTTTTGGGAGGGAAATAAATCCTATAAGGAACAATGAATGATTCAATTTAGACTGATATGAGCAGTATTTACTGACCCACACATACAGAACTAGTGTCTTTGTATGGTGTTGGGTACAACGAAACGTGCCAGACATCTCAGAATGGAGTTGTAGAGATTCCTAATTGCTAGCCTGTTGTCGTACTGCTCTGTCATATCTGTCACTCAAGTAATGCATTCTCTCAAAGATGGACGTTTTATTGGCCTGGTTTCTGGAAGAACTGTTTCAAGTCAATAACTAATCTATTAACTTCAGCTAGTGAGCTGATAAATACTGAGGTGTGTAGATTATTGTTGGAGGTGAAACTTGCAAGACAGTAGACTCTAGGACCACTGGGCTAATGTGATGTGATAAAAGCACGATAAGCATAACATGTATCTCCAAAAAAGTGTTTCGGTTGGAGCACAAAGAAAGGATTAGTGTCATCAATGTTTTATTTTCAGTCACTTTGGGACATTTTAATAAAATATTCGCACACATTTGAGGGCAGCTGGAAATTTCAAAATAAATAAATAATGAAGAGAAATGAGTTATAACGCTGTGATATAGCATTTATGTGACATTATAAATAACAGTACAGTTAACCAGTAGTAACTGTAACAGAAAAACAGCAAAGTGTGAAATGTATATAAACCATTGAAAATCAAATACATAATCTAACTGTGCCTCCACAGGGCAGCCTGGCTTCTGACTGTCTCTATGCCACTTTCTGCAACATTTGCTCTTGGTGCCAGATGTCTCGGGAGATAAAGAGACGCCGTACAACTTTCACTCTTGTCAACACCCAGCCAACAGTCATTGCTTCTCCACCTGTGGTGATGACACCCCAGACTACTGTTATGACCTCCCAGATTACTACAGTCCCCCAGTCCACTGTTTCGTCCACTCTGATGGGCTGAGGTTCAGAAGGTTGGGCATCAAAATGAATTAAACAAATGGAAAAACCTGAAATCTAAATGGAATGTCGTTTACCCTGCAGGCACATTTTAACATATCAGCACATCATTTACCTTCTTGTTTTCTCCTGTTTCATCAAAATGTACTGACTCATATTGATTTTGAAAAGTTTTGAGACTAGCAGGCAGGGCAAACATAGGTTTATTTCCAGGAGTTGTGTGTCTGTACATCATTCTGTGTTTTTGATGTAAATCATAAAACTCAAATTTATCATTTGGAACTTGTTTGACTCATAATGTTGCATGTTTTGTTTTATCTTTGTCTTTACGTAAATATGTATGTTATTATTTACAAACAAATGTATCTTGTTGAATTGTACAATGGCCTTGGGTGTTTTAAAAGTAGTAGCAGTAGGAGTAGTGGTAGTAGTAGTGGTGGTGGTAGTAGTAGAAGTAGCAGTAGGAGGAGTAGTAGCAGTAGCAGTAGTATTAGTGGTAGGAGTAGTAGTGATGGTGGTGGTGATAGTAGTAGCAGCAGTAGGAGGAGGAGTAACAGTAGTATTAGTGGTAGTATTAGTAGCAGTAGTATTAGTGGTAGTAGTAGCAGTAGGAATAGTACTAGTAGTAGTAGGAGTAGTAGTAGTAGTAGTGGTAGTAGTAGTAGCAGTAGGAGTAGTAGTAGTAGCAGTAGTAGTGGTAGTATTAGTGGCAGTAGTAGTAGCAGTAGGAATAGTACTAGTAGTAGTAGTAGTAGTAGCAGTAGGAATAGTAGTAGTAGTAGTAGTAGTAGTAGTAGTAGTAGTAGCAGTAGGAGTAGTAGTAGCAGTAGGAGTAGTAGTAGTGGTAGTAGTAGTAGTAGTAGTGGTAGTAGTAGTAGTAGTAGTAGTAGTAGTAGTAGTAGCAGCAGTAGGAATAGTAGTAGTGGTAGAAGTAGCAGCTGTAGGAGTAGTAGTAGTAGTAGTAGTAGTAGTAATAGTAGTAGACACACATTCTGTCTGTAAGTAATTAACAGCCGCCATTTTTATTTCTGTTCAAGCTAAATTTTATGGCCCTTGAGTGGAAACTGTAAAACTTGCCAGCTTTAAGGGATTCAAGGGAATCCATTTCTAATTTGTTTGAAATGTTTAGGCCTCTTTTCCACTGCAGGTCCAAATTGTCACCAGGGTGGCATCGTACCGCGCTGTGCTGGTGCGGACCTGTTAATGGAAGTGTACAGCATCTCACAATAAAGTAACAGTTACTGTTGTTGGATGTGTCCGGTCTCACACACACACACAGCTTAACTTAATCCCCATTAACAATCTAAAATATATCAACACTACCATTAATTCCCAAAGAAGCAAGTCTAATGTACTGAAGCCATAATTCATCAGTTGGCATTGTGTGATATTCCTGTATAAATCACATTCATCTGAAACCACGTCAAGGAGGTCATGTTTTATAAATATATAGACCCCTTTCTTCTGCAGAAAGATGATGCAAATGTGGAGCAAACCGGCAGATAAAGGAGAGCAATGCATCTGGGTTCTTTGTCTGTATGTACTGTTTGGGTGAAAACATTTACATTTAGCAGATGCTCTTATCCGGAGCAACTTACAAGGGTAGTCATATTACAGAAGTTGGCCAGAGTAGCATCAGGACCAAGGACTCTTATTGTTGTAGCACAGCATAGTTGCCCAAAGTGTGTGTCATGTGCGGACGGACAGCAGAGATGACTAGGGTGCAAAGGCAAATGCAGGGTTTGATGATTTAATGAAAATAAAGAAAAAAACAAAGCTGGGATGCTAACAAGCAAAACTGGGGGATATAAACAACACTAAATACACTAAAACAAAACCTAGACAAACAAAGGAACCAATTTACAAACAAAAATGATTTACAGAAACAAAGAGCACAAACCAAAAACAAGCTACACTTACTTACAGAAACAGAACACTAACTATGTTAACAAACCAGGGCGCTAACAAACCAGGGCGCTAACAAACCAGGGTGCTAACAAACCAGGGCGCTAACAAACCAGGGAAGGAAACAAAAAGACTGATAAAGACAAACTGAAACAAAGGGACTTAAATACAACATGACATTGATCACACCTGGGATATGATAACGAGGGGGCAGGGTTACAAAGCAGACACAGGTGGGAATGGGTGGAACAAGGCAGGAGACATGGACAAATACAACCCGGAGGAAACACCAACACCAAGACAGGAAGACAGAGGTAAACTGGACTGACAAAGGGCAGACCTGACAGTGTGAATTGAAACCCAGTCTCGCACATGGTGTGGTGGCTCACTGATGGTGTTATACTATAGTTGCTCTAATTTGACGGGCATAAAACATAACGTAGTAGCATCAAATAAGCACACTCTGCTGATTTATAGCTATTAGTACAGAACCTACAATCAATTACATCATATTACTTCATATTTCTGTCAGTAGAAATAGAGACAGATGAGTGTCCTTTCAACAGCCCCCCACCAAAGCATTATGTGTGTGTTCCAAGTACAGTTAGCTACTCAGCACAGTTTGTAAATGTTTTGTGCTGAGCCATGTCTGTGTGGAGTGCAGTCAAATGCGGTGTTTCCGCCCGGTTACTAACCGAAGACCTTTCGTAGGTCATTCTGCCCTGTAAACAGAGGTCAAACAGTTGTGTTCAGAAGTTAATTGTCAACCGGTTGCTGGTGGACATCTGATGCTGGGTGTCAACCCTGAAATCTTCTTTCAGCACTTTCTGTTTTCAGTCCCGTCTTTACTAAATGAAAACCTCAGGTCAGTCAACTGACATGGACAGCCAAGTGGATTCCTCCATTTATCTTCCGCAGATGTTTCTGTGAGGTTAATAGAAAGATTTCTAGTCACTGCTCAGATGAAATATTAACCATCATAGTTGGATCAGAGTAGTTCATGTGTGCACTTCACACTTCAGCTTACTGCTGAGAGATCACGTGGTTTTCTTTGATCAATAATCCGTTTGTTTTCTCAAGAAACTGATTATAACTCTCTATTCCATCACTGTGATTAAGATTAATATTAATGTGAATTACTTATCTGTAACACTTTATCCCAGAACTCAGGGATGAAGGTCTTCATGTTCCTCAGCAAATATTATCCAGGCCGTTCTGTTCTTGAGGATTACCAGAAGATCTTGAAGATGCTGATGTGTTCTCCTCTTTATCACAGTCTCTGACCCTTTTTTTTTTTCCATCATCTTTCCCATCATCCTGCATGTTTCCAACCGTCTTTATGACTGCTTTTTATGTTTATTCAAACAATACTGTGGTTTTCTGTCTTCTGCCAAGTTATTTGCTATTACCAAGTTAGATATTTATTTGGATTTGTTAGGTCCAGTGAGTTGATGAATCTAGAATACACATAACACTATATATGAGTAAATCTATATAGAAAAAATAAAGTTTCTATTGATTTTCTATTTTTTTACATTTGTAATGATATACAAGCACTGAGTGTAGTTAATAGTAGTTTATGTAAGAAATACAAAATCGTCTGTTTCATAATCTCTTTGTTAACTAAGAAGTAAAGAGTACATTTGGCAGTTTGATATTAATCTCACAGATGATAAATGTGATTAGCTGGTGTACAAGGAGCCAACGCCATTTCTATAACAACTACAGAGTTTTAGGAGGAACAGAAAAGAAACAAACTTAGCTGTTAATTCTCCAGCTTGCAGCTTTGTGTCACCTTAAGTGGTGCAACAATTTTTCAGGCTCTTGAAACTGCCTCACTGTTGGTGTAATGAAAATGCCAAATAACATAAGATAAGATCATTCTTTATTAGTCTGGCAGTGGGGAAATTCACATTATTACAGTAGCAAAGGGGTAGCAAGGGATAGTAAGGCACTCAGTACAAGAAAACAGATAATAGATAAATGTACAGTGCAGTATATTCAATATACAATGTAAACATTGTAAATAATATACATCACTCTGAAGAAAATTATACAGATTTACAGATTATTTAAATGAAAATGGTTATTTAAAATAAAATATAAAATAAATATAGAAAAATATTGAATAATAAAAGTGCAATAGTGTGTGGAGTTACATGTGTGTCCATAGTCTGCTGAGAACAATACTGGTTGTACAGTCTAACACCAGCAGGGAGGAAGGACCTTCTATACCTCTCCTTTACACACTTAGGGTGAAGCAGCCTGTCACTGAAGGCGCTGCTTTTTTAAGTGAACACCCAGGAGTCCACTCTCTTAATACCCATCGGTGAGCTGTACATGAAGTAAGCAGTGTACAGGGTGAAGAGGAACAGTGCCAGGACTGTTCCTTGAGGTGCCCCTGTGCTACTAACCATCTTGTCTGAAAGACAGTCCCATGCCCTCACATACTGTGGTCAGTTGGTGAGGTAGTACAGTATCCAGTTTGACAGGTGACTGTTCCAGTTTGACCTTCAGCAGCCCAGGATGTATGGTGTTAAAGTAAAATTTATTTTCACAGTGGTCTTCAGGTGAGAAAGAGCTCTGTGTAAAACATGACATGACCACCATCTCCAGTGACTTCATCAGAGGAGAAATAAGCCAGTGCTGGTGTGACTGTGTGAATACTGCAGCACCATTTAATGTGGAACTGAAACTTCCCGCAACTGTGGTTACTAGACTGTTATTTATTAACATTCCTACCTCTAGCCTTTTTTCTGCTTATCATGACTTCATCTTGAGATTAATACGAGATACTAAGTCTACATAAGTTGAGGAAAGGGGGAGAGTGGAGGCCTTCATTCCTTTGCAGGGCCCTGCACAATATGACAACTGAATGTATGTGACATTTTTGCACATTTGTTCCTTTTTTTTCATTGAGGGAAAGTACTCTATATGCATACTTTAATCATAAGTACTTGTAAAGAAAAATACAAGCAAGAGAAAAGAGAAAGAAATGAGAAAATGTGCAGGTAAATAAAAAAAAAAGAAAACATGGGGAAAAATTACAAACACACAGTTAGATGTTTACAGATTTTCACAGTCAAGGAACCGTGACAAAACACTGGCAGAAATCAATGGCTCAAATGTCATTTTGACCCGAAATAACCGAGACTCCTGTACAGCATTGTGCTCAAAGTACACCTGATTCAAGTCACCTGTTAACTGTCAAATTGAGTAGATCTTTAAAAGCAGGGGATTCAGCAAACTGTGCAGGAAGGTGGAACTCTAGGACTTGCATTGCCCACTCCTGAAATAGAGCATAAAGAAAGCGAATCAAAAGAACTGGTTTAGAAGGTTGCTGTGTACAGGCATGTTGATGTTACATATCATAAAATGAGGGTTCTTCAAAGAATCTTCTGTAAAGATGTTCTATATTGAATCATGAAGACTTTTGCATGAATAAATTGTGAAAGGGTTCTTAAGACTGACAGAGAATGTGCTATGTGCTTCACTTTTTGTAAAGGGTTCTTTAAAACCAAAACGGGTCCTTCTATCAACACAAGTTTGATATTGTAACAGTAGTAGAACCCTTTTGGCACTATAATGAACCATTTACAAAATGCTTCTGTATAGAGCACAGCATATACTCTGTCAGTCAGTTGACTGAAGATCCCTTAAAGAACCCTAATTTTTAAGTGTGCAAGACCATGCCCAAAAGCAGAGGAAAGGGATTTTTTTGAGGATTATAAAACAGAATGTCATAGTGACCTCTTTCTAATGTTCATACCGCTAAAACCGCTAAAACATGCCATCAACCAGTATCATACTGTAAAAAAGAACTGGAAGAAGCATCTACTTTGGCAAAGGGATGTTACAAGGTCATCGTGACTTTACATTCCTAAATCTTTTTTGGAAAAAATGTGTCTCAGTGCTCTGAATTTATGATCCTGAGCCCAGCAGCATGACTAGTCCCAACAAAATCTTTCAAAAGCATCAGAAACTACAATAGGCTGATCCTCTGGGATTCGAAATTTGAACATGTGCCTGTATTACTGAGGGCAGGATATGGTTGTACCTGGCTGACAGGAACAGAACGGAGCAATAGCAAGAGAGGGGAAGCTGGCTTTCTCTGATAAAGCCTGTATACTGACTCATACGCTGCACTCATAATTACTATTAAAACTCCTTTTGTTTTGTCTTTTGGCCCCTCTCCTTCTCTCTGAACCTCTCACCACTGTAATAAAAATAGAAAAATAGCAAAAAGGAAACAAAAAACACACAATAGAGCTCTTTCCACGATGCTCCATAGCATGGAGTTTTAATCCACTTCATTTAGAGAGAAAATCCAATAGCTTTTCCACCTGAAATGTCACTGCTAAATATACACAGTCCTGCAGTACGAGCCCTGTGGTAGTTCATTTAACCTCTACTCTAAGTTGTGTTAACATTTCTTTCATTTGAACATTGAGCACACGATAAAGTGCAGTATGTCCTAGCTTAGCAACCCATTTGTCTGAGCTTGGCACACTTGATCACTTGTTCGCTCTCTCCTTTTTCTTTGCCTTTCAATATGTTTCTCAATATGTAATGTTCTCTGTCAGTCTTTAATCATATATTAATGTTTAGAACCCTGGGCCAGGATGTTTTTGTAGTTTGATTAACTTTTATTCACCAAAAGAATTTAGACTGGGTTTATAGGACACAATCACACATGCCAGATATTGTTATTTCCAGGAGATCCTGGACTATTTACTTGCACCTACAAATCATGTGTGTTTTTGAGCTGAACATATGAATGAATTATTTTTAATGATTAGACTGACAAAGATAACGATAATACATACATAATAATACGTTCTTCAAAATACTTGACTGTTGTCCAAATAAATGAAAAACAAACTGAATGTCCGTTATTATTTTTGTAATTTATGTAAGTGTCAGTATAATCCCTTCTTGGGGCTTTAATTCTAAAATTTGAACAATGTCTGAGCAAAGAAAGAGAAAAAATAGATCCTCCCTTATCATTTTCCTCTGTAACCCTATATGTGCAGCTGCACTGTGACACTGTGACACTGTGACAGCACCAGTTTCTGGATTGAGTATGTTCTTAGATATGGCAGTCCTGTTTTTTGTTATTCTTATAGCTATTCTCTGAATTTCAGTGTGTGTCTCCAAGCTGCTCTATCACACAATTTTCATCACAAAGAGGAAACAGGAGTAGAACTGTTTCAGAACGCCTTGTGATGTAAGCATTCAAACCAGAACAAAGGAACAAAGCCCACTGCTGGATTAGCTGTGGTTTACTTTTCTTTATCCTGTTTTTATACAAGTTTCAAACATTAGTTTTTGATGTTAAAGGTGACACATTAAAGATATTTTTCAAAAGTTATCACAGTTTAATGGAATTTTAATGAAACATGTCTTGGTCAGAACACCACAAGCACCAAGCAAAGCACTACACAAATCCAAACAGCCCTGCTTCAGTAAGCTTCAGTAAGTCACAAAGCTAAGGTAACACCACTTACATACTTATATACTACTATCCCATGACTTTTCGAGGATCCAGCCTTCTTGATCAGTTTGTTGATCTTGGCATCTCCACTTTCAATGCAGCCTCCCACAAAGAAGACAGTTCCCGCAACAACAGACAGGTAGAAGATGTCCAGCATTTTGCTGCACACATTGAAGGATCTGAGTGTCAGCCTTCCAATTTGTTGTCCAGCAGGACACCCAGATATTTATACGTGTCAACCAGCTCAACATTCTGACCCATAATGTTAACAGGCCTGATTGTGGTCATCTTCCTTCTGAAGTCCATAATCTTCTCCTCGGTCTTGGTCACATTAAGGAGCAGATAGTTCTTTGCACACCACTCCACAAAGATGCTCACTAGGTCTCTGCATTCACCTTCCTGTCCATCTCTGATGCACCCGGCCAGTGCTACAGACCAGAGAGTCAGGCCGGCTGGTTCCTAACTGCACATACTGGGTCCTATGAGACAGGTAGTCCAGGACCCAGATTATCATGGACTTATTCACATGCATTTTATCCATCTTCTCCCCAAGCATGAGAGGTTAGGTGGAGATAAATGCACTTGAGGTCAGAGAAGAAAGTGATTCTCACTGTGGTATTGTTCTGGTCCAGATGGGAGTGTGCCTTCTGCACTAGGCAGATTACTGCATAATCCACACCAACCTCCTTGCCGTTGATTAGCAAACTGCATGGGGTGCAAGAAAGGGCTGGCCTGATGTCTAAGGAGTAGCAGCACCAGTCTTTCTAGGTCCTTCAGTATATGGGATGTGAGGGCCACTGGACTGAAGTCACTGGGAGAAGAGGCAGAACCAGACAGGATGTTTTCTACATCCTGATTCTATCTGGTCCAGCTGTCTTGGTCAGTTTTCATCTGGTTCATCTGGTTAGATGTCACCTCTAGTTGGGGATGGGGGTCTTGGGAAAATGGCTGTGGGGGTGTGAGTAGAAGTGGTGTGATAGTGATAGTAGCAGTGGTGAGGAACAAAGGCTACTGCTGCTGATACTGGAGGTAGTGGTGGGGGTGATGACATGTTGAACCTGATCAAAAACACATTCAGTTTGTAAAATTGATTTTTGACTTCCTTCGATGCAGCCTCCAACAACAGACAGTTCCTACAACAACAGACATTAATGTTGTAAAATTGATTTTCTGGACAAAGTGGCTCGTGGCAGTTGGTGGTATACAACTGATGTCCTTGTAGGTAATGTGATAAAAGCAGGGCAAAATGGCAAGTTTAAGGGTCTGAGCAACTTTTTGACACAAGCCAAAACTTGGGGTGTCTGGCAACTCCAAAACACCAGACTGGTACACAGTCATCAGTACCTTTCAGGGAAGGAAAACCATTGAACTGTCAACAGTGCACTTAAAGCTCACTGATGCTGAAGGAGGCCCCACCCCATAGGACTTGTATAGGACTTGTTTTACAGGTTCTGCTTCTAAGGTTTTGATGTCAGATGCTGCAGGACATTTTCAGTTTTCTTGTGGAGCCCTTGCCTTGAATGGTCATATCTCTTGTGTGGGCACAAAGGGGATCTACTCAATATTAGGTAGGTGGTATTAATGTTATGGCTGATGAGGTGACAGAAACAAATAAATAAGAGCATGTATTAATGGGACTAGAGTAACCAGTTTCTGCCACCATCTGAGGGTATCTGTTTACTGATCCTAAACAACACATGAATATAACTGTAGTCAAAGTGTAAGAAAGTATAATCCTGGCTATAAGTACACATCAGCCTTTTCATGACAGTTTTAAACTAGGAAATGGAAAATGGATAATGCTGTGACCACTGAAACTTTATACTGGTTTAACTGTGCCCAGAATGTTAGACAGAATCTGGTTGATGCAGAAGCTTTACTTTTTTCCACGTTAAGCACAACTTTAACTCCAAATTGAATCATTTTCATTTTCAACCCAGTATCTAGGACTCCCCCATTACACCAGTGCTGGGAAGGTGAAGGCTAGCATGTGCTTCCTCCGTCACATGAGGATAGCCAACTGGACCTTTTTCAAATATCTCCAGGGATTGACCTAAGCAGACTGAGGACAATACAAAGAGGATTCATTGTACGCTCGAGTGCAGTGGACTGCACTTCCAGAATGGAATGACAACAGCGTCCTCTGAACGAAGCCAATCCATTGCAATTTCAGACACATCGGTGGGAAACACAGATCCTTGCGTGACTGCCATGTGTTATTGTGTTTGTTTGTTGGCAGGCTGAGTACTTTAAACACGGATGAAGGGACACACCAGACATGTTCTCTGTTTATCCTCCGCCTGTCAAAGGTTAACATACGTTTATGGAGGGAATATGATCATGGTTAACTGTGTAGGAAGGGAATATTTTTCTTGATGGAAAATGTGATTCCAGTGTGTTGTGGTGAAACTGACACGGACGAATGGGCTCTACCATAATGTATGTCTCAAATGTGGATAAATGTGTTAAAAATAAATAAATAAATAAAAAACTGTGTTTACATGCACTCAGTAATCCGATAAGTGTAGAACATCAGTAATCTAATCATGTCAGCAATGTAATCTAACCTGGAAAACCCAATAATCTCATAGAAAAAGGTAAAAGGCAAGAGTCAGTCCCTGCTGGTTTGCAACATAGTTGGTGCTGTGTGTTCATTGTTTGATCAGGGACAGCTGCAGCTTTTCAGCAAAATGACATGTGCAGCATAGAAAAAAAAACTATAAAAACGTGGGGTTTTTTTAGATTTCTTATTCATATTTCTAGACTTTGCTACAATCTAAGAAATTAGAGTATGCTTTTTAAATGACCACTTGGATAATCAGACACAGGCATAAATATGATTAAGATCAGATTATTCTATGCATTTAAATGTATCTAAATGGGGGGCAGTTTTATGAGAGATAATGGGAATGGCATTCTTTTATAAAGATACAGAACGGTCACTGTAAGTGAAATCAGCATGTGGACTTAAGCAGTAGTGTAACATTACAGGATTTTACACAAGTGTAACTTACAGTTATGCAGTGTCATGCAGTTCTTACAAGTGTTTTCCTGCCTGATTCACTAGAGTTATATAGTGCTGTTAGCAGTGTTTTGAGCTTGCAGTGGGAATGATTTGCTGCTTTTCTCTGCAGGACCAGTTGGTTTCTGAGGCTGTGCAATGCAGTTCCATGCCAATGTGGACCCATTAGACTGGTTACGGTTTCTTTTTCCATTTGCTGTATGGCTTAAGCAGGACCAAGAAGTGATCGATTTCTAATAATAATGTGAGATTTGCTGTTGTCGGATGTGTCCAGTTGATTAATCACATTCATCTAAAACTACATCAAGGAGACCATTTTAAAGATGCAGTATTCCAAATAATGTTGGAATCCACATAAATAAGTGTGTTTGGTGCTAACTCGGTGAAGTTTGACAACAGTACCTTCAACATGCATCCGACCAAATGGTTCTGTGGTCCTTGTTAGGTCCAGACTTCTGGAACTTTCAGTTTGGTCCAAACCAAAACAGCAAGTGTGAAACGTTTGCACCATGGTACAGACCAAAGGACCAGATTTTGGTCTGATCTACAGACGTGGTTTTGGTCTGGATCAACTGAACCATGGTCTGGTTCATCTGCAGAGTAAAAACACTTTAGATAGCTGGTTGGGAATTTCAGAGCATTTACAGGAGGTTGAGGCAATCTATCACACAGAAGATGAAAAAGAACTGGCATTGTGCCGAATTCCATGCACATCACGCAGCAGTATGGGCACGACAGATTACTCTTACTTTTACTTTACAATTACTGTATCTACTGTAACATTAGATTAAACCTTATTTTCTAAACAAACCTTAATGAATCTGAGGGCAATCTGCCATGATCACTCAGCTGTCCGACCAGCATGCACCCAAAGGGACTCAGATTCTGTCTGAAAGGCAGAAAGGCAAAACTTGCTGTATTGACCAATCACTGTCTAGTATAGGGAAACCTACCCCATGTATGTGATGACAACATAGCAAGTCCTTTAATGCACTCGATAAACTACATTGTGAAACCAGAACTTACCGGACTAAGCAAATAGTATGTAACAAAAACCCAAACCTTTGTTTCGACCTTGGTCCTCACTTTCAGGTGTGAAAATTATGGGAAAAGTGGAAAAGCCACTGGAGTGGTCAACTTAGAATCGTTCGGCCCTGCAGAGGATAAGTGGCCATTGAGACAGTGCTTCAAATGCTACATAATGTTGCTTTAAAAGGCTGTATTTGACTTAAAGTTCTCTATTACAAACATGAACCAAAAGTGGTTCTTTTAAGGCATTACCCTATGAAGCAATTTTATTTCTAAGGGTGTAGGCCAATAGCCAAAGCTTTATTCAGTGAAGGACTGTATGTGTGGACATGCCTATTTCCCTACTTTGCACTTTGAACGAATGAGACAGGGCACATTGATTTGAAGGTATTTGATTTGCTTACAACCACATAAAGTATTTTTTAGGCCAGTCAGCTCCAGCACATCACGTATAAAGACTAAAAATGACAGTATGTTTAATTTACAAAGCCATTTGGTCAAATATATTTCGAAAAAAAAAGAAATCTCTCTTTGAAAAAACATTTTTACAATGTGTTCTCTTGTGGATTATTTCATTATATGACTCACTCTCTCTCACAAGGAAAAGAAAATAACAGTAGTTCTTCCGAAATGGCTCTCTACTAACACATGATAGCAAGTGGGAAACCTGGCGTGGAGTGTTTTTTTAAACGTTAGGTCAAATGACCTTATAAATTAAATAAATGGTCAGTTTTGATTTGTGCAAGTGATGTGCCTCCAGCTAATGTTGGACATCTACAAAGATGCACAAGTAGAGTAATAGAAATCATGGCCACTGAGCTAAGCTCTACTGCAATGAGACAACAGGCTTCTTTGTCATCAACTGGCTCTGTCATCTTTGTACCCCAATTTGGAGCAGTGAACTACCGAGCCTAATTATATGATTTGGTTCACTTTAAGAACAACAAAGGATTCATCAGGAGCTCCTGCATTCCATTTGATTACAGGACTTCATTTCCATTCATGATCAAATACCCCAGGTCACTTTTCACAGTACACACTTCAAGCTGGGCACAGGGGGAAAAGGAGAGACTCTGGTGAGTGTCATCTAATCTAGTGTTTTGTAAAGCTTGGGCTTAAATATATGCATGCCAGTACTTAAAATAAAAGCTGGTTTCATTCTTGCTCAAAGACTGTGAAGCCAAAAGAAAGGATTAGTGTAACATTCTGTCACATTTTCTGTGTTGTAATGTGTTAGACAGAGACCAACATCTTGCAATATAAGCCTGTTTCAATTTGTGGTCCTTAATTAGCTGTGTATCACAATGCAAAATATTTTATGGCTACATACTGCTTTGTAATCTTTTTGTTTTTAAAATTTTAAGATTTTTTTTAACACAAAATAAATGATAAGTACACCAATAATTACATAAAATAATAAATAAATTGGATAATTTGTAGATGTAATATATTAGATGTTTGATATTAAATATATTTAAATATATATATTTATCAGTACACCAATATTTTTAATGTGTCCAATGTAAACACTAAGATATTGAAGACAAAAGTTAACTTAAATAGTTATCCAGTACTCCTTAACTGCTCTTGTAGACACTCTTAATAATCATGAAGCATCTTTATTATAATAAAAAATCATCATCATCATCATGAAGATGATTTTTTGAACAAAGGCATAGAAGAAGCACTTTTTTGTCTATGAAGGACCATGTTTGCATTTGAGACATGAGTCTATAACATCACTCAAGGAACCATTTGCCTTTATTTTAAAGAGTGTACATTTCTATTGTATTAGCTATGGCATGACATCATGGAGTCATTTTACACAAGGTCACACCCATCGTTAGTGTGTACATTTATCTTAATCTAAATGATCAAACAGATACAACCAGTTGGGTTAGGTTTTTCAGAAGTATAAAAAAATGTTTGTAAAAAATTGTTTCCTAGTCAAGAATGTGGAGATTTTATCAACATAAAGTATCTCTGATTTTTAGTGTTATAAGTCAATGACATGGTTTTAGCATGTGTCCCCACAGATTTCCAGAAACAATTGAATTGTGCCCTGAATAATTTGATTTCTGGTTATAGAACTAGAATGGACAGATATCCAAAAAATTTTCTCCACCAATTCATACCCCCATTCTCAACTTGCATCCTCCGTCCTCACCAATGTTAAGAGCAAATCTATGCCACTGTTACAAGTACATGTGACCTTCAAGGGCCATAATTTCATTTCTCATAATACAAATATTTGAGTCTCATGAAAAGGTTGTAATAAATGTAATTTTATAGAAATCAGAAATGTAGAAATCAGAAACCCAGTGTCTCAAATTATTAGATTATTAGAGTGTATAATATTGACTTTGAGTATTTTTTTTAACACTATAAATACTGTGTCAAGTTTACAGGAAATACTGCTGACCTTGCAGTTGTCCAGAAGACAGTCATCAACACAACAAAACACAGAAGCTCATTACTGACTGTTTGCATCAAAGCATATTAACAGAAAGTTGTCTGGAAGGGGAAAATTGGGTGGTAAAGGGTACACACGCAATGGGATGAACCACGGCTTTGTGAGAATTGTCAAGAAATGTCAATTCAAGAAGTTAAATGGGACTGGTGTCAGTGCCCCAGTCCTGAGCCCCAATCACACTTGTCATTAACATGTGTCCTGGGTGATCCAATCACAGACTATTGCAAAATGCATATCCATCCTACTGTGACTGGTTGTGATCAGATTTTTATATCATTTTCATCCACTTGAAGAGGGGAACATTATTTAATTCAATCCAGATAAGGTACCTAGTTTTGCTTGTGCACCAGCCAGAAGTATCACCTTTATCCATCAGTTAGCTATTGTAATTTGTGCGGATGGTGTGGTTAAACTGTACTGTGCTGGACACATATGATCAGATCACTTAGGACATTAATGGCAAGTGTCAATGGGGCCCTAGAGTCTCAAGACAAGCTTCTAGAATCTGGAGGAGTTGTGGAGAGACCCAAAATCCAAGGTCTGAAGTCTGGTGTGAAGTTTGTCTGTGATGGTTTAGGGTGCCATCTGTTCATGTTGGTTCACTGTGCTTTATTAATTCCAGAAACGAAGCAGAGTCTACCATTTTTAGAGCACTTCATACTTCCACTAACAAGCTTCATGAAGATTCTGATTTTCTTTTCCATCAGGACTGCACACAGTGTGCATCTATTAATCTTAATCTGAAGACTATCTGTGCATCATTAGTTTTTATTGTCACCAATAAGAAGTTCACAATGTTACCAATGCTCTGGCCACATGTGCTCACTGCCCACTAGTGTGGATGAGTTAAATGTAGAAGACAGATTCCCCTGTTTTCTGTGGGCACAGTCGGTCTATGAGCACCTTTACCAACAACATACTGGATGTGAGGTTATGAATCATTTGCTCCTCTGCAAAGAAGCTTACATTTTAAACCAAAGTAACACATAATAATGTGGGTTAAAGTTTCATCAGTGCTCCTAGGCATGTTCTCGGGCCCAGTCTAGTTCTAAGTCCCCTGAATCATTCAGAATTTTCTCATTCACACAAGAGAAGGTTGTAACCTCATTTGAATGCACATTTCAAGCAATTAGATGTATCTGGGTCAATGCAGTTGTATAAAATCCCTTGTGCCCTCCCTGAGATTCAGCAGCAAGTAAGAACTGCTTTACTTGATCCTCTACCAATATTAGTGCTCCTGGATTACCCAATATACACATACGACATATGAGATTGGATTACATTCTTAGTAAGGCATATTCTGATCTAAATTAAGACTTAAACAACCTATTAGGTAAGGTTACTGTGCAGAAGTACCCAAAAAAGTGGGTGCTCAGTGTGTATATCTCCTCAGACTCAGATTCAATGGCATAAATAACATGTTCTTTTTATTCTTTGTGTATTCCACAGCTTTCTGAAAGATGGGAGGGAATGCAAATCAGCTACTCTGCATTTCCTGCCTGCTTTTTGTGGCTGGCTGCTCCAGCGGCAGCAAGATCCTAGTTTTTCCCGAAGATGGCAGCCATTGGGTGAACATGCAGGTCATCCTAAAGGAGCTACATTCCCGTGGTCACAATTTGACAGTGGTGCGATCTTCCAGGAGTTTCTACATCCAGGACAGCTCTCCCTTTTGCTCTGTCATTACTGTAAACATCACTCAAACAGAAGCTGTGGATACAGGTATTTTTGGGTTTTTACTGCAGAGATCAATGGCACTATGTAAGATGACACCGATTGTGCGCTTTTTTGAACAGCAGAAGGACGTTAAAACAATATTGGAAATATTCCACCATGGAACCCATAGTCTGATTTCCACCATATTGGAAGATTCCTCTTTAATGAGACAACTGCAGGATGCTAAGTTTGACCTAATGTTAACTGACCCTGCTTTCCCTGCTGGAGTCCTTCTGGGCCACTACCTACATTTACCCATGGTGTATAATGTACGCTGGCTCAATACAGGAGATGCCCATATGGCCATCGCTCCATCACCACCATCCTATGTTCCCATGTACAACTCACTGCTCAGTGACAGAATGGGCTTCCTGCAGAGGACTGAGAATGTCCTTCGTTATCTGTTTAGCTTCTTACAGGAAAAATTCATTATCCTCCCAATTTATGACCAACTGCTCAAAAGGCACTTTCCACCAGATTCAGATCTCCTCACTATGCAGCGTTCAGCAGACATCTGGCTCATGCGAGTTGACTACATCTTCGAGTTCCCACGCCCTAGCATGCCGAACATTGTCTACATGGGTGGCTTCCAGTGTCGCCCAGCCCAGGCCATTTCTACCGAGCTGGAGGATTTTGTGCAGAGCTCTGGGGAGCATGGAGTGGTGGTCATGTCTCTGGGAGTCATGGTCACTGCCCTTCCAAAAGAAATCACAGAAGCCATTGCTTCTGCCTTTGCTAGGATACCTCAGAAGGTCATATGGAGATACCTGGGTGAGCGACCTTCATCTCTAGGTAACAACACTATGTTGCTGGATTGGCTTCCACAAAATGATCTACTGGGTCACCTGAAGACCCGTGCCTTTGTGTCTCACGGTGGCACCAATGGAATCTACGAGGCCATCTATCATGGTGTACCTGCATTACTTCTGCCACTTTTCTTTGACCAGTTCGACAATGCGGTTAGATTGGAGGTTCGAGGAGCAGCTCGTGTGCTTGAGGTTGGCACGCTAACATCAGGAGACTTCCTTGAAGGCCTTGAGGACGTGATTAAGAATCCATCTTATCAAAGCAACATGCAGAAATTGTCTCAACTTCACCGTGATCGACCCCTTTCTCCTCTTGACAGTGCTACTTTCTGGATTGAGTATGTCTTAAGACACAAAGGAGCTCAGCACTTGCTCTCTGAAGCAAACAGTCTTCCATGGTACTCCTACCACTGTCTAGATGTGTTGGGGGGGTTTTTAGCCATTATTTTAGCTCTACTCTGGGTCTTCATAACTCTTTGTAGGCTGCTTTGTTGTAGGCCAAACAAGAAACAGAAGGTAGAGTGAACTGAACCTGACCCCTCCAAACATAGGCACTCCATCTTTGTGGAATTCCAGAATTCCTGTCAGAAACTTGATGCACATTAACCAGAGCAGCTTAGACATCCTTCATGAAGATTAGTAAAATCTTACAATTTGCATAGCCACTACACATAGTTTACAGCGAAGGTCATGGACAGTGAGGAATCATTCAGGTTGCAAACTATAGCTGGCAGAAAACTAATAAAAAGCATCAGAGAAGAGAACTTGCTAACCACCCATGTTTGATGTAATGTACAGTCCACCATATTTCCTGTGGACTTATGTTTGGGACATCAGGTGTGTTTCATAATACAATCGTAAACACTTAATCTGTGTATTGTCTGTAAACAGTATGAATAGTCTGAGTGCCTCTTGCAATGCCAATGATATTCTGAGAGCATGTTGTCAATCAAACAAGTTCTATAATAGAACACTTTAATGGTACTGTTAATCTTTTTAGGTTTTACTAATGTTCTTGTCCCTTTTTTCAAATAAATAAAAAAGAGAATTTTCAATCTGTCTCAACTATGACTTGTCTTTTATTCCATGGCTTACATCAAATTATCTTTGGTTATTATGCAAAACCTGTAAAACATCATGACATCAACCAATTACTGTATAGAACCATTAAACTCATAAACTCATTGCCTTGGTAGTTGCTTTGCGTGTTTCAAGCTTACTAGTCAAGTTCTTATCAAATGTTATCGATGCCTTCCTTTTCTCAAACATCTGCCACATCTTCTCATCTAGCAGTAGTTATCTGTAGTCAAGTATCAGTGGCATTTTCACTGTACTCTACTTGCAAGTCTGAGCAAAAGTGTAATCCACAGACAGACACAACCACACACACACCACCACCACCACCACTAATTGTATATCAAGTTCTTACTGTTCAAGTCCAAGAACCCCTTGCTGTGCCCTTCACTTTGACTGACAGGTGTGAGACATAATAACTTTTTAAATATCCATTCAACAATCTGACACCCACCATGACCATCACAATCAAAATGTTAAACTGTTCATCCCAAACACCTATTGTTCATGGTCTTTGCTTTCACATAACATAAGCACACCAGTCTAAACCTGGAGTGATGGAGGACATGGGGGGCACTGGGTGTCACGGGGGAAATGAAAATAGCAAGAGGGTGTTTCGCCTTGTCTCTCAGCAGCCCTTCCGTCAGCAGGAACAGTTTGGTCTGACTCGTATCACTCCCAATCAAGCAGGAGGGTGTTTTTGTTCTGCAGGAGAAAGGCCTCAGGATGTGGCTGCTCAAAGGCAGTAGCAGTGGCTTCCTGCATCGGGAAGTGATCAAAAAATCAGACAAGCCCCCCAAGCAGACAGGGACGTACCATACACCCTCACTCACTTATTCACACGGGTCTCTGCACACCAAACCGAAGGGTACCATCATATGTCAATATAAGGTGAGATGAAATATTTGTGTTGTTGTTTGTGTTGATGGGTCTTCTATGTATTATTCCAGTGTTCTAAGTGCATACATGTGTGGTTGGAGCTTGTGCTGTATTGTTTAGAATAAGGGTGGTCTACAATAGAAGTTACACAACTCTTTCCATTGTGGTGTTTCCCATAGGATCTTCTGAATGAATGTTAACAGCTAGTACAGCAGGAGGCCTGTGACTGCAGCAGCTGGGTCCCGTATACAGTGCACTGCGAAAGAATTGCTCTAGGTTCAGAGCTTCAAATGTCTTTCACATGTCAAAGACAAAGACATCATGTTTCTGAGTAAGTACTATTTGTGGAGTTCATATCAATTGTATAGAAAGCATCAGCAGAGATGTTTGCAGAGTAGGCTGATATAAGGACACACATTTCTTCTCATTCTCTTCACAGACCTGACAAATGGGAGCTGCCATCTCCCCCTGGAAACAGACCGAGTTGGTCTAACCTACATCTACAGCCTGGCCTTTTCTCTGGGTCTCCCAGCCAATCTGCTATCTCTTTGGGGACTCTACCAACTGGGTCGCTCGGGTGGGGGTGGCTGCCAGCTGGTATACATCCTCAACCTACTGCTGTCAGATCTTCTCCAACTGCTGACCTTGCCTTTGTGGATCCTCTACCTACAGGGGGCACACCACTGGCCCTATGGTTCCATGGCCTGCCAGTTGGTGGGATATGTCTTCTATGTGAACATCTATGCAAGTGTCATTTTCCTGTGCCTCATCGCACTGGACCGGTGTCTTGCCATTGTGCACCCACTAAGCAGCCGTGGTGTGAGGAAAGTACGTCTGGCTGCATTCTCTGGAGTGGTAGTCTGGACTCTCATATTCCTCTTCTGCCTAATCGGCCTCTACCCATCTGTATTCGAGCCCAAGAGGGGCTTGTGTCTGGAGCAATATCCTGTCAGCCAGAGATATGCCTACTTTAAGATAGCCACAGTGGCCCTGGGTTTTCTGATGCCCTGCTCAATACTGGGGTAAGTGGGTAGAGTAAGGCAAGTGTTGTTTGTTTGTGTGTGTTGCCATGGCCTATACAAGTAGGGATTTCTGTTTGTCAAAAACAATGTGACCCCTATTTAGTTAAAAAAAAAAACGAGATTTTGCTTTCCTAAAAGCTCTGATTCAAATGCCATCATCAAGATTGAAAACATAGATAAAAGCATGCCTGTCTCTGAAAAAGAATGTAGACTTGTCAACAAAATTTCCTGCTTATGATCACCTGGTTAATTTTTTAAAAGTTCCCATTATGCCTTTGTGCTCTGTTGCCCCTGCCCCTATTCTTTCACAGCTACACATCTGCCAAAATCGGGGTAACACTCCGCAACTCCCCTTCTGTCTCCGATCACGAGTGCCACAGAATCGTGGGCACCCTCACAGTCATCACCATCAACTTCATTGTGGTCTTTGGTCCCTATCACATGGTAGGCGGCTACAGATTCATAGCACTGCTTCTCTCCGAAGACCAGTGTGCACTGGAACGCTCCATCTACCTGTGCTACAGGATCTGCTACGGGCTAACCAGCCTCAACACCCTGCTGAATCCCCTCTTCTACATCTTCCTCTGTCACAATGCCCGCCTCGAGCTCCAGAGGTCTCTGCCCTGCCTGAGCAGGGGTTCTGGTACCCACCCAGGTCTGAGGATCATGACCTTTGACCCAAAAGATCAGCTAAATCGCAGCGCAGATGTGTAGTCGTCACGTGCAGATGTCAATCAGCAATAGGTTCACTTTTGGAATGTGTGCAGGAAGCCTGCAGGGTTTCAGAAGATGACGCTTAAATGGCTTATCGGGTATCTGTGACGAATTACCTGTCAGAGGCCTGATTGCATCGGACAGTTCATTGGGGGCTGCTGGTATGACACACACAATGACACACAGAGACTACGTGAGCTCTGTCTCTCAGTGATTTCTAAGTGTCAATGTCAGCCAAGCATTACACTTACCATACAGGCAGTGGGGACAGTGAGTACTACAACTGATTAAAAACACTCGTCCCATACTTCACATTTTAGCATAGCTCAGTTGTTCTAATGTATTACACTTCATGTCTTAACAAGGAATTCCATCAATTTTTCCGAATGTAATTGACAGCATAAGCAAAATCATTCACAATGATGTTAATGTAAAATTGTAGGGAAATCTACTGACACGTTTTACACTGGTGGTGATTAAAAGGTCTAACCATTGGATTTACTATCCAAAAGTATCCAAACATCTATTGAATTTCTATATGTAATGGTGTGACCGAGTGGCCAGAGAGAGATACATAATGGGTTCTAGAAAAGTAGGTTTGGGGACTATTTTGCCATAGAACACCCTGAATACCTCTTCACCAAAAATGTAAATACATTTTAGGGCAAAAACTGTCAAATCAAATGATCATGATTAATCATTATTTATTATTTTTTAAATTAATGTCACTAATATCAACCTACCACACAAGTAATACCTGCTCTGTGGTGGTCCTGTGGGGTCCTGACCATTGCAGAACATGGTGAAAGCATGCAGAGAAACAGGCAGATCTACAAATTATGAATGGTAAATGAAGCTGAGAAAATAGGCTGTGTATATATATATACACGCAGTCATATCAAAATATTATGACAACCTTCTTGTTTCTACATTCACTGCCTATTTTCTTACTGAAAAAATAGGTATATATATATATATATATATATACAGAGAGCGAGAGAGAGAGAGAGAGAGAGAGAGAGAGAGAGAGAGAGAGAGAGAGAGCACCCTAGTTGTAATGCAATCTCTCAGGCACCAGACAGTATATTCACAAGCCTTTAATGAAGTAACCGTCAGTAATTTAACAGTAAATAACTTTTAGAGGCATAAACACCTCAGATATGTGGTTCCTGTCATGATTGCTGTAAAAAAAACCTTTGTTTTGGAAATTTTCACATTGAAAAAACCACCCTGAATGATATTGTTTACATCCTAAATACTTAATTGTGCAGAAATAAAATAATTATGGAATACCCCTTAGCTACACTTAAGCTGCCTTTACCTAGGAACAGAACATTTCACATTGTTGGGAATGTACCAATGGTGGAAGACAAAATAGTGGTAGTGGTGGAAAAAGATGTAACTATTTTTAAATATGAGAAACCTTTATTTGCAACATTTGTTTATTAATTACTCTTCTTCAAACTGAGTAAAGTTTAGTTGCATATTATTTAAAACCGTATTCAAAGCTTCAGGTCCAGTTTTGCTGTTTGCAATCATTTATTAGTTGTTATAATTACGTCTATTGTTTTTTGTTGTTTTTTTTAGATCTGTCAGTATGAACACAAAATAAACAGCTTCATTCCACTTTTACACAAGTACTTATTTACTGAAGCTTTTCACTTTACTTCACTTCATCTATTTAAATAAAGATATTTTTCTGTACTATTTACACCACTGGTCTCTAAATTGGTAACATAATTAGAGACTCAGATCAGAGCTCAGTCAAAGCTGTCTGTCAATACTAATCACTTCTCATAATAATATAATCTAATACACTACAGCTTAACTCTACAGTCTTGAGATCTTATTGGATTCAACTAATGAAGATATTGAGACTGTGAGTATGGACATATCATTTATGTTAGAGCAAGAAAAACATAAGCCTTCCCAGAGTTGGAGCTATTACATATCCAAGTGTGACACCTAGAGGACAACTTATGTTAATCATGGAAAGAAAGCAAAAAGTACCATGATGTCTTTCCATGAGCCTGGTTCTAAAAAAGCTATGAATGATATTATTAATATAGAATTAAATATTATTAACAACAATTAAAGAGCATTAACCTATAGTTTATAAAGTGTTGGCCTTAGATTACAGGTAAAATGGAGATGAATATATTTTATATTAAATAAAAAGCAATTACATTTGATTTTGATGTATAACTTTATTTTTTTCCCCTGATGTGTGAAAAAGTCATGTCATATTAAATTAATACAAGAACTGCACATAGTAGGGTAACACTTATGTCATAACACAGAGTAATACTGGATATTTCAATGTGAGACACAACACAGTCTGGATTGTGAGTTATGACAATCGCATCCAAGATTTGTTGGTATTCTGAAGAATCCATTCTTCCCTCCTCCTGTACAAATTTGTCAGTTTCGCCACTGGAAGCAACACAACCCTAAGATATGACAGATCCACCCCCATGCTTCACAGTGGGCAAGGTGTTTTTTGAAATGAAATGCAGTTATTTTCCCTCCAAACGTACCATTGCAGATTTTGGTCAAATAAGTCTACTTTACCAGGTAACAACAAAGAGAATTGTTGAATTGAAGTATTAACAGTTGTTCAACACTCATTTTCTAGAATCATTGTCTTTAATGGCAATTTGACTGGAAGGGGGCAGTGTGGTTTCCCCCACAATGTCTTTTTTCATCCAGACTTGTCCCCCAGCAGTCTATCTGTTAGGGCGCCCTCTTTTTCTTGCAGGGCCCCAGCGATGCAGGATCCTGGATATACAAGCTCGCCTTTCACTGTCCAATGACGCCCCTGCACAGAATTCAAGATGTTTGGAGTCGTGTGTGAAGTTTCCACAGTTTGTGATGGTTTAGAGTTCCACATCAGCTGGTGTTGGTCCACAAATCCAGAGTCAACACAGCATCTACCAGAAGATTTAGAGCATTTCCTTCTTCCTTCTGATGACAAGCTTTACGGAGATCCCGATTTCCTTTTCCAGCAGGACATCTCAACTGAACACAGTGTCAAAACTACTACCAAGTGTTTTGCTGACCATGATATTTCTGTGCTTGAGAAACATCCGACCTAACAATACAGACATCGAAGAAGAAGTCGAAGGCCACTGTCAACCTGGACTTCCACAAACCGATTTCCTCCACGCCACTCTGCATCAATGCAGTAATTATTAAATAATTAATAATTAAATCATTTTAGATCAATTGTATTTCTGATTTCATGAGCTATAGGCCATACTGATCAGAAGAAAATTGTGAAGTAAAGTTGAACTTTTTAAAACTTTTTCACTATTTTTTTATTCCTTTAGATGCACTAGTAAATGTCACTTGGCTAAGCATACCCAAACATTTCCATTGGACTGTTGACTGTTTTGACTCACCTGGAGTGAATTGTAAGTTCTGAAACTTTAACGGTGTTTACATAGTGTCATGTCATGTCACTCTTTCATTTTAAAAAAGTGATGAAATTGAGTGGTCTGTGGTACGGCACATTCAATCCAAAATTTAAGGGTGTCATGTTGAAATGGCTTCTGGCTTAATATATTTGACTAACCAAGAAACATCACTTCATGAAACAACCCCTAATTTCAGATGAGCATACAGAAGCCCAGGCCTAGACAGGAACCTCACAGCAGGAGCTACACTGCCTTCTGCTGGTGTAAAAAAAACACCATAAAACCAGCTGGTAGCAAGAAGAACCCTGCAAAAACACTTAATAGCTTTCCTTTGTTTTTGTTTTCTCAGACAGCTGACACAGCAGCACCTGATTTAACCTCTGGGGTCTTCACAGACTCTTAATTCACACAAATACATTGAAAACCCTGTTAACCAATGACAACACAAGATACATTACATTGCCAATGGTTTGTGGATACCCCTGCTAATCAATGCATTCAAACAGCTTGTCTACCCCCTGTATAGAAGTACTGATAATAGCAGTGGAGCAGGGGAACTGTGTTTTCTGGGAATGGTGGAACTCCATTGGAGTTGGAGTTGGGGATGAAGCAGTGATCATCCAACATCCTGACCTCTCTAATGCTCTTGTTGCTGAATGCAGTCAAATCTTCAAAGCAATCCCCCCAAATCTAGTGGAAACCCTTCCCTGGACAGTAGAGACAGATATGCCAACAAAAGGCTTCAAACCTCCTACCTCTGGAGGCTGCAACTGTTCCAAGCAGGTTGCACTTTAACTGTTTAGGCTCTATAGAGATGGATATTAAGAAATTTCAAATATTTACTCTTATTGGGATGTAAAAAAATGCATTTGCTTTTACAGTTGCATCACATTCTGTGAGTGGATTTTGATAGCAGCTCCCCAGCTGCTCCCTGGGTGCCATGGATAAGGCTGCCAACTGCTCCGGGCACGTATGCTCACTGCCACCTAGTGTGTGAATTCACTTGCAAGTGGATGGGTTAAAAGCAGAGGACAAAGTCCTCTGTGTGCAGCACAGTGGGTCTATGTGCCCATTTCCTTTTCCATTTTTATGTCTAATAAAAGAGTACACCCACCCTCTAAATCAGGACCTTTGAAGATTGAATGCTAGAAAGCAAATTGGGCAGAAAGCAACTAATCAGAGGCTTTTCTGCTTCAGGTGTCACCACAATGACTTATGAAAGAGTGATCATTCGTAAGAAAAGGAATTACAGAGGCAGAATTACAGACACAACAGAATATATATATATAGGTATATATGTACGGACACTGTCACTATTATTGGTATAACTGCTTCCCACCACTCCTGACTCCTGACTATGTAAATAAATTTGAACATACTGGACTGTTTAAGTTTATTGAATTATTTTTATATTTTTTTTACATTGGAATGAATATAAAAACATTTTTTGTATTTTGTTTATTTTAATTAGACACATTTCAATTTCACATATTCAAAATTCAAAATTAAAGGATATGATTTCACAATATGGGCTTTTAAGATTATTCTTATTGTTGGTGAATAAGTACATGTTTATTTAATAACATTCTTTAATAAATTACATGATTTTGGAGATGCTTGACTCCCATCTACTCTAACACATACATACTGCCACAGTTCTATAACCACAGGCCTACTGAAAACCCCTCAAGCTACAACATTCTAACTGATGACTGTGTCTAACATTTGACTGTATCCTTAAAATAAATTAGTTTGGGTCTGTGTGTTTTATTCACACATTAATTAACTCCATGCTGAAGTGTGTATACCTCAAAGTGTACACCTCAAGGTCTGTACTCATATCACAACAACCCATGTGAAAATAGAGAAAATGTAAAATGTGCAACCTTTGGATAAAGTTGTAGCAACGTTGTAAGAAAGTAAATAACATTACGACAGTGTTGATAAAATGTCAGCAGTGCAACCTTTGGAGAAAGGTCTGGCAACATTGTGATAAAGTAAATAAATAACGTTGCAAAAATGTTGAGAAAATGTAAACAATGGAGAACTGTGTAGCATTGTTGTAAGAAAGTAGATAACGTTACGACAATGTTGAGAAAACGTAAATAGTGAAATCGTTGGAGAACATTGTAGCAACGTTGTAATAAAGTGAATAACGTTGCGACAATGTTGAGAAAATGTAAGCAACCTTTGGACAAACTTGTCGCAGCGTTGTCGGAAAGTTGTGTTGATGGCAGGCTTTGGGAAGCAGCTGCTCTGCGCTTCATTGCCTGGTTGATGGAATGACGGAGACGAACGGAGACGCGCAGCAGCGCGGACAGCGCTCGGAGCGGCGGCAGCAGCTGCGCGCACGCTTTTGTGAATAAGCGTGGACAGAGAAGAGAGTCGCCTAAATTTAGTACGGAGTCGCTCCACCAATCAGCAGCGCAGGAGCTGGGGCTCGCGTAGACCCAGCCTCCAGCGCCTCCACCAATCAGCGGCGCCTTTGCGTTTGACAGACAGCAATGCTGCCCAATGGCGGGGTGGGATGCGCAGCATCTGTAGTAGGGGTGGGCGTTCGGGGGTCATTCACACTCCGGCGGTGTGGCTCTGACGGCGTGCGCTCGAGGGGACGGGCGGAGGGGCAGGACGAGCTGCCGGGCGATAGCGCAGCGCAGCGGGCTTTGGGGAGCGGGCTTCGGGCTCTCACAGCCGCGGAGAGCAGAGCAGCGCGCCGCGCTCGCGCACTAACGGACACAGGACGCGGCTGTTGTGCTAATTAGCCGAGTTAGCTGTTTGCTAACGCCGCCTCTCCGTCCCTCTCAGCCCGTCAGCGCAGCCTCGGAGCGGGGCGCGGGGCCCGGGGCCGCCCGCGGGCCTCACTGTGACTGAGCTCACCCCGTCTCTGCCCCCTCTCTCTCTCTCTCTCTCTTTCCACCGAAACGCTGGAAGTCCAGCAGCGGCCGCAGGGCGGCGCGGGGCCGGCGAAGCTGGGGCTGCTGCCGGACTCCCTCGGCGGCGGGGCGCCGGCCACCATGGACGGGCTGGCTGTGGAGGTGCGCGGGTCCAACGGGGCCTTCTACAAGGTAACCTAACCTACACACACCTGACAGCCCGCCGCGGAAAGCGGGGCGCCCAGGCCCGCTCTGTGGGTCAGAGCTGACCGTCGTTCGCGGCTCCTCCGGGAATGTCGTCGTTTTCTGCCCCGTCTACATCCTCATCACTAATGCCCCGATCTGCCCCTTCCACTGCTCCATTCAGGACACTAACTGGAATAACATGAGCAGTAAGCCAGCGGAAGAGCTGTGAGAGACCAGTCCCAGCTCACACACCAGTCCAGACTGGTTATAGAGGGCTTTAAAAGAGCTGCGTCAGACAGCCCAGCTGGTGGCAGTCGGGGCTCTCCTCTCTGCTTAGTGTAGTCCAGCAGGGTGGGCCCAGCCACTGTCCAGTCATTTGAGGTCAGCCAGGCTGGTGAGGGGCTTCGGTCAGTAGTAGGCTGTGAGCCTTTGTGGTGAATTAGAAGCTTCACTTCATGTCTTCCTGGTTTGACTTTGAGGAGAACATGTAATCAGATGGTTTGGATATGCAGTCCAGGACTGGTGGAAGCGGAGATGCTCGTGTGTCTTTGGACTGGTTGTGTTGTAGGTTTCGTGTGCAGTAGGTGATGGCACGGTTTACACCCGTGGTTCTGAGAAGGTTTGCATGTGAGGGACCAGAGCAGGTGGAAGAAGAACAGGTGATTTCAGGCCCTGACTCGCTCACTCTCACTCTCTCTCTCTGCTGGTCATTCCCCACCCCACCCCCAGATCTGCTCAGGAGAAGTTACTTGAAGTGTGTTCAAGATGGACAGTTGATTCCTACCGTCCCTGTCCTCACTGCACTCTCCCTTTTGTACTTTCCCTGTTTTTCCTTCAGTAGTTGCACTTTTTCTCCTCAGCAGTTTGTGGCTCATCTCAGCAAATTGCTTCACCCTTACTTTTCATCCTTTTCTATTCCATCTTTCCCCTCCTTCCTCCTTTGTTCTGTTGAATTGTAGGGTTTGAATTCTCTTTCCGGTCAGGCTGACAAAATATTCTCCCGATGCACAGTCGATCAAAGAGCCCTTGCCGTTCATTGCATCTGATATTTCTCGTGTACGTTTCTTGATGCTGATGTTCAGTTAAACAAATAAAAGCGAGACTTTTTGGCTCAGTAACCTGACAACATAAACAACCTCCTGTCTCCTGTTAGACAGCACCTAAACATATTGTCAAATATTGGGTTTGAATTATCAGTATATTAGAATTACAATATGTATTAGTATATGTAGTCGTAATAATTTTTGTAAATGCTTCCAATGCAAGTTTTCAATCAGCCTTTACATTCACTCAAGTACTTTGAGGATGACCCTCATTTTCAATGTTTCTGAGCATTTACAAGAAACAGGGATTGATTTTGTATATTACTGCATGTTTCTAACTTGGTGTAAACTTAAATTGGCACCTCTACATAGGTGTAAGGAACACATTTGTCACCCTAAATGTATAGCAGCCACTTAAATCATGTTAGCATGTTAATGGGGCTCTTGATAGAATTAAGATTCAGAGCCTCTGTTTTCCAAACCCTGGTTCTCATTCACTCATTCACTTCTGCAGTTGCTATGGGGTGCCAGCTAAATTGAAAATGATGGCCAAGCAGATCAGCTTAAGATTCCTTAGTCTTTAAAGTTTTGCTTGGAGAATTAAAATAAGGCTGGTGCAGAGTTTTGGGTAAGGCTTTCCCAGGCTTAAGTGCTCTTCTGCTGCAGTGTGGTACTTGGTACTTGCCAGTGTAGCCACATGGTTTAGGAGCTCCAGCTGATTGGCCGATCAGTGACCTGTCCAGCACAGCCCTTCCCAGGAGTCAAGTTCTCAGAGATGTGAGACCAAAAAGGGTTGGCTACGTTGACACTGGGAAGGTGTTGCAAATGGTAGGCACATGTTGGAGTGCACTGCAAGTGTACAGTGTGCCCTTATCCCAACATGGAGACTGCAATGTGCATAGTTTTGTATGAAAATAAATGATGCAGCTTAATGGATTACTTTAATCAAGAGGACTGTGTTTATGATTTAAATTCTCACAGGCCGTCAACAAGATCTTGACTGAGTATTGCAGATGTGTCAAATGTGTCAAAGTGTGTGTCTTAGTTTTTCTTTTGTTTGTTTTTGGGATATTTTGAACCAACTGGATTATTGTCAGCTGCATTTTCTAGCTTTGAAAGTTTGGTTGAAATGCAAACCAGTACTGGCAGCTACTTAACATGGACCAGTCATCGTACAGTTGCCAGGACGTGTACTGTATCTGTGCATACATTTCAATCTGAAACCAGTGACTGTTTTTTCAGGAAACAGGGTGTCTCTTCCAAGCAGGTGTGATGTGTCTTGATTTATTTCCTTTCTTTCACACTCTCTTCCTCTCTCACTCTCTCCCTGCCCCATATTAGGCAGTGTCACTTCACAAGTGCTGTCACTCACCCGTGGGGACCACCTCTTAGGAGGGGGAGTGGAATGGAAGCATGTTCTAGTAGATTTGTGGGCTAGTGGGATGGTTCAGGAGCAGGGTTTGAAAAAGGGTCCTTTCTGTGTGTGTCTCTGCCTCTATCATAATGATAGTAGAGTCGCCATAATACACATTTCCGTTTCTCTAGCGGTCACATTCTATAACTGTGAGATGTGCCAGATTGCCAGTTTACCATGCACACTGTGTGTGTTTTCATTCATATTTGAGACCCTACTTTGCTGTCAGTGGACTCCCAGGAGGGGTTCTGTCTTGAGGCCAGATATGCCTATAAATATGGAGAGTAACTTAGATGCTGGTTCTCCAGCTTCCTTTAACCCCTCAAGTCTTGTCTGATATTGGTGTTGTGATTTAAAAAATGTAAAATCTGTATAGACCTGTATAACAGAACAGAACCAAAACAAACACACACATGCACATCTTCAAAAAATTAAAAGGGAAAAGGTGAGGATGACTATATTTAGAGCAGTGTCGCTTTTGCTTAATATGTTAATTTTTGTTAACTCTATTGTATTTTTAGTTTATAAAAACCACACTGTATGTAAAGCTTTGGGGGGAAACCCTCATAGTTATGGCTGCAGAATTAATTGACTTTCATAATCACCAATTTGTTACTTTAACTGCTGGGGCTACATTCTTTAAAATAGTTATTCATTTTTTTTAATAAATTGTCCTTTTATTGTTCACAGAACTGTGTAAGATTCTCTTTAGCTTTACAGCAGAAAGGCAGCAAGTTATGCAAAATTATAGGTCCTCTTAATAAATGTGTTATCACAGCTTTAGCATAATTCATCCTCTCTGAACGTCTTTTCTCTTTGCTCTTTCAGGGATTTGTCCAAGATGTCCATGAAGACTCCCTCACAATAGTCTTTGAAAACAAGTAAGTTTATTTAGTTCAATTACCTTGGCAAATATTTCTGAATTAGGGCTGTGGAAAAATACTGTGCAATAGTTTTATTTTCTGCAATATATATAGAGGTATGAATAATTATTTTATAGAAAGATGGAGAGAGAGAGATAATTATAAGGTTATTTTTAAAAATAATCATACAACTTGTAAATTAAATCGTAATGTTAAGAAGTTGTCACAGAATAAGAAAATGTAAATAACTAATTTTTGATATAAAATAACATCAGATTACAAGATTCCAGTTCCAAGGGAATTAATATCGTATTTATATTCATTTGCTTTACACGGCATTGCACATCCTGTGATGTTCTTATTGCAATAATATCCTGAGGAAGCATATCATTGAGTAAGATGCTTTACACATGTGCAAACACCAATTTCACTGCAGTAACGTGGAGCTGAATGGTCAGGGAGGTTGATCAGCCTGGATAATAAAGATATTAAACACACTGTTATTTAGGCTATGAAGCTAAATATAGGTCTCATTATATAAACTGTTGATAAAGAATCTGATTGATTTAATGTTGTGTTAATTAGCAGAACATCTTACTTGAACTGTTTGTTACAAACATCAGATTGGTATCTGTATTGGCTGATGCTCAGCCTTAGGAGACTCACTTTACTGTGGGCCAAAATAAATGGACGGGTACAGCTCTATTATTATAACTTGTGTTATGTGAATGTAATTAACTGAACATTTCTGTCTTGCATTCCTTTATTTTTGCAGTATAAAAAAACATTGAAGCAAGACATCATTGAATTATTACTTTTATGAATCAGAAGAGCCTAAAAAAGATGTGAAGTTGAGCAGACTTAATGACCTTATAATGGTATTTGCAAAAGAATGAAGTTTGTATCATGGACTGTTGATTAAGTGCTCTCTCAGCAGTAGACAGTGACCCATTCCCCTTCTCAGCTGACGAATCATTTCCACTCTGTGCGAACGTCCACAAGAGTCTGGCCTCCCCCTCTTACAAATCCTCTGCCTGTCTGTTTGTCTCTCTCTCTCAGCACCTGTGCTAGTCTCCAAGCAGCTGTCATGAGCCCCGTTTATAGTTGCACTACCTCTTTCTAAGTCCTGTGCCTTCCCTTCCCTTAGCCCCATCTCTTGTCCTTTCTTTCAGTCTGTCTTCTCTCTTCTTTATTCCATTCCTTCTTCACTGTTTTTCTCGCTTTGCCTGTCTCTTATAATGCTGCATTTGATTTCTCCCTCAATCTCCCTCTATCTAGCCTGTCTGTTTCACGCCCTCTCTTTCTGTGCCTCTCTCTGCACGAGGGCGGGCCAGAAATAGCCCTATGTGGTATGTGGATCAGTGGAAGTGTAATGCCCCTACCATTCTTGGGAGGGTTTCTTTGACCTGAGCACTAACCATTACCACTGTCACCCTTCTGCTCTGCCTTTGTGTCAGTTTGTGTATGTAGGAGTTCAGACTCTTAATTCAGTGGGCCAAACAATGGGTACTACTGTAAGGTTAATGATCATTTTTTATTTTTTTAAACAGAATGTTTCATAATGACTCTGTATATACCCTCTTCATATGTGTGTGAGTCACAGTAAGAGTGTGTGCATCAGAATACCTCATTGGTGGCTTGGTGAACATTAAGATCTCAGGTTTGGCCTCCTTCACATGCAGTCTTTTTTTTTTTTTTTTTTTTTTTTTTTTTTTTACCTGAACTGATTGACATCTGCATCTGACAAAAGACAGGGAAAGTTGAGGACTGCTCAAAAAACACCTGTTTGGAACATATTCCACAGGTGAATGGGTTAATTGGAAACAGGGTCATTGTTGGGTATAAAGGATCAGTCATTCACAAGCAAGGATGGGGTAAACAAATGCGTGAGCAAATAGTCCAACGGTTTAAAAACAATGTCTCAATATGCAATGGCAAGGAATTTGGGGATTTAATCATCTACAGTCTATAATATCATAAAACGATTCAGAGAATCTGGAGAAATCTCTGCAAGTGAGCGGCAAGGCCGAAAACCAACACTGAATGCCTGTGACCTGTGATCCTGCAGACGGCAGTGCATTAATAACCGACATCATTCTGATATTCCCTGACATATTACATGTGCTCAGGAACACTGCAGAAAACCATTTTCAGTGAACACAGTTCGTTGCTCCATCTACAAGTGCAAGATAAAACTCTACCATGCAAAGCGAAAGCCATATATCAACAACACCCAGAAACGCCACCAGCGTCTCTGGACTCGAGGTCATCTGAGATGGACTGACGCAAAATCTGTTCTGTGGTCTGACGAGAGGTCTGACCACTGCAGATCATGGATCAAGAAAATTACCATTTTGTGTTGTGGTGGCTCCTTATCAGCTTTAGCAGGTGAAAGGTGACATTTCCTGTGTGTGTGTTTTGTTTTGTTTTTCTCTAATAGCTGGCAGCCAGAAAGACAGCTGCCATTTAGCGACGTGCGGTTGCCACCCCCCAACGACTATAACAAGGACATTGGAGAAGGAGAGGATGTGGAGGTAAGCACTCACCATGTCTTCTGGTTGTTTCCTTAAATTTCAGACCCATCTGTTAAATCTTACACCATCAGCGACCACTTGTTCTCACAATTTGCACCCATCCAGCTGCTTTGAACTACCAAGCAAGGATGACCACTTTCTGAACATACTGTTATACAGACCACATTGGCTATTTAATGTATGCTTCACATTTTACTGCTGTCTTTAAAAGGATGTTCTGTTCTTTCTCTTGTTCTCTCTATTATTCTAGTTTTTCTATTTTGTTCTTTCTTGCTTTGATTCCTTTTGATCTGTCTTTTTTTTTTGTCCCATTATTTACTCTTTAGTTCTCCCTTTTCTCTTTCTTCCTTCCTTCACCAGCAGCTTCTAAACATGCATTTGAAACATGTGAATATTGAATTGCTTGCATAGTCAAAATTTACATTACTTTATGTACTGCATTTACTGAACAAACAGTCATCGGCTTGCTCACTTGCCTCTTTGTGTTTTGTCAGGTCTACTCCAGAGCAAACGAGCAGGAACCCTGTGGCTGGTGGTTGGCGAGGGTGAGGATGATGAAGGGAGAGGTGAGTCAGGGGTCTAATGAGGCAGGGTTGGTTGCTCTCTGTTCTTGCATATTAGTTAATTTGTGAAAGACCCATCCAGTATCTCATAGACTGATCTAGTTCCTTACGCTGTTGGAAGGAGTAAGCATCTGTCTAGCAAGGGAAGCACACACCTCCAGTCCATGTTTTCGGGTAACCCACATATGCTGAGTGTCTCAGTGCACTCAAAGGAGAACACTAAGCACACAGGATTCTGGCATTTATTTGTGCTTACAGTTGCATAGCAACCAGGAAGAGTGTAATCGGGTTCCTAGTTATGCCAACCAGTTAAGCTTCCATCCATGATCATTATTTTTGTTAATGCACTGCAACTGATAATGCAGGGTGAAATATGCAGATTAGCCTGTGAGCATCTTCACCAATCAAATATTGGAGGTGTTCAGGTGAAGATCCAGTAAAGATTTGTTTTGACTTTAATTCTTTAATGTAGGCTAGTCTCATAATTGCTATACGATATTTTCATCTTAATGTGCAACCCTAACCTGATTACTGCCATGACTTAATCTTGTCTTCCAAACAAACTTGGAAGGTTTAGGAATAATTTAGGACTCTTGAGTTTTTGTTTTTAAATATCGCAAAAAAAAATCACAGTGTTGCCATTCTTCAGTTCTAATAAGCAAAAGGTTCTGCTGGCTCTTTATTTGAATATCAGCTTTGAGTTTCAGCTTTAGCACACTGCTGAGCTGAGCGTTTGCCAGATGCAGCCTCCAACCTAGGATGTGAATCGGGCTTGGCAGTATTTCAAACCTTTTCAGGGGACTTCTCAGCCTAATAGCACAGATACATGCAGCTTTGACCCAATTACCCATAAACTCTCAGCAATATGATTTCACATGTGATAACAGAATTACACATTCCATAGCTGTTCTAGAGGAAATTTGACCTGTGATCTCTGAAATGTACACACTTGGCTTAGCTGAGCACTTCATGTCTTTATATTTGACCTGAATGCTCTCACATTTAAAGTCAACCTATAGTGCTATTAGTATCTACATCATGTCCAACTGTTTGTAGACACCCCTTCTTATTAATGTATTTAGGTACTTGAAGTTGCACACACTGCTTACACAGATGTGCAAATGTGCATGCATACACAGCTTGTTTACTCCCTGTCGAGAGGTACTTCCAATAGAATAGGACTCGGGGACAGGAAAACATGAAACTGTTGACACCATGCCTAATGCCAGGTGTGGGCTAGAGATGAATAGTGCCCCACAACATTGAACTGTGGAGTAGTGGAACTGGGTTCTTTGGATTAATGGAGCTCCATTTAGTGATTTAGGGAAGAGGTGAGGTGGCGATCATACAACATCATAGTAATTCACACTGAATGCAATCAAATCCTCAAAGCAGTGCTTCAAAATCTATTAGAGATCCTTTACTGGACAATAGACAGTTACTCCTACAAAAGCAGGATAAACTCTTTTTTAATACCTTTGGTTTCAGAAGCCTGTAGATTGCACAATACTTCACTGACTTGAGGTCAAGTACTTACTTGAGGTCCTTGACACCTGGGCAAACTTGCTTCCACATACATATATGTGCTGCTTCTGTAATTCGGATAAGACAGCACATTGAGGAATGCAACAAAGCATTAATGGCTTGTGTAATTTAACATGAAACACAGGCAGCTGTCTGCTATCTCACCCACTGTCCTCAGTTTTGCATTGCAATATTTCCATGTTTAAGATCAGATATCTGTAGGTCTCAGATAATTGCCCTTTGAAACCAGCAATTTTTAATTAAAAGGGGCTGGAATTGATTTAGCAAAATGTCTACTCTTCTGCAGCATTCTGTGGTTAATACATGGATTAAAGTAGTCAATGTAAAGCTGAGCACAGTGTCCCATCCCATTGATAGTCTCCCTCCAGTGCTTATGTATAGTGTATAGTACTCCATTTATCAACCCCGTCAAAGCTTGACCTAAAGACTAATCACGGTCTTTGTCGTTCTGAGTTAAAGGTTTAATACAACACAATAAATTCATTAAGCTTTTTCTGTTGATAGAGATGTAGGGTGAGTGTCTTCTGTGAGGGCTAATGAATGCCTTTTTACCTCCACAGTTCTATGTCATCGAGTATGCCGCATGTGACGCTACATATAACGAAATAGTCACATCAGAACGAATCCGGCCAGTCAACCCCAACAGCCCTGCCTCTCGCAACACATTTTACAAAATCAATGTTGCCGTGCCCGAGGACCTCAGAGAAATGTAAGTGTGAGACTCCTATACATGCACATGCTTCATTAGCTAATGCTGACTTAAGTATAATTAATTTTTTAACCTTTTGGTGAAATTTGGCAGCTGTTTAAATGAAAACATCCACAAAGACTTCAGGAAAGCAATTGGAGCCAACTGCATCTTCTATAACACATCCATACACGAACTGGTCGTATTGGTAAGTATGTTTACTTTCTCAATCTCCTTATTTCTTCATTACTTTTCCTTTACCTGTGTGTGCAGCCGTGTAACAGGTTGTGTTGTCTCTCTTTAGTCCACAAACGAGTCCACAGTAAAGCGTGCAGGTCTTCTGAGTGACATGCATTTTCGCAGTATTCGTACCAAGCTCATGCTCATGTCCCGCAATGAGGAGGCCACCAAACACTTGGAGGTACGTTCAAATGGGGCAGCTAAATTATAGTGGATCCAGGAAGTATTCACAGCGCTTCACTTTTTGCACATTTTATGTTACAGCTCTATTTCAAAATGGATTCGATAAATTTGTTTCCATCAGAATTTTAGACTCAATACTGAGAAGTTTGTTTGACAAAATTTAGCTCAGTTGCATCTTGTTTCCACTGATCATCCTTCAGATGTTTCTACAGCTTGATTGGACACCTGTGGTAAATTCAATTGACTTCATTGTGATTTGGAAAGACGCACATCTGTTTATATAACGTCCCACAGTATACAGTGCATCTCAGATCAAACCAAGCCATGAATTCTAAGGAATTGTCTATAGATCTCCAAGAGAGGATTGCATTGAGAGACAGATCTGGGGAAGGGTACAAAACATTCCTGCTGCATTGAAGATCACAATGTTCAGAGTGGCCTCCATCATCCATAAATGGAAGAAGCCAGGACCACCAGGACTCATAGAGCTGGCCGCCTGGCCAAAATGAGTGATCGAGGTAGGATGGCCTTAGTCAGGGAAATATCCAAGGACCCAATGATCATTCTGACAGAGCTCCAATGTTACTCAGTGGACAGAGGAGAACCTTCCAGAAGGACAACCAGTTCTGCAGCACTCTACCAATAATCTGTTAATTATCTAGCAAATATCATTCCTACAGTAAAGCATGATTGTGACAGCATCATACTGTAATTTTCTGCACTAGGAACCTGGGAGACAATTCAGGGTTGAAGGTAAGATGACTGCAGTGATGTACAGAGACATCCTTAATGATAACCTGCTCCAGAGCTCTCTGGATCCCAGACTAGAATAAAGATTTATCTTTCAACAGGATAATAACTCTAAGCACACCGCCACGGTAACAAAGGAGTGGCTTCGGGACAACTCTGAATGTCCTTGAGTGGCCCAAACAGAGCCTACACTTGAGCATGACTCAACATATCTGGAGCTATCTAAAAATGGCTGTGCACTGACGCTTCCCATCCATGGCGCTTGAGAGGTCCTGCAAAGAAGAATGGGAGAAACTTCCCAAAAACATGTGCCAAGCTTGTAGCTTCATAATAAAAAAGATTTGAGGCTGCAAATGTTGAGCAAATACTGTTAATACTTATTTTTGTGTTTTTATATTTAAAATAAATAAAAAAAGATTTCAAACAAAAAAACATGTGCCAAAAGTGAATCACTGTGAATCCATTCCGGATGCTCTGTATGTATTGTGCAGTTTTACACAATCTGACACTTGTTTGATTGCTTTTTTGTATGCCACAGACAAGTAAGCAGTTGGCATCCGCCTATCAGGAGGAGGTGAGAGTGCGGGAGGATCTGATGGGTTTGGCTATCGGCTCCCACGGTGCCAATATCCAGCAGGCCCGCAAGGTCCCAGGTGTGACAGCCATTGAGCTTGAAGAGGAGAGCTGCACTTTCAGGATTTATGGAGAGGTACACTATATCCAAGTGTTTTTGGACACACTTTCTAATGAATGCATTCTGCTATTTTAGGTTGCATTCATTGCTAAGTCATATGTGCAAATGCACACACAGCTTGCAGAGAAGTATTATCAATAGAATGGGACTCTGTGGAGCAGATACACATGAATCTTCTGGCACCATGCCAAAGGCTGGGCGTGGGCTACATACAGGGATTGGACAATGAAACTGAAACACCTGTCATTTTAGTGTGGAAGGTTTCATGGCTAAATTGGAGCGGCCTGGTGATCAATCTTCATTAATTGCACCAGTAAGAACAGAGTATGAAGGTTCAATTAGCAGGTAAGAGCACAGTTTTGCTCAAAATATTGCACACAACATTATGGGGGACATACCAGAGTTCAAAAGAGGACAAATTTTTGTTGCACGTCTTGCTGGCGCATCTGTGGCCAAGACAGCAAGTTTTTGTGATGTATAAAAACCCACGGTATCCAGGGTAATGTCAGCACCACCAAGAAGGACAAACCACATCCAACAGGACGCAAGAGGAAGCTGTCTGAAAGGGATGTATCCAAAAAATGTTATTCCCAAGACGAATTGACACTGTATTGGCTGCAAAAGGAGGCCCTAGTACACCATACTAATCAATTATTGTGGTCTAAAACCAGGTGTTTCAGTTTCATTGTCCAACCCCTGTATGTATAACCCCCCCCAACCATTGAGCTGTGGAACAGTGAATCTGTGTTCTCTGGAATGAGTATGCTCCATCCAATACTTTTGGGAAGAGCTGATTAGATGGAGATGAGGTGCAGTAGTGATCATCCAAAATCCTGATCTCATTAATACGGAGTGCTGTTAAATCACCCAATGTGATGCTGTTAGCCATTGTATCAGAGCTTATTGGCTGCCCAGCAATGATGGAATACTGGCAGTGGCTGGCATGTGCCTCGCCATGGTATGTGAATCCCATGTAATAGCAGGAAGTCCTTCTGGGTTTGAATTATTTTTTATGTGAAGCTTAAAAGATCACAGCTACAGAAACGTTGTTCATGTGAACTCTATTATTAAAGAGTTGCTCGCTACACTATACCAAATGCAGTTTCTTGGTTGCATGTACCAAAGTAAGAGCAGTACAGCCTGCAATATGAAGCTGTTTTCAAACTTCTTGTTGGAATGTTGTGTATTTTGTTGTGTCTCAATCTTTCTTCACTCTGTTGCCTGCCAGACCCCAGAAGCTGTGAAGCAAGCAAGAGTGTATCTGGAGTTTAGAGAAGACTCATTTCAGGTTCCCCGGAATCTTGTAGGTGAGTCTACCATCTGTGTTTTTGCCTCGGAACTCTTTTGGATGCTGCAGCTCTTGACCAGAGCGGCTGAATCTTGGTGAGCTGTAAAAGACCAGATCATTTTTCCTGAATCTCTGATTGGTCTCCACAGCTAAAGCAGAGAACAGGTTACAATGCCCTAGGCCTGTTTTACCTGCAGTATTCCAGTGTAGCTAAATTTCTTAATTGATTGATTTTATGTAGAGTTTGACAAAAATATAAATTCTTAATAAAGTCTTCTGTCTCAACACACAGGCAAAGTTATCGGCAAAAGTGGCAAAATCATTCAAGAGATTGTTGACAAATCTGGTGTGGTGCGAGTCCGGATCGAAGGGGACAATGACAAAAAGCTGCCCAGGGAGGAGGTAGGCTGGCAGGCGTCTGACAGTGCAGACACTGTCGACAGCCAAGAGGTGAATGAACCGCCTATCTGATACTTCAATATCCCTCCCCTCCCCACATCATTAGTTTTGACAGATAGATTTAGTGACTCTGGTGGGTCACAACTTGATGCCAAGGATCAGATTTGTGTTTTATGTTTCATTAACATTCAGTGTTGTTGTCGTCACATATGAAATATATACTTACTACTGTAATCCCCTTTTCTGTTTTTTAGGGTATGGTTCCATTCATCTTTGTAGGAACCAAGGAAAATATCAGTAATGCCCAGGCACTGCTGGAGTACCATGTGGCCTACCTGCAGGTTAGCTTGTGCTCCAGATGCTCTCATCACTGATCTTTGTGTTGTGCTCATTTATCTGAAGGTTTCTTTGTCATAAACCAGAGGACAAAAAGGCTGCCAAATGTGCAATAAGATGCAAGGTGCAAGGAGTCAAATAGCTTGTGTTCATATCCCATCTTAAGTGCGAACATGTATTGTTGATTATAAACATGAAATATACACCAGCCATAACTTCAAAATCACTGTCAAGGGGCGGGCCATACTTATTAGGCCGCAAGGACCAAAATGTAATGTTTATATAGCTGGGTTAGGTGATCTCCATAATAGCTTGTACATTGTTCTCGATATAAAATGGATCAACTACAGAGCCGCAGACACCCAAAGCTCATTTGCTGAAAAAGTGTTGGCTGTCTAGTGGATTCAGTGCCTTGATAGATTCAGAGCTTTCTTTTTAATGTTAAGAGACGGATCCACTCTTAATTTACCAGGTTGTTTTAATGCTATACCTCATAGATGCATGTCAGTATTTTAAAATATGCTGAAAGCCCTGTTTAAGTAGCACAGTCAATTGGAGCAGTGAAAATGGCAGATCTTTCTGGACTGGTCACCTGACCTCCCTCATGGAAAGCTGCTGATCACACCTTTCTCCTTTAACCACCAACTGCTGCTGCTGAAAATAGCTTTCATGTCCCTACCAGGGGGTAGTTAGGTGGTGGGGTTAGGTTGGGGGATGGATTTCAGCCTATGTGGCCCTCTGCCTCTCAAAATAGCCCCTTATTCCCCTCTGGTAGCTCTCAATGCCCCCTCCATCAGCCTGCAGCTGTTTGAATGAGGCAGCTGTCACATTCTACAGTGACACTACCCTCCCTCACTCCCTCCTTCCCTCACTCTTTTACTCTGGCACACATATGTTCCCCTTTACTGAACCCCACCTTATTGACTTCTGTCTGTACACTTTAGTCAGTGTCAGTAATGCCATTCTCTTTGCCCATTACCGCTATGGCCAGTTGCTTCGTATTACAGCAGAATAAAGAACTTTTTTCTTTAGAACTTTTTTTCTACATTCTGTACGTCATTCTCTGTGGGTTGTTCCTGAGCAATTGGACAGTGTAACATGATGTATAGTGCAGCATGACAATTAACACAGTGGCAATGCTTTAGAGGTGATAATCACTATGTTGGGAAAGAGAAGTTGCAGAAAATTAGACCAAGATTACTCGCTTTTGAAGTTCCAGCAGGGGGAGCTATTAGCGAGCATGTAACTGATAGCAATTATTCTTTGTAACAAAATATATTGTGACTTATTGTTAAACCTGGATTACATTGCGGACAATATACATATACAATGTAGTAATGGTTTATCTTGAAACAAGCTTTGTGTTTCACACATACACTAATCAACCATAACATTAGCACCACTGATCGGTGAAGTAAAAAACATTGATTATCTTCGTCTACAGTGGCATCTGTCTAGGGGTGTGATATTAGGCAGAAAGTGAACAGGTAGTTCAAGGTGTGTTAAAATCTTCCCTTGATTCCCTTGGAGGACCCACCTCACAATTTACAGTGCCTAAATCAGGGCTGTCAAACCAGGTTAGATACAGGCCAATGTGGCTGCAAGTTTTCATTCTAAGCCATAGCCAGCAGCATCAAATGATTTTACTCACATAATCAGTCAGCCAGTTTTCAAACATTTCATGAGCTTTTGTTTGGCTGCAATGAAAAACACAGGCCCGTTTCTTACGTAGTTTGACAACCCCGACTTTAAGGACTTGCTGCTATCATCTTCATGCCAGATACTACAGGACACTTTCAGAGGTTTTGTGGTGTCCATGCCTTGAGTGGTCGGATCTTTTGTGGCAGCACAATAGAGACCTACACAGTAGTCAGGTGGTACTGATTTTATGGCCGATGTATTATGTGGTCTAATGTATATTAGACTGCAGTGCACAGATCTAGCTTTCTTTTTCATTCTTACACTATTGGAGGCTATTTCAGTCTAAAATTCAGTTGTACTATTATTGATTTGACCCTTAACACCTCTTTTCCACCTTGTTAGGAGGTAGAGCAGTTGCGTCTGGAACGGCTACAGATCGATGAGCAGCTTCGCCAGATCGGTGTAGGTTACCGCGCGCCTCCAAGCCGTACTGGCGCAGCTGGTACAGGAGACCGGGAGAGAGGCTACCTAACTGACGAGAGCACCAATTCACTCCAGACATCACGTACATATGGTGGACGGGGGCGTGGACGCAAAGCCAATGCATACTCTGGCTATGGTGAGGTTTAAATCGCAGAGCACGTTATGGAAACATATAATGGTCAGAGATTGTTTCTTTACACAGATTGTCCAATAAGTATTAACTGATGACAAACAAGGGTATGCAATGTAGGTAGAATGTCAGAGAACTATATTAAAGGTTCCTGGACTTAATTTTCAGTGTATAATTTGTAGAATGTTGAATAGCAGTCTGTATGTTGACTAATCCAAGAACAGGTTAAATTCCTGTGTTTGGAAACCAACCATTATCCATGCAGAGATAGCCCTAGTCAACGAACCTGTTAATTAGCTGTCTAACTACATAAATAATTAAGCAAGCTACATTAAAGGGTTTACAAATCCCTGTGGCCCAACTGGTTTTGGGGATTTGTACACATTTGTACACTCTTTAATGTTGCTTGCTTATCTATTTATGTAGTTAGATAGTTAATTAGCATGTTCATTGACTGAACAAACTCTCTCTCTTTGCTGCTTGCCAAACAGGAACAAACTCTGAGATGTCCAACGCATCAGAGACCGAGGAACTAGGCGAGCGAGAGCCCAGACCCCGGGGGGTGGGAGTGGAGGAGAGGGGCTCCAGGAGAGGAGGTCGTGGCCGTGGATCCAGCACAGGCAGAGGCCGGGCAGGCCCAGGACCCCGAAGCTCTAATACCATCAGCTCAGGTGACTTTTACAGCTTGGTTCAGTGTGCGTGGGTGTTGGGCGGTGGAGTCTGTCTTGCTGTCTGTGTGTCTAACTCGCTCTCGTTCATCCTCCATCATTAGTGCTGAGGGACCCTGACAGTAACCCCTACTCACTGTTGGAGGGTGAAGGTGATCTGGGTGGAGATACAGATGCAAGTGAGAGCATGGGTGGCAATGACCGCAGGAGACGCTCCCGTCGCCGCCGTAATGACCAAGAACCTAGTGTGATCGATGCTGCGGCCAACGAATCAGACGGCCAGGCAGCAGCCAGCGAGAATGGATTGGGTAAGTGAAAGAAGATTGACTTTCTTAGTGCTTTGGTCAGCATATAGTGAAAAGGTAAAACAAAGTTCTGCATGCTCTTCTGCTTTTCAGATGAAGACGGGAAGCCCCAGCGACGCAACAGAAGCCGTCGTCGCCGTAACCGTGGCAACCGCCCTGAGGGAGGCTCCGCCAGCCGTGACAGACAGCCAGGTGAGAGGCCAGGTTTTACTTTTCACAGTAATAAAAGAAATGGTCATCTTTGCCCAAGCATTGCCATTCAGTGTGGAAATGCTGAAATATCATGTGTAGTGTTGACTGTACAGCAAACAATTTGGTTTCTGAATTAAAGTAACTAAAAATAAAGTCTTATATCAAATGTCAGCTACACTGTGTGGAATCAGGTAAGTTTGTTTAGCTTGTTGCTAACAAGAAAGGGATGTTTATACCCTGTTGGTTAGCACATTCTTTTAATACATGCAAACTCATTTAGGGATTTTTCTTTGGGATTTAAATACTCAGTATATCCTTCACATGAGTTGCATAAATTTTTCATTTTGAGTGGACAACTAGCTTATATTTGGTTTTCTTTTGAAAGGAACATGGCCATGTTGATTGGACATGCTGCTTTAAGAGTCATAAGACGTATATGATTGGCTGTAATTTTTAGATGAATGTTATCTATAATAGGGGTGGGGTCTTGAAAGGAGAGCATAAGATATGTTTTGAATTTTTGTTGTTGGACTCAAATCACACGTTATTTGTGCCTGATAGTGCCTCAGAATGTACATGGACCTGGTGTCTGAATTTTCAGGTCTTCATAGCAGGTCATGTCTGCATGTTTGGCACATATTAGATTATATATTTATTTATCTATTTTCTGGTCACTTGCAGTTACTGTGGCCGACTTCATCTCTCGTGCAGAATCTCAAAGCCGACAGAACCTTCCAGTAAAGAAAGAAGATGCACAGCATGTCTCCCATCCTAAGGTACATAATTAACACCCGGGTTAAAGCTAACACATGTTCATAGCTTAAGTCCTTCATGTGCTTCTTAGTCCTAATGTTCTCTTCATTATCCACTTTGTAAGTTGAATTAAATATTTAAATCAAGAAAAGCAGTTAAAGCAGCACCGTTTTCCCCCTGTGGGCATGTAGTTCAAGATAGTACTACAGGGACTGATTCTGGCATCTGATTGAACAACTTATTGACTCCCTTAACAGGAGAATGGCACTAGTGTGAAGAAAGAAGAGCGTGTCCCTTCCAAGCGTTCCCCTAGCAATGGCGTGGCATCATCTGGGGAGGCTCTGACCCTGGTGAATGGCGTTTCGTAAAATACAAAACGTCATTTCACCCCTCAAGACCCACGTCTAGAGCAAGACACTACGGCAATCTGTTCCTGCTTGCATTTACGTAAACCTTTAAACAGACAAGTGAAAAATCGACTTAAAATCTTGAATTCATGCGAGATTACAAAGGAGCAAAAGAAAAAGATACAAAAAAATGACAAACGCATCTACTTAAAAACACGTAACGGTGTATGTTTATCCTATCTATCAGTACTTAGTGCTTATTTAAGACAAGCTTGCCAAAAAAGAGCTGGTGGATATGACTCGAAAATCTGACATAACTGAACACAGGACGTGACTCTTTGTTTTTGTTTTGGAGAAACGGTTTTGTTTTGTTGTCACTGTTGTCTTCGTTGTTTGTTTTTGTTTGTTGTTTTCACTGGTGTGGGATTGTGATCACACTCCCAAACAGATGCATCTATGAAACAGTGTTAGCGGAGAGGGGAGGAGCTAGCCGAGAGGCAGGAATGTAGGCGGAGCCTCTCGTGACTGACAGCTGAGGCTTTGGTACTCTGAGATTAAGGGCGTGTGAGGAAAAGGAGACATTGTGCCTTGAATTTGAAAAAACTTGAGTATTCTTTTTTTTTTTTTTCTCGTTTTTGTTCATGGGAAAGATGCTGTTCCGTTTTGTTTGTTTGTTTGTATGTTTTTTTTGTAAGATGAGAAGACAGCCAAGAAACTAATGGCAGGGTTGGGCTTATAGAGGAAAGAAAGAATAGAAAATTTAATACTAATGCCAAACATGAAATTAAAAACGCTCATCCGTAGTAGGAATCGTGAATTGGATGGCGTGCGTGTGTGCACGCGTGCCTGTGTGTGCGTGTGCGTGTGTGTGTGTGTGTATGAGAGAAAGAGAGAGAGCACGAGTGAGCGACTGTTCATGTGTAGTTCATAGCAATTCAACCATAGAATATCAGTTAGGAGAATTATGTGGTCTAGTAGCTGACCCTAGAGAGAAAGATGAAGAGGCGCAGCCACTCCGGTTAAACAAGTAGAGAGAGCAATTGAGCGTCCAACTCTATCGGTTCTGTTCTGGTGGGGTAGAAGGTAGAAGGGCATGGCTGCATCAGGAACAACCAGACAGACAAATATTTACACACTTGCAGACCCAGAGTGCTCATTTCAGCCTGTTCTGAAATCCTTGCGAACTTCAGTGCCTCGAACACCCCTCCCAAACTCCTCCACCCCCAAATAAATTCCACCACTGTTCCTACAAGAACAAGGGAGTGTTGAAAGTGATGGTGTGTAAGAGTATTGGAGGCAGTGCACCACAGTAAAGGGTGGTGTATTAACTCTGCCCATTGAGGTATAGTGAAGGTGAAGGCTCCCCTGTGGTGCCTCCTCCTGGACAATTTGTTGGTTATACACACATTAGTGGTCAAGAAGGCACATTGCGAGGGAGGATAGCACAGCCTCAGAAAAGTTGAGAGCCATACGCGTGCACACACCCAGTGTATGTGAATATACAGTACACTCCAGCGTTATCACTACATATTAGACTTCTTGCATCTCCTGGCGAGGAGGTTTAAACACAAGGTTTCAGCCATGCAGCCTGGGGGGCAGGCGACGTGGTGTTAAAACTGAGTAAGATGTCTGTCGCGTTCCTGATTGTAACGGTCAAAAAGACGCAGCTGGGAGACAATTGTCGCCCTATTGGCTCTTGTTGTTACTGTCATCTTGGTTTCTGCTCTCAAACTTTTTTTGGGTTGTTCTTTTCACATCATAAAAAAATAAATAAAATTGAAGTGAAATGAGTTGTTTGTGAAGTTCTTTTGTGTTTTAATGCATTTAAAGTCAAATAAGGCCTCTGAATGTAGTTTTATAAATCAGGACTATTTGATATAGTCAAAAAGGGAACCCGTCCTCTGGTCGACACCGGATAGCGCAGACTAATTTCAGGTTTAGGTTGTTAAACTAAACTAAAAACAAAAATATTAAAAAGGCCAAATATTACATGACCGTTAAAACCAAGTTTGTTGTTTTTGTAATGGTGTCTAACAAGGGGTTTTCTACTGAAATCGTTCCTAAAAAGGTTTCCTAGAGTGCAAAACTATTTTCACCTGCTCAATTCAATAGTGAGAGTACAGGTATGTTAAACTGAAACTGGACAGTTTTCTTGTTTTTTAAATGCCTCCAAAGTTAACATACACCCAGTCAACTAGTGAAAGCCTTTCTGCATTAGTTATGTTGAAAGTGACCCTACGAAGCCTAGAAGCTAAAGCTAGACTGACCAAGAAGAAGGAAGAAGGGCTGACCAGAGGAAGACCCACTATGGGTTATCCTGTGCAGAAACTATTGTGCCTGAAACTGAATATAGCCAGCTGTCTGGGTGCCTTGCTGCCCACGTTCTGTCTCACAAGGCAGTTTAATAATGAATGTCTCTATAAACGAATCGTGAAGGCATCAATGCATTCTGGGGCTGCACAGAAAACAGCTAGCTATGAGCGTCTATCATCATTATCCATTAGTATTTTCACTCTAGTGACATTAAAGTCTAGATTATTAACCTTCGATTCACGGTTCCTGGTGCGTTCCTCCCTCAGAATTCTGTATTAATAGATTTTTTTAATGAACCTAACTTGGTTCTATTAAAGTGATGCCGAAAGGAGGCCACCTTCATCTGACCTCAGTGCTTCTGAATTCACCATGTAGATGAGCCAATGGGGTGCAATGAGTTTGTGTTCTGTTTAGAGTAATGAAGTAGTCTCCTGCGCCCGTTGACCATGAGTAGTCTAATTTCATTTAATTTATTGCTCTGATCTGAGTAAGCATGCAAATAAATGTTCACCACCACCATATTTGCTCTTTCTGAACACTGTAAACATCGTTTCCGTCAGTCGGTATATGGAAATTAGGTTTGAATGTATTGTTAACATTACATTACAGTAAACACACAACTAACAAAGAAGATGAAAGGATGCACATGGTCAGTAGCAACACTCAAATACTTTGTGACATTCAAAGAATGATTCATCCTTTCAGGCAAATCTTGTGAAAAATATTGAGAGAAGATATATAAAGTAATATAATTGTGCATCTAAAATTGTTGTTTTACACTTGATTAGTCTGACTTATAGCCTATAGCAGAGTCTCAAATTCATTGAGTTTGATTAAATTACTGCTCAGACAGTATCAACATTAAAACAAAAAATGCTTGAAATAAGTCATTTTAAATGTAATGAGAATAAATTGTGTAATTTTACCTTTTATTATTCAATCATGAACTAATTTTTTTGCACTAGTAATTACTACAGTATAATTATTAATAGAATTATAATAATAGAAGTATTAGTTATTAATAGAAATACATTTTGTTCTGTTAGGAATAGGTTAGAACTCCCCCACATTTATTCTGCAAATGATTAGAATGAGGTTAGAGAGGATTTTGAAGAAGCCTGTCATATTTAAACTTTAGACATTGACTGTTCAAATTATTGTGTCCAGATTCAAAGAACTCTTGTGAGTCTTACAGAAAGAAAGGTGTAGATACCGAAATCCTAAAATGTCACCATTTACACTGACATCAACTTTTGCAAGAGCTGCCTGTGGATAAGGTGTCACACCTTATCCACTGGCAGCTCTTGCAAAAGTTGATGTCAATGTAAAGCATCTACCATCAGAAAGAGACCAAACAAGTTTAATTGTAATGGAAGGTGTGCAAAGAGGAAGCTTTTCTGTCAATAAAAATGTCAGGGTAAGACTAAGGTTTGCCACAGAAAACCTAGGCAAAGACACTTTCCCTCCAGCTTGAAGGCTTGGGCATATGTAAGCATGATGATGGAAGTATGCTTATGTATGCATGTGTAATATGCAAATACATTTTCAGGAAATAATTTGCATAAAGAAATCTGTACCTTTGCATGAGGAGATCAAAACCAAAGACAGTCAAGTGATGGAAGACAAGAGTAGTTATGGTACTGATTAAATGGTGAGATAGATTACAGTGTGTATCAGGCAGCGTTGATAGTATCAGACTATTGACGTGTGAAGTGTGTGTTTCATATTTACTGTAACAAAGCCAGATCAAACAAAAGCTAAAAGGTTTTACACAATATTGGAAAAAGCAAAGCATGGAATCCACTTGATTAATGCTGTATATATACATAATTCTTACAGTAACAAAATTAGATTATTAGAATACCTTTTGTATCATAAAATATTTTATTTATTTAATTTTTACATTATATGTTTAAATTGTTCAACCCACACAAATCTCTCAAATGTACAAGCGCACCTCAGAACAGTGCATTTTTTCAACATGTCATTTAAAACTATTAACTCATATCCACTGATCATCAAAATACCTGTTGCACAAATAGCTGCCATTTCAATCCTATCTGGAAGGAAGGTTACCAGGAACAATAAATGATTAAAAATGTAGACTGATATCGGCAATATTTATTGAGCTGTTTATTGTGTCTCTCAGTTTGCCAATGGATATAACACAACGTACTAGATGTCTTGGAATGGACTTGTAGAGGTTGGTAGTGTTGGTAGGGCATCTCAGATATTTTCAATAAGTGATAGGTGTGGCGATACTATAGGTTATGGCATAGCATCTATGTCTTCAAGGTGAGCTCTTGAGATGGCAGCAGTGTGCAGGCGAGTGTTGTCCAGTTGGAAAAGAACACCGGAGTGTGTTCAGAAAAGGTAGAACCACTGGTTGCAGGACCTCAATAATGTAACCTTGGATTGTCAAAGTACCAAAAGTGATCTAGCATCATAAAAAGCTGTACTCCACACCATGACAGCAGGTGTTCTGGGTATGAAACACGTGACAATAAACCATTGATCTTGGGGCTGACCACGGTGCCTCAACACAATGATTCATTGGCCATCTAAAGATGATCCACTGTCATTCTGATAGACACCTTGGCAGTCTGGCAGGACACCATTGCCATCAGTTGATTCCTTCTTGGTGCAACTATTTTAGGTGTGTTTAGTAATGAGTATATGTTACATTCATTTATTTTTTTTACTTTTGTTAAATATAAATTCAGGACAAACTCTAAATACCTTTAATATCAGAAAATTCAATGAATGAGCAGGTTTCCTAATATTGTGTCCATACAGTGTATTATAGTGATGCGGAAATGATTTAGCTTTAAACACTGAAATCTCATGAGCAAGCTTTTCTTTTCATTTCTTTCACGTCTTAGTTTATTGTCAAAATACAACCTAAAAAGTCAGTAAATACATAAATAAATGAACACATTCAGAGTGATTATCCGTTTTCAAGATTTTCATTTACCTTTTTTTCATAGCTTTACTCAGTATAGTTTACAGTCCATTTAATATAAATGTTTTTACCAAAACATAGCACCGTTGCCAAAGCAGCCTCTCAGCCTCTACTGCACCTGTGACCATCCCAGCTGACGTCTTCATCACACTGAAGGGAACTCCACCTCCAGCCTGCCAGGTACTCAGCTGCCCAGCCACTCTGTGTTCACCACAAACACACAACACAGGTCTACATGACATCTGCCGGTTACAGGTACGTCGTGAGGATTTTTTATCTGTTTACCTACTAAATATGTAGAAACCTTCGTTTACCGGTGTTTTATGTTTTTTATTGCTGTTTATATCAATAATCTGTGCTATATGTAAAACCGGTTTGTTTTTATTTGCGTTTTATTGTTAGATGGGAATCATTAATTGGTTTACATAGATTAGATTGGAAAAAGTAATGTTTTTTATTGTTTAAATGGGAATATTTTATTGTTTTTCATTGGTTAGATGGGAATCGTTAATTGTTTTTCATTGGCTAGATGAAAATATTCCATTGGTTAGATTGGAACCATTAATTGGTTTTCATATGTTAAATGGGGAAAATTAATAGGCTTTTATTTGTTTGGTGGGAAAAATTAATTGGTTTTTGTTGGTTAGACTGGAATAATTTGTTAGTTTTCATTGATTAGATGGGAAAATTACTTGAATTCCATTGGTTACATGGGACTATTTATTTGGTTTTCATTGGTTAGGTTTAAATATTTTCATTGGTTAGATGGGAATAAAAAATTTTAATTTGATTTTTAATTTATTTTATAATCCATTTTTAAAATTAAATTAATAGAGAACCCACAGTCTTATACAATACAACACTTTACAAGCAAACGTTGATGCAGCACAATTGAGTGTACTGAATAGCGTGTATTTCAGTCTTTTAATATATATTATCTGCAGCCCAACTTTTCTTTAAGTTTGTAGCTGCTGGTTATTGAGAGCTAGTTATTCATCATTGTTTCATAAATCCTGAGTTTGACTCCTTGGCTGGGACAGTGCAGTCTGATAGTGCTCATGGTGGCGACAGATTCATTCTGTAGGCCTGTGATACTAAATGTAAAAACAAAACCTGTTAAACCGGAGCACTGAAAGTAAACTTTCTACAGAAAATGAAAAAGATGAGCATAGGGAGAAAGACAGTGATGTTTTGTGTGGTTAGGAAAGTGTACTTCAGTTGAATGTGGCTTGCAGTTGAACCCATGCTTGAAGAGTAAATTTGCAATGGAAAACAAATTTGCAAAGGAATAGTTTGTCTATACTGGGGGTCAGACAATGACTTTACACCAACATCTCATATTTCACTGTATAGTTTCCTTTCTATGGCAGTGAATACATTGTAAGAAGAACTGCCCTTTTCTCTGGATTCATACATACCCAGGAAAACAGGCCCTGCAGGGCTGAAAGGCTCTGTGTAGGGAATAATGCTGACAATACAGAATTTCATGTCCTGTGAGATCTACCAACAAACCCATATTGTCTCAGTGCAAACTGCATTTGTTCCTGAATGCTTGCATTTACAGTCAAATCAACTCTTTTAACATGTAGGAAAAATGTTGATAAATTTAGGGTGAGAAGAAAAAGTCTAACGTATGAAAAACCATAAATATCCCACCTTTTGTGTTTCAACTTACATATGCTTCAAAGAGGACTGGCACTATGAATTATCATTTTAATGTCATTTACCTTTTACCTTTAATCATTTGGTAGTTCATCAACTAAAATGTCAAGCAATAAAATTGGCAGTGATAAACCATGTGATATATGATATGCTGTGCATCTGGAAAGTGAGAAAAGTTTGTTTGAAATCTTTACAAATGTATCAAAAATAAAACACAAAAATATAACATGTACAGAAGTGTTCACAGCTTTTGGCATATCTCTCAGTGCATCTTGTTTCCACTGATCATCCTTCAGATGTTTCTACAGCTTGGTATTTTCAGTTGATTGGACATGATTTGGAAAAGCACACGCCTGTTTATATAAGCTCCCATAGTAGACGGTGCACGTCAGAGCACAAACCAAGCCATGAAGTCTAAGGAATTGTCTGTAGACCTCTGAGACAGGATTGTATGGAGACACAGATCTGGAGAAGGGTACAGAAATATTTCTGCTGCATTGAAGGTCCCAGTGAGCACAGTGGCCTCCATCATCCATAAATGGAAGAAGTTTGGAACCAACAGGACTCTTCCTAGAGCTGTGTGCCTGATGGAAGCCACTCTAAAAGGTACATGACAGCCCATCTTAAGTTTGCCAAAAGGCACCCAAAGGACTCTCAGGACTGAATGTCAGACGTTATGCCTGGAGGAAACCAGACACTGCTCATAACCTAGCTAATCATTCCTACAGTGACGCATGGTGGTGGCAGCATCATGCTGTTTCAGCATGTTTTTCTGCACCAGGAACTGGGAGACTATTCGGGGTTGATGACTGCAGCAACGTCCAGAGACCAGATGATAACCTGCTCCAGAACACTTTGGACCTCAGATTGGGATGAAGATTTATCTTCCAACAGGACAACGACCCCAAGCACACAGCCAAGATAACAAAGGCTTGGGGACAACTCTGTCCCTGGTTGGGCCAGCCAGAGCCCAGACTTGAATCCCATTGAACATCTATGGAGATATTTAAAACTGCTGTGCACTGACACTCCCCATCCAAACTAATGGAAATTGAGAGGTTCTGCCATGAAGAACAGAAGAAACTTCACAAACCTTTCTCACTTTGTCATCATGGGGTATACTGTGTGTAGAATTCTGAGGGGAAAAATAAATCGAATCCATTTTTCATATAAGGCTGTAAAAAGTGAAGCACTGTGAATACTTTCCAGATGCACTGTACACACTGCTTATACTTCCTAATTCCCTAAAGAACAAATGCCAGATTCACTTTAGGTCAAAATACAAATAGTACAATCATTTGTATATATATGCAAATAAATTTGCAAATATAAAGGTTCAAAATAACCCATGTCTTGTTTATTTTATTTGTTTAACAAGTTTGCAATTATGAGTGATTTTTCAATTGGTGTGATCATTGGAGCCTCTTTGCATGTTTTCTGTTTCTAATAATACATTATAGATTTCTGCATACCATTCTATTTTATAATTTGTTATTGTACAGGATTCCACTCTTTTTGTTTGTTTAAGGTCAGAGTGTTTGTGTGTATCTCAGGGCTGTGCTGTTATCATGGCCAATCCTACAATAATTGTGCAGCCAGTGACTTCCCGGTCTCCAAGCAACCAAAAGACGGACCAGTGGAGCAGTGGGATATGTGACTGCTGTGATGACATGAGCATCTGTGAGTCAAGCTCTGTGTGTGTGTGTGTGTGTGTGTGTGTGTGTGTGTGTGTGTGTGTGTGTGTGTGTGTGTGTGTTATTATTATTCCTGTTGTTGTTGTTGATGATGTTATTAATAAATTAAGTTACAGGAAACAATACACAAATGTGAACTGTTGACACTATAGTAGAATACAGACCATGTGTTTGCCTGATAACACTATGCCAAAACATAGTCAATTCCACATTAAATCAACATTTTAAAAGTATTTTTGTACACATTTTTATTATCAGTATTTCATTAAAACTGTTGAAAGGTCAATAGATTAAAGACCACAAAAACAAAAGCAAAGAGAAAATATTTCCAGTTCCAAATATAGCAATTATAATTATAACAAGAATGTAGAAAATAAACTAAAATCATTTTAAAAATACACTGAATAAATAATAGATTGAATATATAGTATGGTGATGATGATGGTGATGGTGATGATGATGATGATGGTGATGATGATGATGATGATGATGATGATGATGATGATGATGATGATGATAGTAAAAATACATACTACATAGTAATAAAAGTACATCGCTTAAAGAAAAACAACAAAAACATTAAAAATAACCCATGGTACTTCCTTGCCCCTTCTCATCGTATGATGCATTGTCAAGGCAAAGACACTTGTGTGCATCAGAGAAGCAGGGAGCTATGCTGCCTGGAGTCTTAACTCCTCCAGGGTCTCACATGGCAGAAAGGACTTGGCAGAGGTGCCAGACTAAACCTACTACCAATACTGGGCAACAGCGATAAAGGATGACATCATTGGCAGATGATCACAGAGGTGACAATGGCAAAGGCATTAATTCAGCTGCACAGGAGACGTCAATGTTAAACCACTTCTGTACTTTTACCAAGAAAACCACATGAATAGATACAACAGAAAAATGAATGAAACAGTGCCAGGAAATGGGACCCCCAGGTTGGATGGCACTCAACTGGCTACTGAGGAAGAGCTGAGGTTTCCTCTGAGTTCTTGTGCATATGATGAGGCTAGATTAAAGCCCTAAACAAAAGCACCATCAGAACCTGGAACGTACAATGCATGAATCATGGCAAGCTGGAAGGAGTGAAGATGGAAATGGATCATCTGCACATGAGCATCCTCAGGATCAGTGAGCTAAAATGGACCGGGTTGTTCTTATATATTTGTATTGCTTATTGCAATTATCTGACTGTTGTTGTTTTTAGGTAGACAATGTTAAGATCTGTCCGGGACAACAGATGAAAAACAGCCTTCTGGCTAATTCTGGTATATTTACAGAAATGTTAATTAATGTACACTGTCCCTGTCAAATAAACTAATAAATAAAACAACACTTTCAGTCAGGGGAACACACCGTCTACTACTCTGGTCACAAACAGCAAAGAATAAATGGAGTGGCTTTCATCGTCAACAAGTATGTTAACAAGACTGTTATGGGATAAAATGCTGGAAATGATTGACTTCGATTCTGTGCACAACAGTTCAACATTACAGTCATACAGGTTTATGCCCCAACAACAGATGCAAGTGAAGAAGAAATTGATTGGTTTTGTGGTGAAGTCCAGGATAAAAACGACAAGATCTGCAAACAGGACATTCTGTTGATGACCAGGGACTGGAACGGCCTTCACGGCCGTAAATGAGAAGGTTGGACAACATGGACTTGGAAACAGGAATAAAGCAGGAGAAAGTCTGATTGACGTCTGTGGCTACAATGATTACGTGTTTGCTGCTATTACTTTTACACTTCTCTATACTGAGGATTGTTACAAATGGATTTACTGCATCAAGTGTGTGTGTGTGTGTGTGTGTGTGTGTAAAAAGGCTGTTTTGGATTCTGGTGTCCCTACTGTTTGATGTGTAACACAACCAAGAAGTTTGGAGAGTGCCTGTGCCTCCCCCTGGTGGACATTTTCTTTGGAGGACTGATACCACCTGTCACCTACAGTGTGAGGAGCTCCATGAGAGAGAGATACCACATTCAGGTACACATTGCTCTGAGACACACTCTGGCAAAACTGCAACATTCATTTTAAACACTACTGTGAATTATATAAAAACACTCTTAAATATAAAGATGCTAAAAAAAAGGTCATTTGAAGGGTTATAGAGGAACAACAAGTTTCAAGGGAAGGTTCTATAAAGTGTTTCCTTTACACTTATACATCTCTGTGGTTCTTTGCAGAACCAAAAGTGGGTCTTTTACATTTGTAGCACCTAGTAATGGTGACTGATAGTGAGAAGGTTGGACACACCTTATAACATTGCTTTTGGTTAAATCCTTGCTATTTGTTTCAAACCTACATAGTAAATTTGAGTCATTTTTGATTTTATTTTTGCACTATATGGACAAAACGTATTGGCATAACTGTTCATTCATTGTTTCTTCTGGAATCGAGGACATTAAAGAGTTGATCCTGCTTTTGTTAGAGTAAGTGTCTCTACTGTCCAGGGAAGGCTTTCTTTGTTGTAGAAAAATGATGTCATCACACTTTTATCATTTTAAAGTGCTGTTACCGACCCATTTTGGACTATTGTGTCCCAGTGACGATGGGGTTATGGACCACTAGAGATTGCTTCATGGCCCAGTTTGGTCAGGTTGACAAACAGTAAAGCCAATAGTTTTAGGGACATTTCATAATGCTGGTCCCACTACTGTTTAACACTGGAAAAAGTACAAAATAAAGAAAAAGCCTTCTCTGAGCAGATGGGTTCTTGTTTTGAAACTGGTTTCTGACTGTTCATTCTATTAAAGAAAATAAGGGGCTTCTTTCACAACCTGATAAAAAAATGTCAATCCTTTTTTTCAATAATAGCAGGACAGGAGAAGCATGCCAGGTTCAGCTGTTTTAGACTGCATAAACCTGTAAAACCTGTACTTTGTCTGTATTGATGTCCTGCTCTGATGTCCAATATGCCTCTGTTTCTGTGATTTCTCCTCTAAGGGCTCAATGTGCGATGACTGCTGTGTGTCGGCCTGCTGTGTGGTCTGTGTGTGGTGTCAGATATCCAGAGAACTTAAGTACCGCAGGCAGCACCAGGTGTTCATAAACCCACCTGTGAACCCAGGTTATCAGGCTCCACTACCTGCCATGCCACATCCTCAGGTCATCATACACTGAGCGTAAACATCTGTGCACTGTCTCTGTTACTGAGTGCTTCTCTATGTTGATCAAGAATCAGATATTACTGATATATCTATTACATTAAGATTGAGGGATATAGGAGACATGCTTTATGGAGCATATTTTAAATGTTTTTGTTGTAAACTGCACTTTATTGTCAATTGGTCTAGTAATTAGCAGTGTTTACCACTGTATGAAAATATATCACCACTGTCACACAAAAACCTTGTATCTCGGTTTTCTCGACCAATAGAAATGCTCCAGATTGACCCCATTGAAAGTCAGGAAGGTTGCTTTTCTCCTGCAGTGGTGGCTCAGCGGAGCACTAGGTTAATTATGACAGGGTTGTGGGTTTCATACATGGGTTTGCTAAGCCTCAACTGCTGGGTCCTTGAGCAACACAAAATAATCTTATATAATAATTTAAATATGCAAACAACATTTTAAGAATCAAAAGGAAAGAAGAAATGTTATGAATGCAAACAGAATGCAAAACATACTCTTTGCAGTTATTAAACATTTGGATTGTGCCTTTTTTTGTTCTTGTGGTTTTTGATGATAAAATGTTTTGCTTCTACAATCTCTCGTTTGATATTTGGCACACGGTCTTAGAAGAGGGCGTTCGCCATGAATCTCCATTGATCAATTGATAAATTTTAATGGGAAAAAATAGTTTACCTGTCATTCTAAAATCATGTGACCATTTCAAGGAGAATGCCTTCTTCTTTGGGACCCTCCCACTCAGGGGGAAGATACTTATATTTTTGTGATAGATATATATATATATATATATATATATATATATATATATATGTGTGTGTGTGTGTGTGTGTGTATTCACAGCCTTATTCACATAACACTCAAAATTGAGTTCAGGTACAGCTTGTTTCCACTGATCATCCTTCAGATGTTTCTACAGCTTGATTGGACACCTGTGGTAAATTCATTTGGTTTGAAATGAAAAGCACACACTTGTTTATATACGGTCCCATAGTAGACCGTGCATGTCAGAGTACAAACCAAGCCATGAAGTCTAAGGAACTGTCTGGGCAAACGGAGTGATTGTGGTAGAAGCTCCAACATTGCTCTGTGGAGAGAGGAGAACCTTCCAGACAGTCAATCAGGCCTGTATGGTAGAGTGACCAAATTTACCAGGCTGAAAGGATCTTGGATGGTGGAGGACTGTACTAGTAAACCCTGAAACCCGGACACTTTTGTTGTGACATTTTTCATTGCTCTAAGCACGGGTAGAAGCAGCAATGCAAGGAGAGAACTGACCAGAACCCTTGAGAGACCTGAAGCCTCCTCAGTACTTTAAATCAGTGTTTCTTAGCCCTGTCCACACCTGATTCAACTGATCAGCTTGTTAATCCTTAAGCCCTTCATAGTTGGAAGGGGTGTATTAAAGCTAAACTGTGCAGGGCAGGGGTGCCTCCAGCACAAGGGTTGAGAAACACTGTTTTAAGTGGTTCTTCTTGCTTGACATACTCCTTAACCTGATCTGAGTGAGTGGTTTTAACATTTGTTTGATTGTGGTTGTCCCCGTGTTCCCATTGATTCAATTGGACCTTGTCCAGAAACCAACAACTATTTAAATCAGAATAGTAAACAAATATGCCATCCGACTTTAACATCACACTGAAATCTGTATTGATCTCTATTGAGCATTTAGTATCAAACTGTAAGACACGTAGACACCCACAGTTTGACCAGTTGATAAATAACATTTATAAGAGTTTTAGGTTTTGAATGTAGTCAATGTGCAGCCATTTCACCCAACAGCTACTTGATTGCATACACACAACTTGCACAAGCACCACTGAATAGCACTGCCAACTGAATGGAGCACTCTGGGGCAGCTGCATAGCCTAAGATCACAAAGTCAGTGCCATGAATCAGCCAGGGCAGTAGTCCTGAATCCTGGTCCTGGAGTACCAATGCCTTCCCTGTTTTAGACTTTACCACCGTAGCACATCGAGTTTGTCTCGGGAAGGGCTTGTTAGTTCAGTTCATTATTGTACACTCATGCAAATCCACTATTCAGAACAGGTCCTGGAGGCAGTTCTACCTCTGAGGCAGAACAAATGCAACTGGTTCAAAGAATAGACCATTAAAATAACCAGCAGGTGGAGCTGTAGAAATGTGCATCTTCTCCTAAGAGCTTTTATATGTGGCTGCATTGCATGTAAGGTGAGCAATTCAGTTTGACCTTTTCGTTTTTTGTAAGTCAATTTTTATATGCTGGTTTTTCAAGTAGCCAACGAAGCCTGTAAGGCAGCATTTCCAAACTCCTATCTAATCTTTTGTTCGCTGCAGGCCATCATGGAGAGAAGCATGACGTTTTCCTGTGACAGTCACGCTACGAGGCACATCTTCAATTCCATCATCAAACAGAGATTTAATGCTCATGTTTAGTAGTTACGTTAGTGGTGTTGTCAGTTTTTATGCAACCAAAGAAACTGTTGCCTCAAAGGCTGGCTGGCTAGATTTCGAGGTAGTTTTCTGAGAAAGCAACACCATATGTAAAGAATTTCTTAAAAACAAACAACAAAATCTCAAACACCTTTCCTCAATTCTGAGGAGCAGATACACCTATCTACTTTTTTTTTAATTCTCTGAACCAATTGTATTTACTCTGCATCAGAGGTAGAGCTGCCTCCAGAACCATTTCCAGTAGTTATTTTGCAAATAAGCTTATCATACATGTGTTGGAATTAGGGGAAACAGGACAGTGGACATATCACTTCCTTCAAGGCATTGTTTCATAGTAACTCATCTCTAGCATGTGACCAAGAGGCAGGCTCTATCAGCTTTGGTGCTGAGCCTGGATCAGTGGCACACCAGAGACGATGCCTCAAGGGAAGCCAACTTTAATGGTTATTGTCCTGAAGTTGCCATAATCCGATTACCAGGAGTCGATACATGCAATATAGTGAGGGGCTGGTCCAGAATGTTCTACATGTCTTCATGGAGTTTATTCTACATCAGATTTTAATTTTACTCCTTTCCATGTGTAAGCACCATGTGATGTGAACCCACCAGACAGGTTTTCCTAGAATTCTGGAGCTCAATTGTCCCTGAGAACAGACCAAGGGCACTCTAAATAGACTATGTTTAGAAGAATCTTGATTCATAAAACATTGTTTCCTGTGTTGTATCTCTGTCTCTTATCAAAAACTTTTGTTAAATCTTATGAAGAGAAAAATAAAGAAATAAGTTTTGTGTGCAATGAAAATTCTTTGATGGACCTGGCTAACTTAATCCCACAAAAACCAGGAGAGAAGGCAGCTGAAGAGAAGAACTGAAGGACATATATAAAAGATCTAAATGTTGTTAGACTTTGGTAATGAATAACTATTTTTCCCATTCCCTCAGATCCCGTCAGGAATTTACTGCTTCTGTGAAAAGGCTGTCTGTCTCGCAGCTGCTTGCTGAGGGTTAGTGAACAAGCCTTGGAAAGCCCCAAGCTTCACACATAGGCCATAAATGGCTGTGCTCTCATTCGGGAGTTCACCTGGGAGTGAATTCCAGTTCTGTGGTGGGTTAGTATTACATTGTAGCTGAAGGGCTCAAATGTGTACCTCGCACACCACAACTCCAATGTTGTAATGGGGTTGTTTTACCATAAGCTGGGCTCAAACATGATGTTTCTTGTCAATAAGGAATCTGTGTGCATGACAATAGAAATAATTAAGTTTGTGCTGCTTGTTGTGCATCATAAAGCCTCCTAACTGGCTGAAGAGACACGTTACCACTTATCCCTGGATTCTTTGAATGCTTTTGTTGATAGTCTAAGCTCCCTATGCAAACATTCTCCTGTCATTGTGTGTAAACATACAGCATCAAGGCATATCAGCGACTGGAGTAAGCGGAAACCAATAAAGAAATCGACAATTTTATGAAATGTCATTTATTTTATGAAAGGTCATCCTTCTTTATCCATTTCACATTAGGTCAAATATAGCATACAATTCTTTATACATGTAACAAGTCAATACACATTCAACAAATTCACAGTTTTTATTATACATACACACAGAAAATGCTAGTAATTCAACAGATAAATTAATGCTTAGATGAACAAAGATAAATGAATCCTTAGAATACTAGTTTAAATACTTAAAGACTGAAAAAGAGAGAGGCCATATTCAAACCTGGCCTTAACATGTGTCCTCAGTGATCTGATCCCAAATTATTACCAAAACCTGGTATTATAAATGCGTCTGACCATGTGTGATCAAATGTCTTACACCATTTCCATCAGGGGAAGGGCATCACACACATTAATAGCAAATCTCACACTGCTTTGGTCCTTGGGCACAGCTGCCAATTCGGATTGGGATTTTTGGGGCTAGTTTTTAAATTGTAGTGTCTTATTTGTCTATCAAGCACAATAACCGCTGGGGTTTATAAGTGGTCAGCACAAGGAATATATGTGAACGAAACCCTGAGACCTTACGGGCTCCGTTCACACCTGTAATATATGGTGACCACTTATCATCAGCTCAAGATCCAAGATAAAGCCAGGTGTGAACAGGGACAGAGAGAGGTTAACATCAGGCTCAGTTTTTTTAAAGAAGCAGTTTCATGGCACTTCCTGTTAAAAATACTTGTCATCACTTTGTTTAGTTGCACAAAAAGCTTTTAGTAACAGTGTCAAAAAAGTGAAAAGAGAATCAGGAAATCTCTAGATGATAGTTCTGTAATTCCACTTGTTTCTAACTTTCATGCAAAATGAAGAAATGGTGTCTTGTGGATTCAGCACAAGCCTTCCCCTTTCAGAGTCACGTGACTTATAATCACAACAGCACCATTTGGTAAACTCATCTTTGCATCAGCTAGGGTGTTTGCAACAGCTGTTCATAGAGAGTCTCGTCTGATTCCAGTGGCTCTTGACTTGCAGGCCCTCCATTTTGATAGCTCCTCACACCCGTGTCCATCACTGCTATTATGCAAGGGAAACCCATGCCCATTTCTCGTGAGGGTGGGATGTTCTGACTCTCAAACAGAACCTCGAAACTGTCCTGTCCCTCACCAGGCTCCCTCAATATAAGCAATTCATACTTGCCGAATCGAAGCAGGGCCTTATCATCCAGATCGACTCTCTCAAGGTACCCCAGTTCACAACCGTTGACCACGACCTTGCCTTTCTGACTGATGTTCTGGACAGTGAAGCGCAAGTCCGTGCTCCCTGCCATGCGATACGCATTGAATGAAATCTGCTTTCTGGAGACACGGGCATCATTCAGGACGAAAGAACACGTCTGTCCATCTCGGCCCAGCCTGACTGGGTCTTCTGCATTCATCCTGTGAAAGTGGTTCAGGGACAGGGAGTTATAGAGGGACTGTGTGGCCTGGTCAGGATGGTACAACTTAATGTGGAGACACGTGAGGGTCTCCTCAGTGGGCATTGTTTGAGAAACGTTCATGTTCGTTCCTTTTGGGTCTTTTTGCTTGAGTCAACTTTCCTACAGATGGAAATCTACAAAACAGAAAGCAAAGAAAATGATGAAACATACCAGCAAGTCATATGACACATTACTGGTCAGAAACACTCTTGGAGATTGTGTATTTCTTTCTACACGCTTTCTTATTTTCTTATTTCTGTATTTCTTTCTTCCTTAATTTCCCTGAAGGAGCCCTCCCAAGGGATCAATAAAGTTCTATTCTATTCTACTCTACACCTAATATGCCAGGAGTTCTTATACAGTCTGTCAAGTGTACCTCCAAAATATTTCATTTTATAGTCCTAATTACATTAAAAAGGAGACGGTAATAAAGTTGTTTATGCATCTCAGCAATAAGTCAGTAAGTTATTGGTATGTTAATAGAAGCACAGTTTCTTAACCTCTCTGTGAACTCCAGCCACTGTATGGATCTGTTTATCACCAGTAGCTCACCTGCTTTACTGAGGGATTGATTAGATTATCAGTATCTTGACAGACCATTATGGATTTTACAGATATTCTTGGGTGCCTAGAGCATTTCGACATTCCTCTATATTACATAAACATGGTTTAACACATTTGATTTTTGTGTAATAAATGGACACTAAATTCCTTTCAGAACACATACTAGTGCAGCTAGTACATTTATTTACATATATAGTGGAAAAAGTCTATTTGTGTTCATTGATCTGTGTGGCTCATAGTTCATGAAAACCAGAAACCAAAAATCTTAAATTGTAACTTCATTAAAAGACTAATCAGACCCAATCAAAATTAAAATAAAAGCTTGAAATATATCACTTTAAATATGAATAATTTCCCATCCATGACAGTTTAACTTTTTGAATTAAATTATGAAGCAGAAATGGCACAATATTTTAATTTGCTGAGATGCACTAGAACCATACCATGAACTAAATGTGCAGAACATCTATTTCAGAGCTTTTTAACACACAGTTTAATTATTATCCATTAAGTCTTCAGCTGAAAACACTTCTAGAGGAGGAAAATGCAGGTGCAGAAACTAAAACTCCAGGACTTTGTTCCCACTGACTCTGCTGAGCCACAGTTCAGGCGGTCGGAGCAAAATCCTGGAGTGTAGCTCTCTGAGACGGAGTTTAAGTGGTTAAAGAGACCACGAATACTTCTAGAGGTTCAACAGAGCCGCATGACTAACACACTGTTTACACCCAACAAACACACAGTGCAATAATAATAATGTGCAATACCCTCCTCCTACAGGACTCATTTCTCATGCACTATTTACACATATAGTAATATAGTCTCTATATTATATATTCTTTATATTTATACAGTGTTTTACTAAATTATCTCTTTCTACTCTTTGCTGTGCTGTACTGATGCTGTTGTTGCTGGAACCTTAATTTCCCTGAGGGAACCCTCCCAACGGATCAATAAAGTTCTATCCACTCTTTACACCCAACAAACTCACTCTTTACACCCAACTCACTCTTTACTCCACCCTAACGCTCACTCACTCTCAGACTCAGTTGTTTAGGTCAGTATGGTAGAGAAGGTAGTTCAGACTAAAAGCTCGTACCTCCACTCTGTTCTCCTCCTCACAGCACACTGAGACTGATCGACTGGTTTGTAACGGACTGACACACACACACACACACACACACACACACACACACACACACCCGGGGGGTGGGGGGTAAACGATTGCGTCATATCCCGGAAGTAAATGGTGGCTGATGAAAGTGACGCTCAGAGCGGAAAGTCCAGTGTTGCGCAATTTCTATTTAAACCCCACTTTCAGTAAAGAACGTCATCACTACTGTCACAGAGCACTTTTACAATGTCTGTTTCACAGCCTACAGACTGCACTTTAAACTGTGTTTATGTACTCTGTTTATTATAGTCTGTGTTTGTTTATTATAGTCTGTGTTTGTTTATTATAATCTGTTTATTTATTATAATCTGTTTATTTATTATAGTCTGTGTTTATTATAGTCTGTGTTTGTTTATTATAATCTGTGTTTGTTTATTATAGTCTGTGTTTGTTTATTATAATCTGTTTATTTATTATAGTCTGTGTTTATTATAGTCTGTGTTTGTTTATTATAATCTGTGTTTATTATAGTCTGTGTTTGTTTATTATAATCTGTGTTTGTTTATGATAGTCTGTGTTTGTTTATTATAATCTGTGTTTATTATAGTCTGTGTTTGTTTATTATAGTCTGTGTTTGTTTATTATAATCTGTGTTTGTTTATTATAGTCTGTGTTTGTTTATGATAGTTTGTTTGTTTATTATAGTCTGTGTTTGTTTATGATAGTCTGTGTTTATTTATTATAGTCTGTGTTTGTTTATTATAGTCTGTGTTTGTTTATGATAGTCTGTGTTTATTTATTATAGTCTGTGTTTGTTTATGATAGTCTGTGTTTATTTATGTACTCTGTGTTTATTTATGCGGTCTGTGTTTATGTGGTCTGTCAGGAACTGGTCTATGTTTGTGGTCTTTATGTCTTTCAGGAAAGGCTGCTTTATTGCTGCCTCTCCTATTCTTGTTATTATACTGACTGCAGGAAGGCAGTTTGCCCTCTAGTGCTTCTAATTCTACCCATTTTGTACACGTGTAATCTTCCTTGTTTGTTGATTACAGTCTTTGAGGGTCTGGTGTGATTATGCAATTTGCACCCCAGTTGTATACTTCATCAGGAAATATGGAGGGCCAGCAAATACTAAAACCAAACATCTACATTTACACAGACATTTTTGAAAATGTATCTTTTTCTATTCATTTTAGCCTTCCATGCAAATCTCCTTCCACAGTGAAGATATTCTCTGTTGTCAGTGTTCATGGGTGTACAAGGAGAATGAGGGTTTATAAATCTGTGCATATTTCTTTTTGTATCACAGCTACTTACTCCCTATATAGTGAAGTACATAATGCATAAAACTGCACACAGAGAGCACTTGATTTCGAGTTCCTCATAATAATAAATAAAAATACTACTCTGTTTACTATTTGCATCTGTAAGTTCAAGACACTACATAGGGACTAGGTGTCATGTGGAATTAAGCCTGTGCAGTTTCTTGAGGTGTTTGATTTTTTTTATGAGCCAATAGCACCCCCTACAGGGTTGCTCAGAATGCTCATGGAAGTGTTTTTTGTGTCTGTGGAATAACATATTTTCAAGATCAAAAGGGAAATGTCTGTTTAGAAAAATTCTGCACATGCGGTCGTGAATTTTTACAATGAATTAAATATACTAAGAGACATTGCTCATCACAGCATACATGTATTTACTCAAAGGGAAACCAGTTTAGAAAACTATTCATAGAATAGAATAGAATAGAATAGAATAGAATAGAATAGAATAGAATAGAATAGAATAGAATAGAAGAATAGAATAGAACTTTATTGATCCCTTGGGAGGGTTTCTTCAGGGAAATTAAGGTTCCAGTAGCAGCATCAGTACAGTACAGTACAGAAAGTATAATAATAATAATAATTTAGTAAGAGTAAGAATAAGAAGCACTATATAAATATATAGAATATATAATATAGAGACAATATTACAATATACGATATAGATAATAGTTAATGAGAAAAAGGGTCCAGTAGGAGGGGGGTATTGCACATTATTATTGTACTTTTTAAACTGTTTATTGCACAGAGAGTCCAGTTGTGTCGTGGTGGTTGGGTTGCAGGTTACTGTTAACTCTTGGTTCGGATGACAGTGTGTAGAGGATGACTGGCATTGTTCATAATGTCCAGTAGCTTCTAGCTTCTTCAGAGTCCTCTTCTCTGCCACTGACACCAGAGAGTCAGCCCGCCTGATCAGCTTGTCCAGCCTGTACGTGTCCTTCTTGGATATGCTGCTCCCCCAGCACACCACAGTGTAGAACAGGACAATGGCGACCACGGACTGATAAAACATCCACAAGAGTTTCCTGCAGATGTTGAAAGCCGTAGCCTCCTCAGAAAGTACAGCCTGCTCTGTCCCTTTCTGTATATGTTACATGACCAGTCCAACTTGCATTTCATTGCATCATATCTAAATATATGAAGGCAGAGTACAGGAGAGAGTACTAGAATCAGGCCCAATTTAGAAGTGCTTAAGTTTTACCCAGGTCCTAATAAGGTGAACCTGATAAAAATTAGACAAAAATACACTTGATCATTTATTTATTAAAAATGTACAGTTGACCAGTGTCTTCAATCATCACATCAGTGCTGAATTTCACAATTTCAATACTATTTCTGTTAGTTCTCACCAACCGATGCATAAAAATATACCCAAGAACTTTAACTGTTCTTGTAAGAATTAGGGATGGGCAGATTGATACCTAAGAATAGATCTTGTATTGAAAATATTGATATTGCTTATTTATCTATTTAGTATTATGGATGGGAATCCTATCTCAAAATGGAAACTACTTTTCTTTCTGCCTTATTCTTCTGCTCCCCCAGGTCAATAGTGAAAAATAGTGCAGGTCACAGATTTGCTCAAAATGACAATGTACTGTTATTTTTAAGCAAACATGAACTATACAACCACAACAACTAACTTTAGGATTAATAGGCCCTTTATTAAAAGTGAAGGAATTTGTTGTAAAAGTGAACAACGTAGTATTTTGGACCTCAGCCTATCCTAACATTGGGCTCTTCGCTTTGCTGCCATCAGGAAAGCAGTTCTGCTCACTGAAATCCAGCACGGAAAGGGTGAGACTAAGCTTCTTCCCTCAGGCTATTCGCATTCTGAACCAGACCCAACTTTAACTTTAAATTCCACATCTCACAAATGGACTCTAATGATACTAATGCTGTCTTGCACAGCAGTGTGTAGCAACCATTGCATATTGCACTTTATATAAACACCTCTCAGGGCTCTTAAACTGACTGCAACTTATTGATACATCTGCACCTCCTACCTCCAGTTGTTTGTTTGTTTTTTTTGTTTGTTTGTTTGTTTTGTTACCTACGAGTTATTTATTTTTTCTTCTCAAGAATAGCGTCTTTTATTTTTTAACTTGTAAATACAAAGATATATTTATTCTGTTTACCTTCTATGTGTGCGACAAATAAACAAACCTTGAACCTTAATTTCTCTGGACTGAAACAAATACTGTATTTCCAGTTTCAAAATAAATTTTAACAATTTATTATTACTAATATTATTATTATTAAATTTAAATATTATTAAAAAGCAAAAAATATATCTGAAAGTTTACCATTTTTACTATCAAACTTTGTTGTTTTTATTTACCCTGTTGTTGCTGAAAATCACAAATTTTAACGTATCAGTTTATCAGTCTCGGTATAACCTCATTATTACTGGCATTAATTGATCATTCTTTTCATTCATCAGTTATATATGCATGTATATTTATATAAAGCACGTGAGGGTGAAGCGGAAAGCCCCTCGACAAATGAGAATCTAGAGTAGCGACAGTAAGAATTTCATTGGTACAAATCCATTTCCAGCTTCTCCTGATTGGCTGAAGACTTTTGGAAGCTGCGTTAGGCGCTGTAGAGACTCATGCGCGCGCACGGACCTCCCTGGGAGTGCGTGCGGTTTCATACAGCACTGCAGAATGAACTGTGATAGAGGCCCAACTGGTCCCAGTACGAACAAATCCATAACCCCACAACCCTGTTACACCGAGGTATCGCTGCCTTCCTTTATGCTCAGACTCAAATACGACTGGCTCGCCTTCACGTCAATCACGTTCAAAAGGAGTGTTGGCCAATCAGCGCGGCCGTTTCGGATAGTGCGCTCACGCTGATTGGTGGAGCGGACTGGTAGGCGGGATCAGGAGCTCCAGCTTTAATAGCGGCGGCCCCAGTGAGTCCAGCGCCGGGAGGAGGAAGTGGTGAGTCGGGGCTCTGACCTTCTGCCCGCGGTCGTGGTTGTCGGGTTTGTTGTTGGGGTTGAAGTTGTGTTTTGGGGTGTAGGTGGGTGAGTGTTGGTGCTCCTGAGTAATCCTGCGGGACAAGTTTGGTGTGAGGTGGCGGTTTAACGGCATTAACGGCTCGCGGGCGCGCGTTTACGTTTACGTGTGTGTGTGTGTGGACTTGATATGCAGAACTGCTCTGAACTGGGCCAAAGTCTCCCGTAACGGTCGTTAACGGCCGCCCTTCGTCACTAATGGCAACCAGTTGAGGCGCGAGGAGGTCCTGTGGTCGATGGGGTTCATCTGTCTTTAAAACCTCCCAGTTTAAACCTCCCATCGACCTGCAGCTTCACTGGAAGTGACTCTAATCTCAACCCAATGTGCACCAACGGCTCCTAGTTTCACTCCAACTGTGTGAAACGCCATGTTCACGTACCCGGATGGTCAGATAAGAGTCTCTAACAGGAAGTGCGACCATTGGCTCCTACAGAGATTCTCACTTCAAACTGCAGCAACTCACTGCCTTCATTTGCCTGTTTTGCCTTTCCTAACCACCCTCTGCATTTTCTAGTGTGTTTCAGACCTGGTCTCCTTTTGTACCAACCATGGTGAAGATCTTTGTCGGGAACCTGCCTTCACAGGCTCAGACTGATGAGATCCAGTCTCTGTTTTCTCAGTATGGGACTGTCACAGAATGCGCCATCATCAAAAACTTTGCCTTCGTCCACATGGATGATCGCAAAAGTGCCACCAAGGCCATCCGCAACCTTCATTTGTACAAGCTGCACGGGACACCCATTAACGTTGAGGCGAGCCGTGGAAAGAACCAGGGCCCGGTCAAGCTTCATGTGGCCAATGTGGAGAAGGGTGCGGAGGAGGAGCTCAGGGCCTTGTTTGAAGAATATGGTACAGTGACTGAATGTGCCATAATTAAAAACTTTGCATTTATACACATGAGTAACTCTGACGAGGCCATGGACGCGTTAAAGGGATTGGACAACTCTGAGTTTCAAGGTAAATGTGCACCGGTCTTAAATTTAGTTTACATTGTCTAGAACTGAATTGCACTCACTGCTGTGCTTATTGTTAATAGTCTAAGAGAACATGTACATGTTAATGTTTTAAATTTGAACTGCTTTTGTTTATAGGCAAAAGGATTCATGTCCAGATCTCCAAGAGCAGACCACGAGGAGAGGAGGAAGCTTATGGCCCCCCAGAGAGTGGAGGCTATTGGCCACCCCATTTTCCTGGAGAACATCCAGAGCCAGGTCCCCCTGGCTACCCTAGAGGCCGCTTTGGTCACCCTCCCGCATCCCACGGTTACCCACCTGTCCCCCCGCCACCACCTCCTCCCCCTCCACCTAGGCGCCCCTCGTATCCAGAGCGCGGCTACTCATATGATCGCGAAAGAGATGGTAATGGGGTGGTGGATTATTATGAGAAGTATCGTGCACGTCCTTACAGTCTTGCCTCTTATGAGGATCGCAGAATGGGCTCTGTACCCCCTCCGCCCCCGCCCCCTTCATCCGGTCTCATGAGGGACCGCATGGGCGCTTCTAATCTTGACCCCTATGAGCGACGCCCTATTCCTCCCCCACCATCTTCATATTATGCTCGAGATCGTAGTCCCATCACAAGGGCTCCACCAGCCTCCGCGGTGCCAGCGGGAAATGGCTATTCATATGAGCGCTCCCGTCTCTCCCCTCTGTCCATGTCCCGGACCCCAATGTACAGCACGCCTCGTTCCAGGGACCCCTACTCTGACAGGGTGCCTCCACCACCATCTGCGCGCTTTACATACTAAAGTGAATGTCTGCACTTGTGTACCCAAGGTGAGGATAGGCTCTCAGTGCAACAGTTTTTAAATGGCAGTATGAAGGCGTTTCCTAAAACAGACCCAGTCTTCCAGAGCAGTCACACAGCGCCATGTCCGCCAGTGCATAAAGTGAAAGGAATGCGCAATTTGCACCAATATCGAGTTGACAGTAAAACCTTTTAAAAATGCACTGACCATGTAGTCTAGCTAATGTGCACACAGGCGACCTAACTTTGCGTAAATATGTAAGTTTAGTAGTTATGACAGTGCAGTTTAAGAAATGGCTCTACTACGTTCTTGACTCATGTGGTTTGCTCTCTTTTCAGGTGTAAATTATTCGACAAGATCGTCGTTGTCGTCTCCAGGTGCACACGACTCGATACACCCCTCGTCTGACGGAACGCGTTTCGTTTGCCTGCGCCTCACATATTGGAAGAGTTCTTTTGCGGACTTCACACTTTAAACTTAAACGTTTTTACTCGACTCGATTTAGTCCTTTTTGCTTAAACTGTAACTCTTTGCCTAATCTCTGTTCTGCTTGTTTTTACTATGTAGACTTCAGCAGGTGATTGAGCTATTGAACGTAAAGCAGACAGGCTAAAAGTTTTAGATTCTGTTAAACTATCACAGCTGATGCCGTTTCTCAGTGTGGCGGTTCCACTGTTAGCAGTCAGAATTTATGTACATTTTTCTGGAATTTCTGTAAAATCCAAACCTTTTGTTTCATTTGGAGCCTAATTCTTTGTTACTTGGTTAAACTCTGGCTTTACATCCTGAAGTAGATTAAATGGGTACAGACGTGCGTCTTGCGACAACAATAATTTGATCAGCAATAAAAGCGGCAATTGACATGAATTTACATCAGTTTTTCATTAGATTGAAATTTAGTTACAGATTGGCAGTTCCTCGCATACCATGTTTCCTTTTTGTTTTTAATAAAAAAAAACTGATCCATGCGTCGATTGTTTGCTTTATTTTTAAGCGTCTGGAGGATTTATGGGAAGTACGAATTAAAGGATGTGACTGGTGATTAACTCGTTAGCTGATCGGTCCTGGATTGGAACAAATCTAGCACTTTAAATACTTAAATCTTGGCAGTGCATTATAATGGAGAATAAATCACACAACATGCGACGATCATTTTAAAAAAGCGTCTTGTCCGATATTGCAAAATGGCATGCAAATCCTTTCCCCATCACTTTTAAAATCGCACATTTCTCCTCGTCTGTGCAACCAATTTTAATGTTCCCTCTTGACCTTCTGTATACAGAAAAAAATGCTAAATGAAAATGTGCTTTCAGAATCACAATCAGCCCTTTCTTCACTTAGTTGTGAGGGTTGGAAAGGTTGGATGATCAGCTCAGGTAAGTTGGTTATGGTATTTATAATCTTGCATGACTTTTAAAGTTGGATGCAAGTAAGTGAAAATTGGGGTTGAATTGATTGTGTTTTTTTTTTGTTTTTGTTTTTTTTTAGGAGGCATGTAATGACTTATTTTTTTTTTTTTTACACAATTGTAGTTCATACTGGCTGTTTTCTTCATTATGCCTTTGCAAAGTTAAACTCCAGTTTTTTTTTTGTACATGCCTGCATAGTTAACGTTGTCTTTAACACTGTCTAGGTGTCGGGAGTGTTGCCCCTTTACAATATACAGAATAGATGAATGCAAGTTACTTTGGAAGGGAAAGAAAACATACTTTTAGAACAGTTTTCACTTGTGGCTTTTATAATAAAGGGATTTCTTGAAAAGGTGTTTGTGTGGTTGTTTTTTCTTTCTTCTTGACTGCTCTTCGACTGGGCTGCATCCCAAAATGACCATAGTACTCTAATGCTGGGGGTTTGGACTGGTTTTAAAGCAGCATCAACAGGAGCAATGTCTGACTGTGTCGGTCAGTAATGCGCACACACACACATTGACAGCCTTGTTTACTACTTGTTTATTGTCCTGTAATGGAGGAGTTGATGGAGTAAACATTTTAAAGGCTGGTTGTAATGAGTGCTGGGGAGAGTCCAGGGTACTGTGTGTGTGTCTCACGTTTCAAAGCATAAAGAGAAGACTACAGACTGGTGCTGTCCCCTGTCCCGGAAGTGCTGTGCTGTTTTTCAGCGACGCCATTTCGTGTCTCCATTCATTTCCTCTGGCGGTCTGTTTCGTTTTGGTTTGGGGGGTAAGAGCAATTTGCTTTCCCGCATTAAACCTTCGTTTTCTCAGAAGTGGGTTGTTGGGGATCGTTTTCGGGAGGCGTTAAGGTGGTTGAGCTGCTCCGTTGTTCGTGAGACCGAAGTTTGCTACTTTGCCCAACTCTTCAGTCCACCTTAAAACCCCACAGCGCCAGTGGAGCGCTGCGCGAGCGTGGCTCTGCACTTCGGCGCCTTTTAAGGTGGACTGAAATTCGCCCGGGCTTGCTGCGGTCTCCCCTGTAACCGTTTGTCCAGACTGACCCAGACTTGCCCAACTGACCGACAACCGCACTTCCGATTAATCCACTGTTTACTAACGTTAGACAAACAGCAGCCCAGTGCACTGTCTGACCCCACTGTTGAACTGGTTCTGTAGTTGACCGGTCCAACTCGTCTACGGTTCCAGTGGTCCTGTCTGGCCCCACTGTTGAACTGGTTCTGTAGTTGACCTGTCCAGGTCTCCAATGGTTCCAGTGGTCCTGTCTGACCCCACTGTTGAACTGGTTCTGCAGATGACTAGTCCAGCTTGTTCTACAGTTTCAGTCATGTGCAAAGACTGTCTTCCTGGTCAGTCTGCTCATCCTCCCCATATAACAGACTTATGCATGTTTGTTGCAGAATTGACACATTAGAAAAGTAAAAGTAAAAACATGTTGGATATAGAAAATGCCATATATAAACTTTGGCATGAGACTGAATTAACTAGGCACAATGGTGGGTCCTGGGGAGCTTAATTTGAAGACATTTATAGTGTAGTTTTATCCACTGCACTCATGTCTCACTTCTGAGCTTCACCATTTTTTAGATTAATTAATAAATTATTATTTTTAAACTAATAATTGCACCGTATGAACTTAATTTTCAGTACTGACGGATACTGACTGACTGAGTCAGTGTTCATCTATGAATATGAGGTTAGACTACCCACCTTTGTGTCTATAAATAGAAAGAAAGGAAACCTACTGTTATTTAGGCAAATTATGCCACCCCAAACAGTGTTAGAGTCAGGGGGAAATCTCACACCTTACTAGACCTTACTAGAATAATCTTGTTTACTGCCTCCATTTCTATGACTACATTTCTTGGCTAAAGTCATATCGCCCAAAGAAACATCTGTATAATGTGCTTTTCACAACTATACTCTCTACCCAGGAGCAAAAAAGATGGTTAAGATCTTTGTTGGCAACCTGTCTTCAAATACGACTAAGGAAGACCTGCACAGTCTTTTCTTGCCATATGGGAAGATCAAAGAGTGTGATGTCCTGCGAAATTTTGGCTTTGTGCACATGGAGGATAAGGAGGCGGCAATGGAGGCTGTCCGTAATCTCCACCATCACATGTTGAACGGGCAGGCCATTAATGTGGAGCTGAGTCGTGGGAGGCCCAGGGGAACTACCAAGCTACATGTAAGCAACATCAACAGTGACTGCACAAATCAGGAGCTGAGAGAGAAGTTCGAAGAGTTTGGACCTGTGGTTGAGTGCGACATTGTGAAGGATTATGCCTTTGTACACATGGAGCGAAAGGACGATGCTATGGAAGCCATCAGTTCACTGGACAACTCGACCTTTCAAGGTGATCTCTCACAAGCAGCGAAGAAAAAGAGTGATTTTCTGTTCAGTGATATTAGCTTAAGCAGTGATTAATAATTTAGTTTCTCCTTAGGAAGCTTGATGTAAATTGAATATACATTTCTGCTAATGCACTTAATATTTTTCGTATGAGATTGAAGTTTCTGCAGTTTAATTCTGTCGCAGGCGGTTCCACATCTGCAGGGCATTTTGGCTGTCTTGCTTTGTTCATGCTCTTGAATTCGATGGCGTGAGCGAGAGGTTTTACACTGTTTTGCGTGTCTTTTCTTCCTCTCATAAGGCAAGGTGATAAATGTGCAACTGTCCACCAGTCGCCTCCGCACTGTGCCCGGCATGGGAGACATAACCGGCTGTTACGTCTGCGGGGAACCCGGTCATTGGTCCAAAGACTGCAGGCGTGGTCAGAACGGTAGCTATGGGGGCGGCCCCATGGGTGGATTCCTCAGTGGCAGGGGTTTCTCTGGAGGAGGAGGAGACCCTGTCTATAGCCAGGGTGGCCCAGGAATTTATCCTGCTATGAGCTATCCAGCAGGATTGCCGTCTGGCCCAGCAGTGAGCCTCCAGCCCAGCTACGTTATTTCACGTGATTATGGTCCTGATGTCCGAGACAGATACTTAAGCAACCCCATGAGCTCCTACCAAGAGAGGTCCTCCACACATGAGCAGGACCACTACAGTGCCGTTGATTACTATGAGAAGTACCGTACTCAGACCACTGTGTCTGGCTATTTTGAGGACAGACACCTCGCTGTTCCCCCTCATCCCCCTCCCTCTTCTTCATCTCTCTCAAGGATGCAGTTGGCTCCTCCTAGCATTGACCCTTTTGACCGCCGCCCGCTGCCACCACCCATGCCATCTGCAGCCTCATCGCACTACTCGCGGGATCGCAGCCCAATCAGAAGAGTTGGCGCTGGCTCTGATGGCTACTCGTATGAGCGCTCGCATCTTTCCCCGGTCTCAAGGAGCAGCTCGTATGGCGTGTTGCGGGACAGGGACCCTGCCACTGAACGGGCGCGATATGCTTACTAAGCCACACTTGCCAAGGTGAGCGATTTGGGGCACGTAATTCTCAGCGTGGTTATAATTCTGATCCTGAAGTTGTGAGCTGACACACAGAGCAGAGAAATTCTCTAGAGCAGAGAAATTTAGCGAATCGCATCAAATGGACAGTGATGTAAGGATGTCGCTTCTCTCGGGTCATGTTAAGTCTGAGCGGTATATTGGGAGATGTCTCTTACAAATCTGTTATTTGTTTTGTTTTTCCAGGTGTGCTGAGAAAGAAGGCTGTTTTCTTTGAGATCATTCCCTTCACCTTGCTTCAATTTATATAAAACAAAATAAATTGGAATTCAGAACTGGATTTGAAAGATGGAGGACTGAGGAAGCACATGGTTCCATTACCATGTATCAATGCTCAGCTTATGTATGAGCCAATTAATCTGATTTGTCAACATTCTTTTTCTGCATTACACACATTTATCATACAATTTCTTGCTCTTTAGTGTTTGTTGGTACATCAAAACAGTCTGTGTAAGGATGCACAGTGTTGAGCAGGTCCATATTAAGTCTTGCTTGTTTGTTTTTCAGTTTGCAGAAGCCTGCTTAAATTGTAGGTTTCACACACAGAAACAATAGACAGGTTACCACCTGCGTAACGTTTGAAATGTACCATTTGTTTGCTTCGACCCTTACCATTGAATTGCTTGGGGTGTTTTCCTGGACAGATTTGGGCTCCTGATGCACTGTTTTTAGGTTTGATTTACATTAGTAAGCATTGTGAGGACAATCTGCTTCATCTGGAAATATAGATTAGAATTTTATTCTTCATGCTTGTCTTTGAAAACTTTGACAAAAACAATGAAACCTAAAACCAACATTCCTATAAACTTACATCCACTATAAAATTTACACACTTCCTTCACTGGCACAATTTATGATTTTGTATTTCATTTTACAGACCTTCTCACTGTTCTCACCTGCAAACAAGATGTTTGTTCAGCTAGTGTGATTAAGGGTATGGTTAGGAGGGCTTGGACTGACCTGAGGTTTTTGAGCTTATCAGATATTAAGTGATGCTTTTTACATGTATGCCTGTTAAGCAGTGAGGTGATCCAAACTGGGATATAAAAGTCATGAATTTTGAAAGAATTGTGTAATCAGTACACAACTTTTTCCCTGCCAAGTGGTGGCTCGAGAACATTTGATAAGTGCACTGTTGCAAGCCTGAGCTTACTTATTCCATAAACCAATATTTAAGGACTTGTGTAAGGTCATTTTAAAGTTTTGGGTATGGATAGTGACATATAGCTGTACATAACCAATAGAAATGTGATGAGCTATTATTACTCAGGGCTCAGTTCACCTTTTTGAGATCTGTGGTGTGGTCTAACTTCTTTATAGGTGCCTTGAAAAGTATGGTGACACTGTTTATAAATTTAATTTCCCTCAAAGGTAGTGTGTTTTATGATATCTTTTCTTAATAAACCAAAATATTTTTGGGAGGAATTATTTTGTGATGTTATTTTTCTTTGTGAAGGAGACATGCCTTAAGATATAGTATTATAACTGATTTCCTCGCACCAGAACAACACACACATGCACACCACCACGTCAGTGTCACTGCAAAGCTGCCATCCAAATAATACCTTCTCTGTGGCAGTCCTAATTGAAGCTCGGGAAGAAACTATGGTAACAAAGTATGCATAGAAAAACATGGACTATAGTCTGTAGTTATAGAAAGGTATACAAAGTGCTTCTGTATGGAAAGAGGACCTGATCAAATGGAGAGTGAGTGTAGAAAAGTGTGTGTGTGCGTGTGTGTGTGTGTGTGTGTGTGTGTATGTGTGTGTACACTGCATCTGGAAAGTATTCACAGCACTTCTGTGCTTTTTTTTGCACATTTTATGTTACAGCCTTATTCCAAAATGGATTCAATATATATATATATATATATATATATATATATATATATATATATATATATATATATATATATATATGATAGGTAGGTAGATATGATGTATTATTATCATAAAACTAATAAAAATAAACGGAAACGTACAGCTGCACCTATCTGTATAAAATAATAATAAACAGAATAAACTCTTTGTAAATATATAAATGTTAAACATCATTATATAGATAGATAGATAGATAGATAGATAGATAGATAGATAGATAGATATGATTTCTTATTATTTTTCTATTATTATTTTATATGTGCAGCTGAGAGTGTGTGTGTGTGTGTGTGTGTGTGTGTGAGTGAGTGAGAGAGAGAGAGAGAGAGAGTTAGTGTGTGTGTGAGTGAGAGAGTGAGATAAAGGGGTGGTCTCTATCTGGGAGGCGCGTCTCTGACCCTCTTCGCCATTTCAGAGATCAGTGAGTGTGAGCGGCTCTGCGGCTTCTCTCCTACAGGTACACGAAGAAGAGTGGGGTCGGGGCAGTAGAGCTGGGGGGCAGTATGGGTCGGGGGGCAGTATGAGTAGTTCTACTGTTTTGATCATGGTTTGTTTCTCCTCGTTAGGCTGAGTGTGAGTCAGTGTTCCCGCCGCCGCCGTTCGTCGTCGTTGTTGTCGCTGTTGCTGCTGTTTGTTGTTGTCGGGCTGGTTTAACAGTAACAGAAAGGTCACCGCGTCTCTAAACGCGTCTTTACTGGGTTTAGGTGTGTTTACTCAGCGCTGGGGACTCGTTTGTCTCCGTACCTCGTGTCTCTATTGTCCTCGGAGCGAGCAGGCCGCAGGCGCCACTTCCGCCTCCGTGACTCTGTGAATGTTTCAGTTACAGGGTTATTTCTCCGTGATTTAAACCTCTGTCTGACTGTGTGTCTGTTCAGCGGATCAAACGAGCTGCTTTATTAGAGCCAAGCTGGACGATCAGAAAGATGATCCTACAGAAAGACGGGGCTGGACAGCAGAGCAGCGTCCGCACAGCCTCAGACCTCCTTCCTCCAACAGCTCAGATCAGCTGTTTAAGACCAGGTTTAGGTCTGGTCTGGGTCCATGCAGGTCTAGGCCTGGTCTGGTTTCACGTAGGTCTTGGTCTGGTCTAGGTCTTGGTCTGGGTCCACGCAGGTCTAGGTCTGGGTCCACGCAGGTAGGTCTGGTCTGGGTTTCACGTAGGTCTGGTCTTGGTCTTTTCTGGGTCCACGCAGGTCTAGGTCTAGGCATTCCAGTTTAGTCCAAAACTAGTTTTAATCAGTTTGCTATAATCTGTTTACATCACCAAAAGCATAGTTTTACGCAGCTCATGAATAAAACTTTTATTTTATCTAGAACATTGGCAGTCAGATAATTGGTTTCCACTGGAGTCACATGGCTAATGTAATATGAAGGTGTAGGGCACCCATTATTGACTGGTCCAAACAGTTCCCAATATCGGTCTCTTGGGATTATAGCCTAGTTCCATTTGTTTCCTTATCCCGCTGGTTTGAGTAAATTGGGAATTTCATGCAACTGATTGGCTAAGGGAGAGAGAGGAATTAAGCAAGACCCTGATGTGACGTGTACACCACGTTCCAAATTATAATCCAAACTGGATTTAAGTGTCAGTGATTAAATTGTTTTTCAGTTAAACTCATGGATGGTATTGTCTCAGGGCTCTATGAGTCACTGAAATCAATGTAAGACACCTGTGATGATTAGTTTGCCAGGTGAGCTAAATTAATGGAAAATTACTTTTTAAAAGTTCCACTTTATTAAGCAGGCCACAGGTTTCAAGCAATATGGGAAATAAATTTGATCTCTGCTGCTGAAAAGCATCAAATAGTGCAATACTTTGGGCAGGGTATGAAAATATTAGATATTTCACGAAAACTCAAGTGATCTTTGTATTGTGAAGAGATTTATGACTGATTCAGAGCGCAAACATGTTTGTTCAGATAAAGGTATAATATGGAAGGTTTCTGACAGAGAGCAGCTGATAAAATGTCAATACAACTCAGCTAACAGATCTTTGAAGCTTCTGGTGACTCTGGATTCCCGCAAACCTCAAGGTGTTGGATCCTCCAGAGGCTTGCTGTTGTGCATGAAACCAAACTATTCGGCCACCCCTAACAAGTGTTCAGCAGAACCAGTTGCAGTGGGCCCAGACATACATGAATGCCAATTTTGAAACCGTCTTGTTTACCGATGAGTGCCATGCAACCCTGGATGATCCTGATGGATGGTTGGTAAATGGCCACATCAGCAAGAAGGTGGCAGGGTCATGTTTTGTGCTGGAGTCATGGGGATCAAGCTGGTAGGCCCCTTTCGGGTCCCTGAAGGTGTGCAAATAATCATGTGTAAATGTTGCTCCTTAATGCTGCAAATTCAGTTCTGTACAACCTATACTAATGTTAAAAGGGTTGCGTTATACAGCCTCACAGTTCCATCGCCTATGTTGGAGAAGAAATAAGTATTGCTGTGCTTGAAACACTGTTTGTTCTTTTTCTTTTTTTTACAGGGTTTTTGTGAGAAACGCCAAAATGGTTAAAATCTTTGTTGGGAACCTTTCCCCAAACACAACCACAGACGAGCTTCGCTCTCTGTTCTCTCAGTATGGTAAAATATCTGAATGTGATATAGTGAAGAACTTTGGCTTTGTCCACATGGATGACAAAGCTGAGGCTGAGGAAGCCATTCGCAACCTTCACCACTACATGCTCAACGGCCTCGCCATGAACGTGGAAATGAGCCGAGGAAAACCGAAGGCCTCCACTAAGCTTCACGTCGGGAACATCAGTAGTAGTTGTACCAACCAGGAGCTGCGGGCCAAGTTTGAGGAGTATGGCCCTGTGGTTGAGTGTGATATTGTAAAGGACTATGCCTTCGTACACATGGAGAGAGTGGAGGATGCTATGGAGGCCATCAGTGGGTTGGACAACACAGCCTTTCAAGGTGAACCAGCATGCAGAGCTAGGGCATCTGTTTGCCATTACAGAGAATTCAAATGTCTATGGTTATACCTTGAAAGTAACTTTAACTTTGAACTTTTGTAGCAAATATGATCTGTAAAATGTGGGTAAGTAAGACTGGTAAGAGACTTTTTGTTCAGCCTATTTTGAGTTCACACTTGTATATACTGATATATTGATACATGACATATAAAATTTAATTAGCTGTAATTAGGAGTTTAATATATCTTTTTTGAAACCCAGAAGCTGTAAGCCCAAAGCCGTTTTGATCTACATTGTTTGATTTAGATCATTTCGATTTGTCTTAAATAGAGCATACCTTTTTTAACCTCCGTCTGTCTGTGAAGTATTTAAGTATCGTGGCAAATCTTCTTGCGTCTTTCTTTTTTCAAGGGAAACTGATGAGCGTGAAGCTTTCGACTAGCCGCCTGCGTACTGCGCCGGGAATGGGAGAGAGGACGGGTTGTTATCGGTGTGGGCAGGAAGGCCACTGGTCCAAAGAGTGCCCGCTGGACCAGAATGGCTCCTACCGAGAGGGCCCGGTCACGGTCACGGAAGAATTCGGTCCCCCAAGGTTCGGTGGGGGTGCTGGTCGCGGCGGTCGCGGTTTCCATCGTGGTGGCTTCAATGGTGAGCCGACCTACGGCGCCAACTACGCACCCGCGCACGGATTCTCTCGCGGAGCCAGTTACCCCAGCAGCCCCGGGTTCGGAAGGGGTACGAGCTATGACGGAGCAGTCAGTTATGGTGTGCCGCCAGGCTATGGCATTGGTGCGGTGTACGGCAGCGAGGCGGCGTATGGCAACAGCGGCGGCGCGGGCTACGGTGGCGCGGTGCCCGGGTACCCCATGCGGCGAGCGCCCTATGATGAAAGGGATCCGTATGGGGTGGTGGACTACTACGAAAAGTATCGGGCGCGTCCGTATGGAGGCAATTATTTCGAAGACCGACGCGCTGTCCCTCTTCCTGCCCCTCCTCCTCCCCCTGCGTCCTCGACCATTGCTAGAGACCGCCTGTCCTCTTCTAACATCGACCCATACGAGCGCCGCCCCGTTCCCCCTCCACCGGCTCCCGTCTCTTCATACTATACCCGCGATCGGAGCCCGATCCGACGACTTCCCGTCGAGGCGGAAGGATATTCGTACGATCGGTCGCGCATCTCTCCTGTTTCTTCGCTCAACAGGAGCACTGCGTACGACATGTCGCGGGATCCTTACGCCGACCGGGCGCGTTATGCGTTCTAACTTAACACCTGGCTATGATTTAGTAAATGTCCACACTCCCATTGTACAGTACAGTGATTATTTCTCTAACGTTTAGTGCTGTTCTTGGACTTTCAGGTGTAGTTTTTTTTTTTTTTTTTTTTTTTTTTTTATTATTATTATTATTATTATTAAATCAAGTAGAAGTCATGCTAATAAGTGGACAACTGGTTTGAGATAGTTTAGGCTAGCAAGAAGACTTCACTAATTATTGTTTTTGCAGGCATCCTGATTACCAAGCATACACCAAAGGACAAAGTTCTAGACCATCCAATTTAATGACCTTTTCTAATAATTTTCTACTCATCCTTCAAAGTCATTTGAAAATTGGCTTGAATAATTTCCAATGGAAAATACATGTGATTTTCTTATTTGTTTTGGACACTGCCTGCATTAACTCCTATGATCCATCCCATTCCACCAGTTTTCTTTATGGCTATGTGAGTCTCTTAAATGACTGCAGTCTCATTTCCAGTCTTAAAAACTGTGGTGAAATTCCTTTAACGTATGCTTGGAATATCCTTGGGCCTGGGTCGCAAGTTCAAATCAAGATGATGCTACAGCTCTTTCTTTGGGTGGGAAGGATGGCTTAATTTGTCTTCCTGATTAATGAATATTGATTTTAGCCAAACATAGGAATCTGCAGAGTTAACAGTTGGTGCTCTCATCAAAAAAGTGCCCTACGACCCTGCATGAATGGAAACTCGGAATGATGTGGTGGCAGCTTGGGAATCTCTGCAGAAGCGCATGCTTGCTTTTACATTCCCAAATATTTGACAGTGAGTGGGTAGGGATTGGTCAAATATAACACTGGGGAAGTTCTGGGGAAAAGGTGTTTGTGGTTTGTGCTCTCTTTACAGGTGATCATCAGTTGGACCATTACACTTAACTATTCAGACAGCAGTGAATAAGTTCTGGCTTGATCGAGAAGTTGCAGATGCTCTTTTTTTCTAATATTTGGATTTTTTTGCTTTTGTTGTTTATACATCACTCAGTGTTAGTATGAAATAAGACCATTCTGTTAGAACAAATGAAGAAAGCCTCTAGTTGGAGGTTTTGGAACAGTAATATTTTGTTGACCTTTTCAATGACTAGTTTTTAAAATGCAATGCTTGCGTTTGTATTTGCTTCCTGCCCGTTCCTCTACGTTTATACTCAATTCTTTAGACTTGATGATTTTAAACGTTAAATAATGTTAAAGGAACGATCCAATATTTCATCAGAAATATTATCTTTGCAGTTTGATGAAGTATAATGATCCCTTATTTCGTACATTCAGGTTAAAAGTGGCTTTGTTTAACTGCAAGCATAATATTTCATTGAGAATAATGAAGATTTTAATGTGTTCTGTTTTGTCTTTTAATATAAAATAACCTCTTTACTCCACAGCCAGTGTTTTTTGTCTGTTTATCCAGAGGCTTTTATGAAGGCTAAAGCAGATAATCAGTTTATTCAATAACTTCACCCAGAAAATTCCCAGCGGTTCTGCAGGGTCTGTTGCAAGGCTGAAGTCCAGAGCAGCTAATTCAGATCTCTGTGCAGATTGGATTGATCGTGGTGTTTTTGCAGATTCTGCTCAACCTCACTTGATGAAAATCCAGTCTATTGTGATATTTGACTTTAGTGAAATGCTTTGTCATGTATATAAATGACCACATGCCAGACGTAGTAGGCCTGTTACCGGTATTTCATTCATATCCTCAATAAAGTTACTGTATTTGAGTTTGGGTTTGTGTTTTTATGTATTTGTGTTTTGCATTGAATTACATTTTGAACTTCAATTACATCTTCAACACCCCCTGTTAAAGGGCTTGTTAATGAGCTGATTGGTTGAATCAGGTGTGTTGGGAGCAGAGAAAATGCTAAAAGGCGCAGAGCAGACTCCAGCGCCAGGTTTGAGAAACACTGTTGTAGGTTAATAAATTAGTCAAATTTACTTTATATTGCATATTTGAAGTGTTTGATCTTAAGATGACATGCCTGGGAGAATTAAAAAGTATTTTAAATAGGATCTTGTAATAAAGTCTATTCCGCAACTTTGGGGCTGTCTGACACAACACATTAAGTGCTGTGTGTATTGGATCAAGAAGACCAGTAATGTAGCTGGAGACATATTAAGTAACTTCAACAATAGGAAGGAGGCCAGGACTGGGGAAATACTTTCCCTTTCTCTGGTACCAGTTAAACGTCTGGATAGCTGCAGGTCAGACTGACCAAGACTTAAATAAAAGGTCTTACAATAATGAATTAAGACATGTGCATTACAGTTTACAGGTCTTCAGACGTTTGTCAAATGGATAGAAACTACCTTCAGTGCTGCAGATTCTAAAAGAGTAAAGCAGATGTTTACATGATTTGATGTTGCAGTTTGATAAAACATGGTCTTGTTTTCACAGAGCATTTTCTAGTTCTAGTCAATTAAAAGTCCTTATATAAACAAAGTCCTAACAATATTATGGCCACCTTTTTGCATGAACACAATTTTATCAGTTCATCTTACCATACAGGACCATATTTTCACCCTCTTCTTCAGTGATTAGGTTATATTAAGGCTGTCAATCAAACAAAAGTGATTGTGTGAATTGTGTGTGTGTGTGTGTATATATATATATGCACACATAAAATAGAATTCTACACACAATACAAAATGTGAAGTTTGAAATCTTTACACATTCATTATAAAACAAAAAAAATGTACATAAATATTCACAGCCTTTGCTCAATACTTTGTTGAAGCACATTGGGCAGCAATTACAGACACAAGTGTTTTTGATTATGATGCTACAATCTTGGCACACCTGTTTTTGGGAAATTTCTCCAATTCTTTGCAGAACCTCTCAAGCTTCATCACACTGGATGGGAAGCGTTGGTGCATCGCCATTTTTAGAGATCTCCAGAGATGTTCAATCGGGTTCAAGTCAGGGATCTGGCTGGGTCACACAAGGACGTTCACTGAATTCTCCTGAAGCCACTCCTTTGTTATCTTGGCTGTGTGCTTGGGGGTCGTAGTTCTATAAGATAAACCTTCACCCCAGTCGGAGGTCCAGCGTGCTCTGGAGAAGGTTATCATCAAAGATATGTCTGTACATTGCTGCAGTCATCTTTCCCTCAAACCTGAATAGTCTCCCAGTTCCTGCTGCTGAAAACCATCCACACAGCATGGTGCCACCACCATGTTTCACTGTAGGAATGATATTGCTTAGGTGATGAGCCTGGTTTCCTCCAGACATGTTGCTTGGTATTCAGTGCAAAAAGTTCAATCTTTACGTTTCTTATGGTCTGAGAGTCTTTTAGGTACCTTTGGTAAACTCCAGAGGGACTGTCATGTGCCTTTTACTGAGGAGTGGCTTCCGTCTGGCCACTCTACCATTCATGCCTGATTGGTGGAGTGGTGCAGAAATGGTTGTCCTTCTGGAAGGTTCTCTCTCCACAGAAAAACATTGGAGCTCTGTCAGAGTGACACTTGAGTTCTTGGTCATGTCCCTCACAACGGCCTTTCTACCATGATCACTCAATTTTCTATTATTTTGTCCCATTTGTTTGCTTCACAAGTTAAAAAGTTCAAAGTTGTAGGTATGTTTTGTAAATTAAATTATGTAAACACTCAATCTCTTTTAATTTCAGGTTGTGAACTGTATGTTGGTGCGGTTCCTGCCATTAACTGCTTGCTTCAGGTTCTAACACAACATTTCAATTGAATTAAAACCAGGTCTTAGATTTGACCATTGTCCAAAACATCATCTTTATTCTTCTTTAACCTTTTTTGGTAAAACCAGGCCCCTCACTCACCAAACCAGGGGTACATTAACCAAACCAACCCCCTCACTCACCAAACCAGGCCCCTCACCAAACCAGGGCTACATTAACCAAACCAGGCCCCTCACTCGCCAAACCAGGGCTACATTAACCAAACCAGGCCCCTCATCAAACCAGGGCTACATTATCCAAACCAGGGCCACATCTGACTGCCCCTTACCATCATTCTGATTGTGTACGTACGTACACACACACACACACACAGGAACTATAGCCACTATACAGACTCACTCTGTTCTGCTCCACGCACACACAGTGCAGAGGTTGTTAATGCTCTTTGCACAATAATATTATAAAAGTGAAAGAATTTAACCTTGTATTTGTGTACTTTAATCGGGCTCATTCTCTGAGTGCAGGTTTAAAGTTTTATATCTGACAGATGAGGAGATCCAGGTAAAGTCACAGCAGGTGAAGAAGGTCATTCTCTGAGCTTTAATCTCAGCTCTCTCTCTGAACACGGATAGTGGCCTCCCCACGCGCTTATTGAGCACTGCGGCAGCCAATCACAAGCCGATAAAGCCCCGCGGAGGGGCGAACGTGTCCAATGGCATTTGAGAGCGCTGTGATTGACGGCCCTTCTGACCAATCGCAGCTGTCATACGGCGCCCTTGATCCTCCTTTGTCCACCTCGACGGCCGCCATCTTGCGCGGAGCTGGGTGGAGGACGGTTCGTTACTGAAGCTGTTCGGCTTGATTTAGTCCCCCAGAGAGACAAGCGGTCAGTCAGCGTCGTAGATAAAACCATCCGGAAATGGCGACGGGAGCAAACGCAACCCCGTTGGGGAAGCTGCACCCGAGCATAGGGGCGAAGAGGGGCTTCGACGCGGGCCCCGGGCCGGGCTTAATGACTCCGCCGGGGCCTCCGGTCTCCTTCCCGCTGCAGAGCTTCCCCCCGGCGCAGATGCCCAGCCTGGCCTTCCCCCAGTTCCCCGGAGTGCCCGCGGCCGCGTTTGGAAACCCGGGTGCAGTTGGTTTGTCGCCTCAAGGCGGAGGTAGAGTATGAGCTCAGCCGCAGAGCACTGGTAGAGCCGCAGTGCCGTGCTAGACTGTTCTACAGAACCAGTTCAGAACCGCGCGTGTTCACCACTCCGCGTCCCCAGACACGTGGCTGCGGGAGCAAACATCTACTTCTAAACGGCTAGGTCTTAAACGTCTACTTCTAAACGGCTAGGGCTAGGTCTTAAACGTCTACTTCTAAACGGCTAGGTCTTAAACGTCTACTTCTAAACGGCTAGTTTTAAACGTCTGCTTCTAAACGGCTAGGTCTTAAACGTCTGCTTCTAAACGGCTAGGTCTTAAACGTCTGCTTCTAAACGGCTAGGTCTTAAACGTCTGCTTCTAAACGGCTAGGTCTGCGGCTAGCGATCTCCTTCACGCAGTTGGGGTGAAGGAGCTGCCCAGTACTGCCAGTCTCATGCATGGGATGGGAGTCATTCTCCAACATGGATGGCAGCTTCACACGCCATGAAAAGAAGTCATACTAAGCAAATTTTGTTCATTCGTGATTTAGCTTGTATCGAGCTTTGTATTTAAGACATCTGTAACCTTTTAATATGACGTTATAGCGTCTTGGTCTGTTCTGTTTTTTCCCCCACAGTAGGAGATGCTCCAGAGCATGCAGTACTATTAAGATATTCTAGGGATTGCAATTCCTTCCGTTCACTGGGGTTATTTATATTGTTCACTCTTTCTGTTATGAATATATGCTGTTTAAGGAGCTTTTGTTTTGCACATGGAAAGTAGCATAATTTGGTTATGCGTGACTATAACTGTAGTTCTCAATGTTGGAGAAAAATATTTATATTGAGTCCCAGTTGAGGCTAGTAGGCTGGCATCATATGTATCAGAGGAAGCAAGTGCTACTATGTGACCTTTTAGAAATACAGAGGAAGGAAAATGGCTTCCTGCAAACCACTTTTGTCATCCATAACTCCTTGCAGCCACGGCTAACTCCATAAGACTGTCTGTTTATTAATAAAGATTTATAATTGCACACACATCTATAAGGTGATCCTGGTCATTGATACTCCCAATAACACTCTCATAACAGATGCGTGTGGGAAGAAAAGGAAAAAGAGCCGCTGGAGCAGCGAGACTCCTGATCAGAAGACCATTATCCCCGGCATGCCCACAGTCATCCCTCCAGGGCTTACCCGTGAGCAAGAGCGAGCCTATATAGGTAACTGAGTCTTATTTTCTTCTCTGAATATATAAGAATGCCTATATCTTTTGATTGATGGTTACTATATGAAAAGGCTTTAAGGTTTTACTCCCCTCCACAGCCCAACAGCTCCCTTTTTGTTTGTTTATTTTTTCAGTCCAACAACTTGTGTGCCCATTGCTTCATAACAATTTGCACATCATGCAGAGGACGTGGTTTACAAACTTTCCTAGTAGAAATTATTCACTGGGTAGCTCAGACATTATTGGACTTGCATGCCAAAATGCTGCAAGCAGAATTATACATTTCAGATACACTTTTTCAAGTAAAGTTCATTAATGTCTGAGCGTACTTGGCATGTTTGAAACACTAATCCAAGGTGCTTTATGTCAGTTTTCAAAGTCTGTAAATTGAAACCCAGATATGTATTATTCTAATTGCATGAAAGGTGCAATGTTGGTTCTCATAGTGGTGAGTTGTTTGCGTTATTGTCACAGCCTGTGTTCCATCAGACATCAATAATCAAGTACCCACAGTCTCTCTCTGATGTTGCTGCTTGTTGTGAACTGTCTTCTGGCTGCAGGATATCATCACTGCTCATGTTAACTATGAAAAATGTCTTAACCAGTCAGATTGGACCAAGAGCAGGCAATGCAGGCCTAACATGAATTGCAGTCATCTTCATCACCAGTGTTCTGAATGTGCTGTGTAATGCGATCAGTGTCCCCATTCCCGTCAGGTGCTTGCTCTCAAGTGGCATGTGGTTTAGTTGTTTTCAAAACCTCATGTGACTAATGCATCTTGTACACTGGTGTTCTATATCCTCAGTCACTTAATAAACATTTCTTCAACTTGGGCCACTTGACTAGATTTCAAACATGGGTGCAGAGTTCATATCTCTGATGGGCCAAAAAAAAATAGGTGATGTACCCAACAAAGTGGTCTAACCATTATTCCAGAGAAGTGGTCACCAACCTTGCTCTACCTGCAGATTGTAGCCCCATTTGTGAATAGACCCAACCACCACACCAACTGTCTTCAGGGGTCTTTGTGTAGCTCAATGAGACATTTCAATTTGGGTTGGAGGAGAGACCTGCAGGGAGGTTGATCTTTAGCAGGAACATTGGTGACCACTTGTTTGGTTTATTGTTCATATACTGCAACGTAGTTGGTTAGCATGGGTTGAGGCCATGTAACATAAGTTTGATTCATTGCAAGAAAGAGTTTTTTTTGGGCGTGCACAAGGATATTGGAATCACAGCAGTAAACAACTGACCAATGGGTGAATTTAACAAATGATTGGAAACAGTATTTGTGACTTGTCAGTTGAGAGGAATGCCGAGGAAACAATGAGATGCTATTTTTTCTGCATTTTATTAATTTGTCATTATTAGTTTAGAATAAATGCTTTTTCTCTGCAATGCTAATTCAGATGGACCTGGTCTCAATTTCTACATTTCTCACTGAGAACCAGAACAGAAATGAAATTAAAAAATATCGACATTATCTCAGAATTCCCATATCTGTGCATCCCTGAAGGTCATGATACATGAATTGTTTATTACAGTTATGTCTCAGCTCTGCTGTTAATGCATCACTCAAGTGGCCTATCAATAACAGAGTTATTGACACGTTGAAGTTTGTTGTTAAGAATTGGTTCCCCCCTCGATGTCCACTTGTGGCACTGACCTATGTTTTGATCTCTTCACATTTATTACTTTTTGCATCTTTCTTACTCGGTGTCCACAGAAAACACGGTTTACAGAACAGAGCTGTGTTCCTTTTCAGACCGTCAGGCCTGTAGGTTAGCACATGCAGTGTGTCGATCATCCTCAGTTTCCATTAATGACATCAGCAATGTTTGCATTACATAGCCCGAGTGTTATCCTCAGCCTAACTTTCTTTTTGTGCTTTCTTCTTAGTACAGATGAAAATCTGGTGCATTTACATTTAAACTGGCATGCTATATGTAACTTCCCAAGTTGAAAGTGCTGTGGCCAAGGTCACGGTCCTTTTTTAAGAGTGATGACTTGTTTGTTTTTAAAGAAATTGTTTTACTTTGGCAGACTTCTTTTTTGTGACACCATTTCATCCAACATTGCGAATCCTGAAAAACTCATCACATTTTTAAAACGAACACGTGACCTCAGGAAGCATTTGTAATAAAATGTGATTTTCCGAATTGGTGACACACAATGGAAGACTGCCTCAGTGAACCTCTGTTCACTGTTTTGTGAAATGCTTAATTAAAATTTAAAGCTTAATTAAAACCCTTTCCACAAATGTTTTTCTAATTTTAACATGGAATTTTTTTATTGGTTATCTTAGAGCACAAAAGTTGTAATTTGTAGTATAGATTTTAAGATAAAAAAAAAACTAGGAAGGGGTTTAGATTATTTTGTAGTGCTTGAAAGTCGTAAATGTTCACTTTTGATTCTTGACCTATTATTCATATTGATTTGATTTTTTTTTTTTTTGATTTTTTTTTTTTTTTTATCCTTAATGAGTGTGCCACTCAAGTGAGATAAACTCTTTGTTTTGGGGTAATGTTTTGCTGCTAACCACCCTTTTCTTCGTCCTTTTTTTCTTTTCTTTTTTTCTTTCCTAACCTGATTTCTTCCAGTCCAACTGCAGATTGAAGACCTGACTCGTAAACTGCGTACAGGAGACCTGGGAATCCCTGTTAATCCTGAGGACAGGTCGGAATAACCATTTAAACCCAACAACAGTAACACTTTCTTTACCTCTTCATCAGTTATGAAAATAATGTGCTTTTGTAAAATAGATCAATATATGGATGGGAGTTTTAATCAGTTAATCGTGTCCATAGAGGTGCAGGTGTAGGTTTAAGAGAAGTAGGGAGCATCATGTCTTTGCTTCTCCTGGTTTTACATATAAAAGTTTCATATTTGAGAATTTTGCCATCTCTGTGGCATTTTTTTTTTTTTGTTTAGAATGTTTCTTCCAGGCCTGCATGATATTGCCATTTGTATTAGAAATAACATTTTCTCTAAGCATTTTTAAAGTATATTTTTTAGAGCAGAGAGACAATGGATCTGGTTCATTGTATTGTATTTTTAAAGTTATAGAACTAGAAGTTTTATCTCTCCTTAATACTTTACTGTTCGAGGCAAGTTAACCAATTTATCTGGAGAGGCAAAGGCATGACCAGATTGGAGATTTTAAAGGGGAATTCTGCCTTATAAATAATTGATTATTTGTGAGGGATATGAGATTAAAGATCAGACTAGATCTGTACTTCACAGACTATAGAGTACTTGCTGTAGGCTTCTGAATCTTCAATCATGTAGAAATGAAAATGGGTGTGAGTAAAACGCCAGTTCTGTGTTGGAAAGCATGTTGCTTCTTGTTCCATATTAAACCAGCAAGGAAGGAAAATACAAGAGGGATGTCCCAATCCAGGCATATTTTAATGGATTGGGTTTCAGCAAATTTAAGCCTGATCCATTTCCAGTTCTTTAGCTCCCAAACGTTGGTCATAGTCCTGCAGCACTGATGAGCTTTCTCTAAAGGTAAGAGTACAGTTTACAGACGAACATAAACTCTGTGGTTCAAGTGTCTCAACTAAACTTGAGCTGCATTTCTTCTTCTGTTCCTCTGTTTTCTGCATTTGTTTTCACATCAATAAATCTGTAGGGAAAATGCACTACTCTTACAACTGGTGAGAAACAACTCTCAAAACAGGAGTAATGCTGGCCTTTGTGATTATACTAGTGCAGACAAAAAAAATTAATGAAAGAGATAAAGTTTATTTTATATTCATTATGTTTTGTTTACATTTTTTTAAACATCTGATTAGAAATTCAAACTTAAAATGAGGGGCAGAGGAGAGCAAGAAAGCAGAAAGGGTTTATAAATGATATAAGGGCTGCTCGGTTTATATCCAGATATTGATATACTGATATTTATATCTCCCAGCCCTACTACGTACTAGTAATATGGTTACACTCAAAAGCCATAGGAGTAATCAAATGCACGTTATTGAAAATAAAATTATGGCTTAGTTTTCACATCAGGGCATGTAGCTGAAGACGACTTACGGTTGTATCACTATCGCCAAAAAAGGATTGGGACATCCCTAAAGAAAGAAATAAGATTTTGATTGTGATTTATCTTAACACGAAGCGGTTAGTGTTAAAGTAAAGGAAGCATTTCAGACCCTGAATAGTGCCGTTATCTTTCTTTAGGGTACATTTACATTTTTATTGTCATGGTTTTTGTTATTGATTAGGCTTTATGTTTCAAACTTACGATGTGAGGAATGTTGTCTGCAGCTTGCGAGAGCACTGAGAAATGAATTCTTCCCAAAATAACATCTTCAATTGGCAAAGCCAAATTTTTATCATGAATGTTATTTCAGTAACAGTTTTGTGCTTCCTTTACTTTATCTACCAACCATATAATTACAGTAATCCAGAGTTTTCTAGTCAGCGAGCAGTTTAATTTTTCAATAATGCGAAGGTTTTCTTTAAGGAATAAAGAAATACTTATTTACTTGAGTACTTTTATTATAAACACAATAAATTATACATTTATTTTCAAACTAAATTAGATTATGGCAGTTAAATGTTTTGCTTTTATCGGAGTATGCTGGTGGTGGGTGTCTTCATATTGTGCTTTTAAAAACAACAAAAAAAGGACCAGATGACACAGGTTTTGGTTGCTTTTTTCTTCTCCAGTTATGTTCATAATTATGTATATACAATTTTATGGCAAAGTTTGTGGTATTGTTTATTGCATGCTTGTCAGAAATTTTGCATGTCGACTAAAAGAAATTGTTTAGTATGATTAGTTTTAGTAGAAGTGTTTTTGTCCTCTTAAGATTTATTTGTAGAATAAAGTAACTGATCATTTTAGCACATTTTGGAAAGGAATTCTTGTTTAGTTTAAACAAGTTTAAGCTCTTTCTAACCCTGATTGGTCATCTATTGCCCCATATGCTAAAATCCGCAATTCAGCATTACACATTCTAAATCTCTTTAGCTTTGACTTGTTGGTTGTTCTGAAGGTCACTAATGATTTTCCATAAAGGGACTTCCATGATTTTGTCCAGGAATTCTAACAGTATTCCAGATTTCCGCACTGGAAGACCTCTCTTGGAGGAGAACCCTCTGATGCTGTCTTTCATGGAGTAACCATAATTCTAATAATGGTGGCTCGCACATAGCTTGCATAAGCCTCTAACTTTAAAGCAGGAATTAATACATTGCTCAAATGAGTGTCTTTTTATTAGCCGCAAGCCCAGCTCTCTCTTCCTGCCTTAGTCTCTTCAGCATAATCTTAATCCAAAGTTTTCACAGCACACCAAAAACAAGGTTCTTTCTGAAGATCCATTCACTACAGGATGTAGGAATGACCGCTTCCCCGCTTCCAATACGCAAAACAAACTCTGGGGGTGTTTCAGGTTGACGGCGGTGGAGTTTGAGAGCCAAAAGCGTGAGGCTTTCCTCAATTTTTTATTTTTTTAATTCATCTTTCTCCTCTTTGAGTTGTCTCTCATGACCCTGTTAATGTCAATGCAGCTCTCTTTTTTTGAGAGTTCTCAAAAAGGTTGACTTTCTAATCATAATTTATTTTCTCTAACCCAAATTCCCCCTTTCGTAACCTTTTTCAAGCACAGAGCTTCGTAATGCAGCATAACAGCAACATCCAAGGGTAAGGTAATGATTGGAGCCAACTCTAGAATGCTCTTCTCAGGAGTGTGAAGTCTGCCACAGGCATCCAAAGATGATATTTCCTGTGCCAGATGTCCGCCTGCTCCGGTGTAAAGGGGTAGCTCAGTTTCCATAGAGAGACACTGTTGCTCAAGTGTGTCGGTAGCCCCACTTGTCCAAAATAGAAGTTCTTTTTTTTTTTTTTTTTTTTTTTTTTTTTTAAATCCTTTTGTGAATCTAATAGACAAAAGTAACCCGTCAGATATTTCTTCTATCTGTCAAGTTTTCTTATGGGGACACAAACTTGTCACTCTTCTGGAAACAGTTTTACGTTTGTTGTATGTTTCCCCAGTGAAAGACCATTTCCCCCCTCTTTCTGCCAGAGTTACTTTTTTTCCCCACCATCTTGTTAGCTCTGCTCCCTTGCATTAAGATTTTGGGGCATCCTGTGCACTTTTTTAAGTGACCGTAAACAAATAATTAAAAATTAGGTCAGCTAGGACTAGACATGCGAGTTTGCCACTGATGTTTGCCACTCCTTAAAAAATAACGTTGAAGCAATTTTTTATGGTTTGTATTTTTCCTGTCTATATTCCTTCTTTGCCAACAGGTCCCCTTCTCCTGAGCCAATTTACAACAGTGAGGGGAAGAGGCTGAATACACGTGAGTACCGCACCCGCAAAAAACTGGAGGAGGAGAGGCATTCGCTCATCACAGAGATGGTTGGGCTGAACCCAGAATTTAAGCCCCCTGCTGACTATAAGTAAGTGCTTTTCTTATTTTCCTTGGTGGTTGTCTGTCTTAGTTCTGGAGTACCTTTTAGAGGTTCCTCTGCACACATGATACTCCTGTTGTACTGATTATCAAGCTGTGAAGAATACTGCACCATGCAGAACAATGGTGTCCCGGGACCCCAATGTATATAATTATTTTCCTTCCATTTTTTCTGACAAATAAAATAAACAGAACACATTGAGATTTTGTACTTTCTCAAGTTGGCTTCTTTAATGTCTTGTAATTTTCTTCTTGACAGGCCTCCAGCCACCAGAGTCAGTGATAAAGTGATGATTCCACAGGACGAGTATCCTGAAATTAATTTTGTTGGACTGTTGATTGGACCACGGTATGTCATTCTAATTCATTAAAAAACAAATTACTATTGGTACGTTTTTTTTTTTTACCTAAACGACAGTGAGAAACGCATCTGAATTTACAGATTTAGATGACTGCCTGTAATCTCACTTCCTGTTCTCCACAGTGGCAACACACTGAAAAACATTGAGAAAGAGTGTTGTGCCAAGATTATGATCCGTGGGAAGGGCTCAGTAAAAGAGGGTAAAGTTGGCCGTAAGGATGGACAGATGCTGCCTGGGGAGGATGAGCCTCTACATGCTCTGGTCACTGCTAACACCATGGAGAATGTCAAGAAGGCTGTAGAGCAGGTAAAGAAGTCTGCTTTATTGCAATGCAACAGAGTAATAAGAACAGGTCAACCAACAGTGATAATTCTTTTATTTGTAGTCTTCTTTCAATGTTGTAATATTGGTCTGATGGCTAATTTGTTGGTTCCTCTTAGATCCGTAATATTCTGAAGCAGGGCATTGAGACGCCAGAGGATCAAAACGACCTGAGGAAGATGCAGCTAAGGGAGCTGGCCCGACTCAATGGTACCCTCAGAGAGGATGACAACAGGTGCTTACTTGCCCTTACACCCCCCATGTCTATAAATATGGTCTATAAAAAATGGTCTATGTAAATTATTAGAATGTAGTATTGAGTGCTTGAACCATGTCATAAACATGTGTGGTAACTTTTCCCTGTGCAGGATTCTGCGCCCATGGCAAAGTTCTGAACCTCGCAGCATCACAAACACCACCCTGTGCACAAAATGTGGAGGAGCTGGTCATATTGCCTCTGACTGCAAGTTCACCAGGTAATTTGCTTTCTACAAAGAATTCACAATTTTTCTGTCATTCGTGCGCTCCAGTGGTCGGATCCATGATAATTATTTAATATGATTAATAAGAAGAATAATATTAATATAATCTGCAAGATTTTAAATATGGATTTGCCCATTGGCTGCACTATTATTATAGAAGTGTGTTTTTAAACGTGCCACTGTCTTAACCATCGTTATCCCATATGGCAGCTCTTATACTCAGAGACAAGGTGAGCCTCCCCAGTCAGCTCAGGATAAGGCCCGTATGGATAAAGAGTATCTGTCTCTGATGGCTGAGCTTGGAGAGGCTCCAGTCCCTCCCTCCGGTGGTGGACACAACACCACACCACCCAGCGGACCCCGAGGGACTGGGCCCAACAACAACCAGCCACCTCCAGTGAGTACAGCCTTGCAAGTCTTGTGAATTTAGTTATATGCTCAGAATTATCTTAAGTATTGATCCAGGGTAAGAGCTTTTAGTGCAGTTATGTCCTCTTTCTTTAGGAAATGATATTCTGTGCTTTTTGTGAAAGTCTAGCCCTATAAATATTGATTTACATAATTAACTTGAAGGACTATTAATCCTACCAAGATTAAGAGTATTTTTGGTTAAACACCTACATCACTCACCATCTTTCTTCCCCTTCAACGTCCCTCTCATCAGACTCGCCCTCCATGGATGAACTCTGGGCCTTCTGATAACAGGAACTTCCATAACATGCACGGTGGTCCTGGTGGTCATGGGGGCCCCCACAACTTCCCTCCTCCAATGCCTAATATGGGTGGACCCCCCATGCCCCCCAACCCCAATGGCATGCCCCCTCCCTGGATGCAGCCACCGCCTCCCCCCATGGGACAGGGTCCAGCACCTCCTGGACACCCAATGGGTAAGCTAGTTAGTTATTTGGAAACTGTTTTTTCCATGTAGGGGAATATTAGGTCTTTTTACTGAAACCTTTAAAAAAATAAAATAAAAATCTGTTTTCAGGTTTGTTGCCCCCACCGATGGGGATGATGCCACCCCCACCCCCTCCCCCCAACAGTCAGCCACCTCCACCCCCATCGGGGCCTCTGCCACCATGGCAACAGCAAGCACCACCCCCTCCACCAACCAGCAGCATGGCCACCAGTGCCCCAATGCCATGGCAACAGAGTAAGTACAATCAGCTGTATGGGACCTTCCAGTAGATAAAGCACTTTTTAGTGTGCACAGTGTTCTTAACTCTTATCTATACATCTTGATGTGTTTTAAAGTTAGTAAATATATCTTCAGCCATTTTCAGAGTCAAATTTCTTCTAGCATTTAGGTTTTGTTCCCCCAAACAATATAGGTTGATAAATTAAACAATTGCTGTTTCAAACCTAGTAAGTTCTCGCACTCAGGTGGTTGACTGTCTCTGTTCTCCCCTGTTCTCTTGTCTCTAAACCCTGCCTCCTAATGGGGATTTTTCAAATGAACTGAGTGGGCAGGAGACTAGATGAAACTGGGGGTGGATGTACTCTCTAAATATTAAAAATTGAGTTACTGAAGTTTACCCTGTGAAGTTTGTTTACATAGATTTTGTTTTATTCCCTTACAGATACCGTTACCACCTCCACACCAGCCACAGGAAACTTGCCTCCCTGGCAGCAGCCACAGCCATCAGCTGCATCTGGCAGCCAGCCTCCACCTCCTATGGGCAACCCGTCCATGGTGCCACCTCCCCCAGGAGTTCAACCTCCGCTGCCCCCTGGTGCCCCTCCTCCTCCCCCTCCCCCACCCCCTGGCTCAGCAGGCATGATGCTCCCCCTCCACCCCCACCACCTATGGACCCCAACTTTGTCACCATGATGGGGATCCCAGGAATGCCCCCCTTCGGGATGCCCCCAGCCCCTCCACCACCACCACCCCAAAATTAAACACCTCACAGCATAGTGATGGCTCGGATCATCTACATTCAAGATATTTTGACAACAGGACTTGGTTCTGTGACTGCTTGATGTATTGTTAATGCAACTGGCCTTTGACCAGCTCTTGATTGTGTTCAGAATATTTTTTTTCCCTGCTTGAAAAAAGGGACTGGAGGTGAGAGAAAGAGTGAAGGAGTTTGTGGCTGAAATGTGTACATTTGCTTAACTTAATTTGTTTCTGATTTTAAAATTGTAGCGTTTGATCGGTTGGTAGATTCTTTGTGTTTGTACTTTAATGTGCAGGGAATGGTATGTGTGCGTTTTTGCAGGGCCTTCATCTTCATGTTCGAATTGACATTCCAAATCACCGTCATTGAACAGATAATATATTAAGCAGTTGTTGAAAGCCACATGTTTTGTTCTGTGACAATTTAACACATTAATTGTATCTGACATTTTCACTTTCTTCATATCTGAAATCTGAGAAGCTTTTGTTGACAATGTTGCCTTCCTTAACTATTTTTGTAATGCTGCATTCAGCTAAATAAAAGTTGAAATGGCTTCACTTTTAGGTAGTAAGATATGCAGCCTCTTTGATTATGTTGTGCTTTGGCAGTTTAACACTATCTGCTCAAAGTTCTAACAGTTGGTAAAGTTTTTGGCTAGTTTAGAATGCCTTTTGCCCAAGTGTGCAGACAAAACAGCAAACTACTTGAATTTTCAGTTGAAAGACTTCAGACCTATTTACATTCTTGTCTTGCTTCTGCATTTTAAGTTTCCCACACTTGTGCCCCACTTATTTTAGAAGTCCTTTGTGAAAGTCTACAGAAGTCCATTGAGGAGGTCTGTCTAGCCTTTTGCTTTGTGAAAAGCATTGAAAGTTTAAACATGGTGCAGTTGCAATTAAACCAAATGAGTTGGACTCCAGTGTTCTTAAGTTGACTTATTTCTTGCACAGTTTAGTCAGAACCACAAACCGCTATAATGAGTCAGCTTAGTATGTTAATGTCACATTTAAAGGTTGAATTCTGATTTTTCAAGACATTTCAGTGTTTTATAAACTCACTTCTCACTTTTGGAACAATAATTGGTATGCTTTTTAAATAATACACCACACAAATTGTAACTGGAAATATGCACAGCAGCAGAAAAGTGAAAGCAGCCTTTTTTCAAAAGGGTTGTTTTTGAAAACCTGCAAATTTACATGGTTTTAAAGATTTATAATATTCCCATAATATCTGTTTAGTTGACTTGCCACCATGTATTCATGCCATGATGATGCACTGATGTATTTTATAGCCAACAAACAGTCTCCCGAACTCAATCAGCTGGATTGGGGTTAGATCTGAACTCTTCGGGGAGGTGGAGCTCCATAGGGAAGGCTGGGGACCACTACTCTTAATGGAACTGTAGATCTATTTGTTGGCACTTCTGGCATCAATACATGCTCACCTTTGCATGGAGTGAAGCGTAAAACCATAATTATTATTTTAGACTGCTCACAACATTCAGCCTTTATAACCGGAGTCTTAAAATCAGTTTCTCTGCAGGCAGTGTTTGTTTTTTTGTTTTTGTTTTTTCTCACTATTCCCCAGACAGTCTTTCTTGCTTTCTTGAGGTGTGCAACTGTCCAGTCCTGCGTGCGCTTCACTACTTATGTTTATTGTATAAAGTTAGAAAATGCACATATGGAATGAATATCCATTTTAGTTCCTGTATTCTTACAAAAAAAATAAAGTGATTATAAGTTTGTATTAAATAGTTGTTGCTCTCTTTCTGAGGGTTCAAATGATCATTTGTAGGTTTGTTCCTGAACCGCCAGATAAAATAGTCAAGTATTTCCATTCTTGGTTGTCCTTATCATTGTGCTTTTGTCACAGACCACCATGGTGTCTCTATATGGTCAATAAAAATAGGCTATACATAGCTTGTGAGCTCAGCTGCCTGTTCAGTGCACATGCTGAACTATATTGTGCCTCTGTGTTGAACAGCCTCAGCCTTTTTTATTGCAGAAAGTAAATTAGTTATTTTACATTTTATAAACTGCAAATAACTTTTTGAATTCATTGTTTCAGATGATGAAAACCATCAATGTTGAACACAGTTCCGCTACAACGTATCAGCTGTAACAAATGCATCTTCTTTTACACTGGATAAGTAATCCATACAAATTCTATAAGTGGTACAAGTAAGAAAATGTAGGATACGGAGCATTTAAATATTTGAATTTCTTCGTTTTCCAATGCAGCTCAAGACATTGTACCTTAAATTGTGGCCAAATATGTTGATCCAAATATACCTCCCTCATTTCAATACAGCTATTTGTATTGAATTATCCAGTATGTATGTAAAAGAAAATAAAAAGCCACGCCTATGCCTGATTAGTGGCAAGAAATCACTTGCTGAAAAACAACACATGCCTCGATCTAAAGAAATTTAAGGACAGATGACAAAGTAAGTCTTTGTCATTTGTGTGGAAAGGTTTACTTGGCCATTTCTAAAGCTCTGCGACTTCACAGTGAGAGCTATTCAACATAAATGGAGAAAACATGGAACAGTGGTGAACCTTCTCAGGAGTGGCTGGCCTCCCAAAATTACTCCCAAGAGCACATCAGCAATTCATCCAGGTCACAAAAGAAGACAGAACAACACCTAAAACACTACAGGCCTCACTTGTCTCAGTTCAGGTCAGTGTTCATGATCATCAATACAAGAGAGAAATTTCTGAGGCAAAAACCACTGGTGACCAAAATGAGAACAAAGGCCAGTTTCACATTTGCCAAAAAAACGTCTTGAAGATCCCCGAGAGTTTAAGGGAAACATTCTGTGGACTGCAAGGGCTACTAGTGCACTCACAGGAACATCATCTTGTCTGCACTGTCTGAACTGAAAGGTCCTCGCAGGCACATGACCGACATTCGATGTTAAAATATGGTTGAAATAAAGTCAGACGTTGCTTCATCATTAATAAAATGTTGAAATAATGTTTAATGTTAAATAGTAAAAAATAACACTGAATTTGAAAATTGAGTAATAAAATCACTAACATTGAAATTGTTGAAACAATGTTGAGATTTCAGTGTTGATTCAATTTCCAAAACCAAATGTTGATTCATCAACCATATCAATTACTGCCCATGTTCCTTTCTTAACTCTGCTCATGTGTCAGAACATTGTACTGAGGTCAAACAGCTGGTTTAGTTAGGGCGGCCAAATGTTGTAATCTATCACTGTATCCCCATAAACAGTCCTCTAGGATTGGTTAATAATAGTTCTCCTCTTGCTCTAAGATTGGTTAATGTCTCTCCTGCTGCTCAAGGATTGGTTAATAATGTCTCTGCTCCTGCTCGAGGATTGGTTAATGTCTCTGCTCCTGAAGCATTTCTATTGTTCTCTTCATCAGGAATTCTTTACTCAGTGTATAAAACATGGAGAACACTAAAAACAGAGATAAATGGAGAACTAAATGCTGTCTAGTTATAGTTAGTGGTCGAGGGTGCGTCCCAGTTGCGTACTAATCTCAAGGACTTAATCTTTGATTATTTGCGTCGTTCCTGCACAGTTTGCTGATTTCCCTCCTCTAACAGATTTCACAACTAAACCTGCCAGTTAACAGGTGAAATGAATCAGGTGTGCTTGAGCAGGAATCTGCTGCTCCAGGACCAGGAATGTCTACCCCTGGAGCATGGTTTTGAAGGACACTACAATACCACAATGAACTGCAAAATGGAAGGGAGAAAATGTGGGAAATTGGACAAAAATGCAATATCTGTGAGATAAACAGCAATGAGGTGTGTTGGCATAGCAAGGCCTCACTACTTCATAAGTGTAAATGGATTAGAACAGCTGTGTCTGAACCTGCCACCTATTCACTACATAGTGCATTACTTTGAGGTGCTGCCCTTTTGTAGTGATGTCCAGAAACATCACATCAGTGCACTATAACAACCCCACAATGCACACAGCAACGAGCTCACATGCATAACAAGGGCTGTGACCCAAATTGATCCCTGTTCCCTCATTAGTATTGTGCTATATGGGGATTGACTTTTTATTTCCCTAAGGAATGGAAACACAGATTAATTCAGACATTCCTCATCAGCAACGCGCATCAGCATTGGTCACCAAAAACACTAGTGTGTGAGTCATGTTTAAGCTCTGCCCCCACACACTAACTGAATTCTAAATTTAAGTTAGTAAAGCTCTGTGTTGTTTATGGGGTAATCCTTGATTATAATAACTTCACAGCATCTGGTGGCTTGTAACTACCACTGGCTATAAGAGCAAATGTCATCAGCTCCATTCAGTCCACTGGGCTACTTAGTAACGAGACTCACAGTTCTGGTCCATATTCAGCTCATGTTATAAACAATGTTTACCATAAATGACCAGTGGATTGTGGGAGATTATAGTGCCCTCAAAATCACATTTACAATTCGGACACTCAGAGGACTGGCTGACACACACGACTGCCTTAAAACATAAATAAGAATCCCTTTCAGTCCCTACCTTGAGTTCGGTTCCCTGTAAGAGTGCTCTATATAGTGATCTGGACTCTTTGATGTAGGGGATAGTGAGCAGGGTACAGTTTCATTGTGTTAACATTTCGTGTACTAATCTGCCAAACCCACACTAATAAAACCAGCATATGGTGCATACCATACAGTAGGATTTCTCACCCTGTGGCTTGGGGACCACCACTTGAGAAATAAAGGACAAAAACAATGTTTTTTTGTGTGCCGTTACACTGTAGTTATAAACAGGGGGACTGTTACACTCAGTAGTTATAAACAGGGGGGCTGTTGCACTCTATAGTTATAAACAGGGGGGCTGTTGCACTCTATAGTTATAAACAGAGGGGCTGTTACACTTTGTAGTTATAAACAGAGGGGCTGTTACACTGTAGTTATAAACAGACAGGCCGTTAGACACTGTAGTTATGAACAGGGGTGCTGTTAGACTCTGTAGTTATGAACAGTGGGGCTGTTAGCCTCTGTAGTTATAAACAGGGGGCTGTTAGGCACTGTAGTTATAAACAGGGGGGCTGTAACACTGTAGATATTAACAGAGGGGCTGTTAGACACTTGTTATAAACACAGGGGCTGTGACACTGTAGTTATAAACAGGGGGACTGTTATACTCTGTAGTTGTAACAGAGGGGCTGTTACACACTGTAGTTATAAACAGAGGGCTGTTACACTGTAGTTATAAACGGGGGGGGGGGCTGTTACACTCTGTAGATATAAACAGAGAGGCTGTTAGACATTGTAGTTATGAACAGGGGGGCTGTTACACTCTGTAGATATAAACAGAGAGGCTGTTAGACATTGTAGTTATGAACAGGGGGCTGTTACACTCTGTAGTTATAAACAGAGGGGCTGTTACACTGTAGTTATAAACAGTGGAGCTGGATGTAAATGGGACACAGCCCTAGACTTCGGGTTGTAGGGAACAGTGAGCAGGGCACAGTTTCAGTCTCTGATTATGTGGACACTGTAGCATATAGCGCGAATAGCATCGGTGTCTACAGTGTAAATGGGACGCAGCCCTAGGGGGTCGTGCGCAGGCCTTCAGACACATCTTATTAGCATATCTCGCTCCGCGCGCTGTGATTGGTTGTGGGTTCAGTCCTGGCGCAGGGGGCGTGGCTTGCCGTGCCGCTGTCTCAGACGTCCTCCGTGGCACGTAGTCGCGCATCCTCCTCTTCCCGCGGCGCTGTCAGCTTGTCCCCCGTCCTCTCAGCATGCCGAAGCCTCTGACCGACCAGGAGAAGAGGAAACAGATCTCTGTGCGCGGCCTCGCCGGCGTGGAGAACGTGTCCGACCTGAAGACCAACTTCAACCGCCATCTGCATTTCACCCTGGTGAAGGACCGCAATGTGGCCACCAAGCGGGACTACTACTTCGCCCTGGCGCACACCGTCCGCGACCACCTGGTGGGCCGATGGATCCGGACGCAGCAGCATTACTACGAGACGGACCCCAAGGTAGGAGCTCGCGCGCGATCAGTGCACGTTCGGGTTGAGCAGAATAACGTTGCATCGACGTAAAGGGGGGGGGGGGGGGGTGTCTGCAGTAGTCCTGGAAGCCTGTTATGTAATCATGATGTCAGGGGCTGACCTTGGTGCAATCCTCATGGGGGAACGTCTGACAGCAGTTGGACGGGGGTTGCAACGTCTGATCAAACGTTGGAGGCTGGGATATAAAGCTCCAGGCCTTTTCTGGTGTGATCTGGTGTTGCATAACTGTCTGTCAGATGGAGGGATGGGATGCACCAGTGTGTGCTGAGTGCAGGTCACAGTGACATCAGCCCACATTTGTGTAGGATGCTGGGTTGCACCTTTGCAGCAGATGTAATCGGATTTGGCTTCCCCCAAAGCCTATTAGAGTGGTGTCTGTGCTGCTGAGATGTTTAGAGTGTGTTTCTTCCACTCTGGATGAATGGCTGGCATCCTCACAGATGGTCTAACCTTTATAGAGAGATCACCAATGCAGCTATATATATATATATATATATATATATATATATGCACACACACCCAGGCACAAATGCCAGGTCATGCATGCATGCATGCACACACACACACACTTGTCTTCACACCCTGCTTCGTTACAGCCTTGGACATTCGATGAAAGATATAGCAAAGTATTTCTGACTCCAGGTGTGAACATTGCACACTCAACCCCCCCAAGAAACATTGTGGAGTTATTACCCCTGCTGGGAGGGCAAAAGGGTGAACAGATCTCTAAGCTCTGCCTAGCAACCCGAACCCACTCTGTGTGCGTATCAGGTTACCGTCCCAGCATTTAGGGTTGCGCTGCTGCCAGAACAATGTGGCTGTTGTCCATGTCAGTGCTACTATAAGCAAATTACTGCTCTCTTTCCACTACAGCAGACATGAGTATGACCTCTGGAAACAGGCATTTGACTCTCTGTCTCCCCCTGTGTGCAGCGCGTGTATTACCTCTCCCTGGAGTTCTACATGGGCCGCACTCTGCAGAACACTATGGTGAATCTGGCTCTGGAGAATGCATGCGACGAGGCCACTTACCAGGTGAGGGACGCACCAGTAAATCTGTCGCAGCAGAAATATCACAGAAACTGCTACTGTTATTGCAACTGTTGCCACCTGCCCATTTGACCCCGTGCTCATCTGTTCAGCCAAGTCAGGACCAGCACTACAGAAAGGATCTGTATTGTACTGAAAGAGTGCAGCAGTGGTGGAACCCTTTCTGGTACTAAGTAGAACCATTTCGCAAAGATTCTTTAGAGCAGTGGTTCTAACTGGTCCTCAGGGACCTGCTCCAGTCCAGTTTGCAACACAGGAAATGTGGATTGTGTGAGGTCCCTGAGAACTTGTTTGACCATTGCTTAACATGTAAAGGAAGCTGTCCATCATATGCAAGAACTGTGCTGCCATAAAGCACTTAAGTAGCGCAAGTGTCATTGTATCGTTCTTTAATTAAAAATGGATACAGTGAAGGACCTTTTAAAGGTTGTTTTATCAGGTACACCTACCATATGCACCAGTCAACCAAAACATTATAACCATCTCCTTATTTCTGCGTTTGCTGTCCATTTTCAGCTCTTCTTACCATATATGAGCATTTTGTAGTTCTATAATTACACACTGTTGTCCATCTGTTTCTCTGCATACTTTGTTGCCCTAATTTCACCCTGATCCTCAAGGGTCAGGACCCCACAGGGCCGAGCAGGTGTGGATGGTGGGTCATTCTCAGTACTGCAGTGACACTGACGTGGTGGTGTGTTAGTGTGTGTTGCGACAGTTTCAGTGGATCAGACACAGCAGTGCTGCTGGGGTGTTTAAACTCTGTCCGCTCATTGTCCACTCTATTAGCCGCTCATACATTGATGGTCCACCTTGCGCATGTAAAGTCAAAGACAGAAGCTCATCTGTTTCTGCAACAGGACGCTGCCCACAGGACTGCGGGCTGGATGCTTCTGGTCGGTGGACTGTTCCCAATCTAGCCGTGGCACTGAAGGGTTTAAACGCTCCAGCAGCACTGCTGTGTCTGATTCACTCATACCAGCATAACACAAACTAACACACCACCACCACCATGTCAGTGTGACTGCAGTGCTGAGAATGACCCACCACCCACATCATACCTGCTCTGTGGTGGCCCTGTGGGGCCCTGACCATTGAATACAATCTGTTGAATATGGTTGATCAGTAAAAGCATTAAAATGATGTAGAGAACCAAAAATGTTCCACTCTAAGTACAACGAGGTTCTTTTGAGACTATATACTGTCTATATGTATCTGTAAATGGACAAACACAGGACCAACCAGATATGAAACATAATCTCATCATTCTAGTTCCTGATTTATTTTTGCCTCCCCCAAACTCTTCATGAATGGTCAGTTTCTGGTCAGAAGGCTTTCAGACTGTAAGGTCAGTATTATATTTTCTCTCACTGTGGTGACATTTAACTGTGTGAACTTTCAAGCAGCACTGCTGGGCCTGATCACATCCCAACACATGTTAATGCGTTATGCAACAATAATGGTGCTACATTTAGTAACTACAAATGAACAAAGTGCAGTGCGTTAGGTGCTGCTGATTAAATGGCCAGTTTGCGTAGATACAAGGAACCTGGAATCTATATCTAGAAATATGATATGAAAGAGTGGAATGTTTTATCATTTGCACGCTGGAGGAACCATCTGCTGGTGTCTTTCATCTTCAATCACTTGATTTCCATCTTGTTTTTGTCTTCAGCTGGGTTTGGATATGGAGGAGCTGCAGGACATCGAGGAGGATGCCGGACTGGGCAACGGGGGTCTGGGCCGTTTGGCAGGTCAGTGTTAATACTGTACAAACATAAATATTTAATCATTAATGAGCTTGTGTTTTAAAATCCCTTCTTCTGTTGTCTGTTCATAGCCTGCTTTCTTGACTCTATGGCATCTCTGGGCCTGGCCGCCTATGGCTATGGCATCCGTTACGAGTTTGGAATCTTCAACCAGAAAATTGTTAGCGGCTGGCAGGTAAAGGACGTAGTATCTGTGAAAAATGATTTATGATAAATAACAAAATGGAAGACGTACATAAGAATATCTATGCACTTGAAACCTCTTGCTGTTGACAGTGTAAACACACACACACACACACACACACACACAATGTGCAATGCAGCATCAAACAGAAAAAGAAAAAAGCGATATAGGTCAATAACAATGAATGACAAAGTAAATAAAACACATGGAAAAACAGCATTAAAGCAGCCTTTGTAAGCAAAAGTCATCAGTACATTGATATGTAAATATATATAAGACCTCAACACCACTGTTTAATAGTACAGCACTACTGTCCAACACTGCATCGATTGTCTGACAGATCGAGGAGGCAGATGATTGGCTGCGCTATGGCAACCCTTGGGAAAAGGCCCGCCCTGAGTACATGCGCCCTGTGCACTTCTATGGCCGTGTGGAGCACCACCCTGATGGAGTGAAATGGGTAGACACACAGGTAATAACATAAAAAGCAATAACGCAAGTTGTAAATCAGTGTTTCTGGAACACAGAAGTCTTAAAAGGTATTAGGTATTTTAGCAGTTTATTTTTAATTAATCAGAAATAATATAGTCATAATCTCTGTGAATTCATTGTGACATTGGGTTGCAAACGCAAGGTTAGACAGATTAGTCACCCTAACCACCAAGCTGTCCTGCCTACACTGTTAAACATATTTGATCCTTGAGGACCTTTCGCATGCTATTTAATTTGAAACTGTCGAGGAACCGCTTTAGGGGCTTCAGGCTTCAAGGGCAAGGGTTTCTTGAAGGTTCCTTGAAGCACCTTAAGAGGTTTCTCTCAAACTGAAGACCCTCCAAACTGAAGATCCATCAAGGATCTTGTGTTTTTTTTCAGTATACCTGAGTTAAGGCCTAATTTAATATAGTTTATTGTAATATTCTAGTGTTAATGAATATTCCAAAATTAGCAGTTTATTATAGAGATAAAAGTGAACTCAGCAGGGCAGCATCGATTATGGAGCAGCAAAAGTAACTGAACCCCTGAAACAGATTTGCATGTGTGGCTTTTTTAGTATAATTGTATGCTTAGAGACAAGTTGCATATTGAGGACATCCTAATTATAAAGGTAAATGAAATTGTGTCTAGAACTGTACAAATTGTGCTCTTATAATCAGAAGATGTATAAATTGATTCAGACATGGAGTCAGATTCAGATGTATGGGACAGAATTGCTTCTGGTATTAATAGGAAAGTAACTGTTTGTTTCTAAAGCCTGAGCCGTTTGATTGAACAGGTGGTGTTGGCTTTGCCATATGATACCCCGGTGCCTGGATACAGGAACAACATTGTAAACACCATGAGACTGTGGTCTGCCAAAGCTCCCTGTGAATTCAACCTCAAAGACTGTGAGTCCTTCATCATGCTGTCAAGGCTGAAAGTGTTAACACTTCTGGATTTGTTCCAGTAAATGTTGCATTTACACATTTTGTTATACACACAGTTTTCGTTTGTGTGTTATGGAATAGCACAAAAAACAGATCATTTCACACAAAACTCCAAAAATGGACAGTTTATCGGAGAACATAAAGAGGAGAAAAGTCAGAGAACTGTGTCAGACAAAGACCTGTCTTGAGGACAGGAGAACCAAAGTTTTCCAGGGTACAAGTTAATGTCCAAAGATCTTCTGTTAAGTTTACAACCTGTGACACTTGATCTCCCTGGACGTGGACTGAAGGGAAAAACTGATGGAAGGTTACAACGCAGCATAGTTTGGATGGTGGATAAGCAACTCAGAAATTCAGTCTGTCCATCTCAGGGTGTGTCAGTGTGAACTCTCCGTTGAATGAAATGAAACGCTGTGGCAGGAGACCAGGGAGGACCTCACTGCTGACACAGACATAAAAAAGCTAGACTACAGCTTGCAATGTACGTGAGTAAACCAAAACCCTTCTAGAAAAACATCTCGTGGACAGATGAGACCTAGATAGAGCTTTATGGTGAAGCACCTCAATCTACTGTTTACCGAAAACAGAATGAGGCTCACAAAGGAAAGTGCAGAGCACATACAGTCAAATATGGTGGAGGTTCAAAGATGTTTTGGGATTGTTTTGCAGCCTCTGGTGCAAGGCACTGGGTCACAATGTATGGCCCAGTGTCAGAGAGCTGAATTTGTGTCCTAGGTCAGGGGTCTTCCAGCTGGACAATGACCCCAAACATATTTCAGAAAGCATCCAGAAATAGATGGAAACAAAGCGCTGAAGAGTTCTGAAGTGGCCAGCAATGAATCTGGATCTAAATTCCTTTGAACACCTGTGGAGAGGTCTTAAATTGCTGTTGGGAGAACTCTTTAAATATGAGAGACCTGGAGCAGTTTGGAAAAGAAGAGTGGTCCAAAATTGATGAAAGAAACATGTTGATGGTTACATGAAGCAATGATTTCAGTTATTTTTTCCAGTGTGTCTGCACCCAAATTTTTGTGTAAAGTTGTGGGTGCCAATAGTTGTTTGAGTTTTGTGTGAAATTATATCAATAAAGTTTTTTTTCCAATGCATACATAGGAAATAAACCTGTATGACAAAACGTGTCAGTGCAGTAGTTTTCTGGGAGAAATGGTGCTTTTTCTGGAAATATATCCAGGGGTGTCAATACTTTCTGTGTATTTGTGATGACCTTCATAAAAATATACCGTATTTTCTGGACTATAAGCCACACCTGAATATATGCCGCACCCGCAAAATAAAAATAAAACCTGGAGAATAACATATATAAGAAGAAAAAGCTGCACCTCATTATAAGCCGCATGGTTTAAAGCGTGGAAAAAAGGTAGCGGCTTATAGTCCAGAAAATACGGTAAATGCCGTTTGATAAACCTAGTAAAATCCCAAACCCTTGTGTCTCATTTTGTGTCTTTTTTATTTTTGACATAATGTGAATGTGGAAATTGTTCCTTTACATGCAGTTAAAACTTCATGATGATTGGACCAATGGAAATGCTCTGTAGTTACTTCAGTTCATTGCCAAGTTAGAGTTAAATTAGAGTTAATGCTGACTTCTTACCACTAACACACGCTGTATTTTAACAGTCAATGTTGGTGGCTACATCCAGGCGGTTTTGGACAGGAATCTGGCTGAGAATATTTCTCGCGTGCTCTACCCTAATGACAACGTGAGTGCAGCTTCAAGTCAAATCAATATCAAACCTCCAAACAATTCAGATGATCAATAGCTCACTGCCTTTGGCACTTGGTGGGTGTATGGTGCTTCTACAGCTGCAAACTTTGTGTTTGTGTGTGTGTCTGGCAGTTCTTTGAGGGGAAAGAGCTACGTCTGAAGCAGGAGTACTTTGTGGTGGCTGCTACTCTTCAAGACATCATCCGCCGTTTCAAAGCCTCTAAATTTGGCTCGACTGAGGTGGTCCGCGTGGACCTCACCAAATTACCTGACAAGGTGAGAGCCTTTCTGATGGGTTCTATTCCAGTTAAGTTGGTGCATAGCTTGTTTTAGAGACTGAGAGGTGTCATTTTGTCCTGTATTCCATGGTGTGGTCCAGGTGGCTATTCAGCTGAATGATACACACCCAGCCATGGCCATCCCAGAGCTGATGAGGATTCTGTTAGATGATGAGAAACTGACCTGGGACAAGGCGAGTGATTATATTTCTACTGTTGATATTTTTCACTTTGGAACTACCATGTAATAGACTGTAAAAGGAGCTTCCAGTGCATGTTTACTGTTCTGTCCATAAGTATATGCTCAACCTACATGCAGACTCTGACTGCAGTGAGAGGGGACGGGGGCTAATGACATCCAAAAATGAGAAGGGAGGGAGTGTCTGCTGTCTTTTTTTTGCTCACACTGTTTTCAGATTTGAGAAAAAAGTCCAATACAAAGCATGTAATAAGGGATAATATTAATACATACATAACAAAAATAATAAAGGACATTCTCTCTCTCTCTCTCTCTCTCTCTCTCTCTCTCTCTCTCTCTCTCTCCTGCAGGCATGGGACATCACGGTGCGTACCTGTGCCTATACTAACCACACAGTGCTGCCAGAGGCTCTGGAGCGCTGGCCTGTAGACCTTTTCCAGAACCTCCTGCCCCGTCACCTGGAGATCATCTATGAGGTCAACCGACGCCACCTGGAGGTCAGTAGAGGGATAATTTGTGCTATACTTTACTTCTGCAGTCACCTTCTCTGGTGTGTATTGTGATTAAAAATGTACTAGTGGCTGAGATCAAAATTGGCCTGTGCTCCCTCCTGGGTGGATAGATGGCGCTCTCTCTCTCTCTTGGCACAGGTATCTGTTAGCCGTTATATCAGAGCTGGGGACCTGCTGCTTTCCTCCTAGTGCGTTGGCTGTCTGGCGTGAATGCAAATGGCAGCAGTTTGAAAAGAGCTGCTGGTCGATGTCATATGTATCGGAGGAAGCATATGCTCGTGATCACCCTTCTAGTGTCGGGAGCACAGCGTGTGATAGAGGAAGAGTGATGATAATGGGGTTGGTTAATTAGCACTTCTAAAGTCACAGGGAGAAAAAAAGATCCTGGTAATTCACAAAGATACCTGCTCATTCACTGTTTCGTCCAAAATCAAGGATATTAAAATGTGTCCTACTTTTTGTTGGACTCTACTGTCCAGGGATGGCTTTCTACTAGATGAAGGAGCATTGCTTTGATTATTTGATTGCATTCAGTGACCAGAGGATTAATGAGATTGATTTTTGTTGAAAGCCAATTTTGATCTCCCTTGGATTATAGTGGTAGCACTGAGCCACTCAGAACCACTAGTACATTTTAATCACAAAGAGTCCTTTGCAGTACTTCTCTACAGGGACTAGACATGCTGTGAGCAATGGGTTCAACTTCTAAAGTTGAAGGGGTATCCACAAACCTGTTAACAGTATATACAGTAAAGTACACCTGTGGCCAGGAGTCTTAACAGAACTGGCCTTGCTCTGATAAGGTGAGTAGGACGGTCCTCCCTTCCTCTCCTCAGTCACTCAGAATGGTGTGGGCCAGCTTGTGCATCTGTTAGCTGACGGAGAACATTAACATCCAAATGTGGTTTGAAAATCCAGAAGATGTACTAGCAGAATAGTGAAATATCAGAGACTGTGTGTAAAAGTATGTCAGTCTACCCTTGCAATGCAGCTGTTTATAGCTTCTCTCTCTGGGGTTCTGACCCTCCCCCCTCTCCCTTCCTCCTTTCAGCGTATTGCCTCTCTGTACCCTGGTGATCATGACCGTTTGAGGCGCATGTCTCTGATTGAGGAAGGAGGTCAGAAGAAAATCAATATGGCTCACCTCTGCATCGTCGGCTCTCATGCTGTGAATGGAGTGGCCCGCATCCACTCAGAAATCATCAAAAACACAGTGTAAGGACCTTAGGAACTGTGTCCATTTTTCCTGCTTCTAACTAATTCTTGCTCAGTTCCATCCTGTCAGACAGATGAAGATAATGTGTTCACATCACCTATCAGTGGTATTAATGTTATGGCTAAGCCCTGGTTCTCTGAATTTCCTATAATTGGGTGCATTGTCTTTAGTTTTAAGGATTTTTATGACGTGGACCCACAGAAGTTCCAGAATAAGACCAATGGCATCACCCCCCGCCGCTGGCTGGTCATGTGCAACCCTGGCTTGGCTGAGGTCATCGCTGAGGTGAGGGACACTGATGACGTGATGTTGCAATACATGGAATAGTCTATAGTTTTCAATTTGCAAGACATAAGGAGCTAACTTTCTCCACCGCCCCCATTATCAGCTTGCATTCCAGCATCCCCACCAATGTTGAGCACAAATTGTTGAAGCTCTTGATGCAGTCAAACAGTTTCTGATGTCATTTTATAAAATTAGAGGATTGGTGAGGACTACATCCGGGATCTGGGTCAGCTGAAGAAACTCCTGAAGTTTGTGGATGATGACGCCTTCATCCGAGATGTAGCCAAGATCAAACAGGTGAGGAGATGAGTGATGATGATGTTACTGCAAATTATAAGTTCATCTTTGATGATGTATACATTTGTGAAGCTGTAAAAACACTCATTTGTGATTTTCTGTTGGGCATTAAGTTTGTATTAGATGCACAACATTTCACATTTCATTTCCACAGGAGAATAAGATGAAGTTTGCTGTGCATCTGGAAGAGCATTATAAGGTCAAAATCAACCCCAATTCCATGTTTGACATTCAAGTGAAGAGGATCCACGAGTACAAGAGGCAGCTGCTGAATTGCCTGCACATCATCACCTTCTACAACCGTAATTATCATCACACAAAGCTCATAAATGCAGCCTCTGCAGCTGTAATTGCAGTATCTAATACACCTGTTCATAAAACCACAAGGTACATGGACATTTTCACACACACACACACACACACACACACACACACACACACACACACACACACACATACACATTAATGCATGTTCATGCAACTGTCTAATGCCCCGTCCATGGTGTGTATGTGAAAATGTGAGTGGGGGATGGGGAGCAGTATAAGAGGAGGAGGAGGAGCAGGGGGCAGAGCAGAGAAAAGGTTTTCTGCAAGATTGAAACCGAAAATTATTTAAAATCTCAATATAAGCAATATCGCCTCAGCCCATGTCTTGCTCTGTTTATATCCTGATACTCATATTAATATCGATACATTGCCCAGCCCTAATATAAATAAGTAGTTATTACAGTACAGTAGACTTGGAAAGATGAGTTTTGATTCCAGTTAATCCCCAACAGGCATGAAAAAAGCATCTCATTTCACTTAATGAGGCATTGATTAACCAAACCAAATACTAGTTATTCATTAGAGCTAGAGCCAGACACTCGTTCATCTTTAATAGGTTTCCTTAAAGAGAGGTTTGGAAATGGTAGAATTAGTATTCATGTTTGTGGTAGAATTAGTATTGTACAGGTGGAGGCTTATTCTCTTAATGCTTTATCAATATTAAAAATATTAGCCTAAATTTGTCTTCAGAGCCAGACCACCTCCCAGAGTCCTCCTAATATGTATTTCTTTGATCAGGCATCAAGAAGGAGCCCAACAAATCCTGGACACCCAGGACAATAATGATTGGAGGAAAGGTGAGCATGATCACATTTCTTTTGAAACCTGCCATCATTGTCATTTTACATTGATCAAATTTTGCATTTTTCCTCGAAAAGATGTCCTTATTTACAGATATTTACTGTCTTCATTAACTTACTGGTTATTTTCCCAGGCTGCCCCTGGATACCACATGGCTAAAATGATCATCAGACTCGTCACAGCTATAGGCGAGGTGGTGAACAATGACCCAGTGGTGGGAGACCGCCTTAAAGTCATCTTCCTGGAGAACTACCGGGTTACACTGGCTGAAAAAGGTGAAGAATTTGAAAATAATCGAAAACAGTATGTTAGGAATGTAAATCACCTCTTGTATTTTATCTTCCTTTATAAAATAAAGTTCTGATTGTAAAATTTGATTCAACACATCCAGTTAAATCTGTATTATGCAGGCCAGTTTTTTAATAACCATTTAAACCCACTGTAGCTCCAGTATCATTGCCAAAATGACCCTAATCATTAACAATTTTTTATCTATAATGTTAGATAATGTTAATGTTTTGTAGTAAAGCGATGTAGTACATGCACTATATGAGCTAATTTATTAAAAATCGGTTTTGAAGAAGGCTTTCAACTAGAATTCAGTGACTAGAGTGTTGGTGAGGTCAGCCCACCCCACCTCATCCCCAGTTCCCCAAATCATCTGAAAGGTATTGGATGCAGCTCCATCATTCCAGTGAACACTGATCCACTGTTCCACAACTCAGTGCTGCAGAGCCTTATACCCCTCTAACCCATGCCCGGCATTAGGAATGGTGGCATTACTTCTCTATAGGGATAAGATAAGCTGTATATATTTGCACATATGTGTCAGCAATGGGTGCAACTTAAAGTATCTGAATACATTGATTAGAAAGGGTGTCATCAAACCTTCAGACATAGTGTATCTTTACTGATCAGATTTGTAAACTTTAGGTAAAAGTGAAAGAAAGACATGTTTCTAAAATGTTTAAATTATTGTGATAATTTTACCCCTAGTAGCTTTGGGCCATATTTGTCTATGAACGTTGATATATTGATCATATTCCATTGTTTTACTTCCCATCACCTTAAAACCTAGAAACGCGTGAAGGGCATTTTGTTTTATGTTGGCTGTCTGTGAGGTCACATCACAAGAACCATCAAGTCACATCTTGTGCTTCTTAAAGTGATTGTTAATGTTTCATTTCCCATCTATTGCCTTTTTCTCTCTCTCCTCTGCCTGAAGCCATCCCTGCGGCTGACCTTTCTGAGCAGATCTCCACTGCAGGGACAGAAGCCTCTGGAACAGGAAATATGAAATTCATGCTGAACGGCGCTCTTACAATTGGCACCATGGATGGGGCCAACGTGGAGATGGCAGAAGAGGCTGGAGAGGAGAACCTCTTCATCTTTGGCATGAGAGTGGAGGATGTTGAAGCCATGGATAAGAAAGGGTAGAAATGTTGAGCTGTACCTTCTGAGCCTAAGTAACTCAAACATTCAAGATATTTGCCAAGAATAAGACCATCTGCTGTGTTCTAATCATCGGTGATATTGCATGAAATTTGATTTTGCATGAAAATATGATTATCGATTTGTGTTCTATGGAAGATACATGGATTTTGCCAAATAATAACTTGTTATATTGTAACTTGTTATACTTAATAATTTAATCTCTTCCAATTAGGAGGACTTATTATTATCTAAACTATCTTTTTCCAGGTACAGTGCTCTTGAGTACTACAATCGTATTCCAGAGCTGAAGCAGGCCATAGATCAGATTTCTGGAGGATTCTTCAGCCCCAGTGAGCCAGGCCTCTTCAAGGACGTTGTCAACATGCTAATGAATCACGACAGGTCAGAACCAAACGCTTTAGGCAGGAAACTGTATTAATTATTAATTGTTCCACTGCTGCATGATGAGTGAGAATGCTTCTCCCCCGACAAGCTTAGAGAATACAACAAGAAACCGATACTCATCGAATTGTTTCAGTAGATTGTAATTTATACAGATGGCCCCTTTTCACTTTCTTTGTCTTTCATAGTGTCTTTAATCTGTTCTGTTCACTGATTTCATTTCCTGTTCACTGATGTCATTTACATTCCAGGAACATAGAAACTCAATCAGAGTTAATGATCTGTATCTCTGTTATCCTTTGTAATTCGCTTTTGCAGGTTCAAAGTGTTTGCTGACTACGAGGACTACATCAAATGTCAGGAGAAAGTCAGTGCACTGTACAAGGTACAAAGCTTACCTCCCCCTAAACCAGTGCTCTGCTTTTTCATTCTCTGGAGTTGCTGGTTGAGCTCTTAAAGTGAAATGAAGTTTGCAGAAATGTCATTCTGAGATTAGGGCGCAGCTTGAGGTTTAGGCAGAGGTTGAAAACAGGATAGAGCTTGTGTTTGAGGCTGAGCTCAAGGCTAGAACTGAAGCTGAGCTTGAAGCTGAATTCGAGGTTGAAGCTAAGGTTGCACTTTAGTTAGAGTTAGAATCTGAGACTGAGTTTGGGGCTAAACTATGGGGGGTGGGATTTGTGTCAGAGACACAAGTTAAGTTGATGCTAAGGTTGAGCTTCAGTCTGAATTTAAATCTGAGGCTGAGCTCGGGGAGTGATCTTGATGCTAAGACTGAGTTTAAGGCTGAGTTTTAATCTGAGGCTGAGCTTGGGGATAGTGTGTGTGTGTCACAGCTACAGGAGCTTGGGGTTATGGGTTCAAGATCAATTTTGGTCACCCTATGAGCAAGGACATGAATTTGATTGCCAATTTGAATTTGAGTCTGTGTTGATGGCTGGGGTTAAGGCTGGGTTTAAAGCTCACTCAGAGTTTGAGGTTAAGGTTGAGCTTGTTGGGGAAAGTCTCAGGCATAATTGGTTACCAGCTTCAGATTTTGCTGGACATTAAAAATCGCAATCTGTTTTGAAACCTGACCTCATTATTTATGATGTCCTCCAAACAGAACTCGAAGGAATGGACCAAGATGGTGATCCACAACATTGCTGGATGTGGCAAGTTCTCGAGTGACCGCACCATCTCCCAGTATGCACGTGAGATCTGGGGTGTGGAGCCCAGTTTGGAGAAGATCGGTGCCCCAGACGACCCTCGCTAAACAGCTAGCCAACATGCAGGAGCCCCTTATGCTAGAGCCATTCTCACATTCGGTTCATTTCTCCATTGTGAAGCTTTGTCAGTCATTGGTGGTTCTGTCATTGTCCAGTTATGTAAGAATACTCCCTTTAGGGCGCAACCAGGAACATCACACCACCTGGTTCCCTTAAATGTAATGTTCTGCTCTCTGTAATGTGTTTAAACATATGTGCCCGTGTGTGTGTGTGTGTGAGAATGGCGCTTTTTGCTCATGCTAACTGGTATACTAATGAACCAAACTCATCTATGAAGGTGAACCAAAACCCCTTCTGTACCAACAGTTTTACTCATACATCAAGGTGTAGATAGAAAGCCATGTTTTTAGCATGGTATGTTGTGTTGTCATGGTACTTAATGTCTTCCTATCAAGAACAAAAACGTCAGAATTTAGGCCAGTTGTGAAGAATCGACACGCACATACTCCTACACTGTGATGCACAGAGCTTTAGCACTGAAGGTTAACTCTGTCAGCCTCTCATATCCGTCCACATGGATGACTGTTACAAGTATGGACTCACTTTGTTGTGTTTGCTTCTGTGCATTTCATTTTTTACACACTTTTCATAGACGTATCTTGCAGCCAGTCTTTTGCCTGGTTTACACACAGTCGTTTTCCCACGTCTTGACATGACACGCTGCATCGCTCTGTAGTGTCTTTTCACTTCTGTCCTGATATACTGCCTTTTCTCCCACACCTCCTCTACTTAACACGATTACAGAAGCTGCCTTAGTGTGTGTGAGCATGCAAGCATGCAGATTTGTGTGTGTGTGTGCGCGTGTGTGTCTTTGTATCTGTGTTCAAATGTGAGCGAGCTTGTTGATTGTCATCAGCAACTTCCTCCCATCCTTCCTGGTTCTCAGCCTACAGTTAGGAGTCACTTTAATGGTTTTAATGGTTACACCCAGTGTAAGACCTATTCATCTACGCAACCCCCTCCCACCCGCAACCCCAGTCTACTGCACTGACAGACAGTTTATAGCATAAAATAGGACTACTGCAGTGGTTGCTTGAAGTGTATGTAGTGAAGTGCTAGCACTGGAGTGTGTAGTGTTATACACTGTGTCTGTAGATGCTGAGTCATGCTTGACCAAAAGAACACTGTAGTAAAACTGTATTATTAAGAACAGACTAGTAAAGAGAGTTGACTAAGTTATACTAAATATGGGAGTAGGCCTTAATGTGTGTCCCCCTGATCTCTTCTTCGAATGTTACTTTTCTGTGTGTGTGGTTGCTGACCGGTTCCACGACACAGTCTGATTACTATTATTGAAAACAAATTAAGAAATAAAGATTATACAATATATATATCCCTATTACACAGACCTACTGTCCCTCTGTCTTTATTATATTAAATGTCTATATAACAGTTTTGTCAGAATTGTAACCTTTTAAACATTTAACCCATGAATGCCCACATCAGAATTTTATGTTGTGTTGTTATCAGAGTTTATCTGAGCTCACACTGATTTTTATCATATATCCGGTATATGTACTCTTTGTAATTCCTCTGTGATTATTTACATATCTGCTTGAGACAGAACTGCATGCTGAGGTTTGCAGCAGTCACATATTTTTTGATATATTAAATATATATTATTAGATTAAAAAAATAGCATGTAATAATAATAATAATAATAAAATAACCACACAGAATGCCACCACTTTAGACCAAGAACAAGTTATGGGGCAGCTGTTGAACAAGGGCAGGTTAAGCACAGCTCTGATACTGTAGCTTCAGGTGTGGGCAACCCAGGTCCTGGAGTTTCATCTTCCTTCACAGTTTGCTGATGTCCCTGCTCTAGCAGATCTACCAAACCTGACAGTTAACAGGTGAGGTGAATCAGGTGTGCTTGAGCAGGAGAAACACAAAGCACAAAGGACTGGAGTTATCTTTGATGTAGCTCAACACTGGGTGGCAGCATTTTGACACTCCAGTCAGAAAGGGAGTTTTATTATCCTAGTTGAACATGAATGAACCACTATGATGACAGTTTTTAAAAACAGTATTTTAATTTTATTTATCTTCTATTTACAATATTATTTACAATATTTCTGGGACACTATATTGTTCAAAACATCTGTTATCCTGACAGGCCTACTGCTGGGCGAGAGAGGTGGACCTCTCAATTTTCTTTTGAAATGTCCTGCTGAGTCTCATTATTGGTGCTACCACAATCTTTAGTGCATTTTCAACTGAAGCACCACATGAAAATCAACTGAAGCAGCCACATTGCTCATTTCCCACAGCCTCGAACCGAAGGTGTAATAGACAAATGAAAGGCTTGCCATTGTCTTCCTGGAGTGGGACATCGTGATGAGGCCTGCTTTCATTGTTCTCATCATCAGTGGCCATGCTGCAGACCAAGGAATAAAAGAATTTCATTTTTACACATATATGTAGCGCCCCTAACTTTCAGCTCAACTGTAATAGGTGAGTTTATGTTCATTTATTTTATATTATGAGCTGCTAGGAGATCCTTAATTAAAGCAGGGAAAATCATGAAATCAGGTTACAGTGAATCCACTGTGTGCTATTCCACCTCCATATATATGGGGTTTTCATGAGCAATTCTGAGACCGCTCAGACTTTCAGCTTCAAAAAGTAATCCCCCAGTGACCTTAGCAAAAAGAATGACACCCAGGCCCCACACATCATTCTTCTTGGCATCGTAGAACTTCCTCATGATCACCTCAGGTGACTGAGCTCAGGGAAGCCTTTGGAGAAGCATCCCACATTCCAATTCCCAGTTTCCCAGAAATGTAGAAAATTCTAAAGGGTTCACAAACTTAAGCACCACTGCCACCCACTGATCATCTGATTATAAAAAAAATAAGTGATTTTGATTAAAAATGAATTTGACATGTTTCATTTGTGGTTTGCAACCATCCAGGTCACCCCAGGTTCTGTCCTCCAGTTCCCTGTTTCCAGCACTATTGAGAGTTTCAATTACAGTTACCTCTGTTTGTCCAGACTGTGGTAAAATACACACACACACACACACACACACACATAAACGTGAATACATTATGAGGCAGGTCATGCGTACTGGTGTGTGATTACTGACGTAGCTGAAGTGATGGGAGGTTTCGGTTCATTTTAAGGAACCGACTCTCTTGAACCTCGCTTTCAATCAGTTTGGATTCAGTCTCAATTTGGAGATTCGCAGGTTAGAACTTCACCTGTTTCACTGACTATCCACAAGCAAAACTGATGATGGCACACGTGTGCAGACGCAGAACGTGTTGTATGTGTTTTATTATTGTGAACTAAGGACACTTATTAATCTGAAGACGAGTCATTCGCAGCTCATTTCGGTTAGGAGTCAGTGATTCAGTGAATCGGCTGAAGGGGCTCGTTAAAGAGCGGAACATCAGTCGTGTGCTGATCGTCCCGCTGGGAGCTCTCTCTCTCTCTCTCTCTCTCTGTGTGTCTGTGTGTCTGTCTGTCTGTCTCAGTGTGTGTGTGTGTGTGTGTGAGTGAGTGAGTGAGTGAGTGAGTGAGTGAGTGTGTGTGTGTGTGTGTGAAGTCCAGTTGAGTTTATGTCTGAGGGGTAAAGGTGACTGAGTTACTGAGTCTCTCTGTGTGTGTGTGTCTCCATGCCGGGCCGGAGCTGATCTGTGGTCTGATCTGCAGGTAAAGGTATGTTTATAGGTTGTATTCATGTGGTATTTTGTTCTCAGAGGAGGAAACTCATACCGGATGTTTACTTTCTGGATGCTGCTGCTGCTGTTTAATCTCAGAGTCGAAGAGAGGAACCTGGTTCTAACCCAAAGAGAGCTCCTGTCTCTCACTGTCAGATAAACAAGTCCGCTCCACCTTAAGCAGCTGTAGCTGACTACTGCACTGTTTAAGGTGGAGCAGGGCTTCAGTAAGTTCAGGACAGACAGGGTGTGTAGAGTTAAATAATAAACAGGTGTGTGTGTGACAGGGGGAGAGGTGTGTGTGTGTGTGTGTGTGTGTGTGTGTGAGAGAGAGAGAGAGCGAGAGGTGTGTGTGTGTGTGTGTGTGTGTGTGTGTCTGTGTGCGTGCTCGCTCAGTGTCTCTGTAAAGTCCTGATCCAGTGTGATCAGTAAGGGATTGTAGTATTGTTTTTTCTCCTGAGTGTGTCAGTCAGTGTGTGTGTGTGTGTGTGTGTGTGTGTGTGTGTGCGCGCACATGTGTCTGTGTGATGGAATATTTAATCAATATTTAATCAGATAATCCCATTGAGATCACAGATCTGTTTTACAAGGGACACCTGGCCAGGAATGGCAGCAACACAGAGTTACAATCACATGCTCAACATCTAAATTGCATAAAACATCTACACAAGCATGCTGTGGACTCGGCTACTCGTCCCTATGATATAATTTAATTATTGAATCTTGTTGTTCCAGGTGCACAAAAGCTAAAAGCTGTATTCTCCAATTCAGTCCAAACTTTGGGAATAACAAAACACAGCCCATCTAAATATGATTGAATATGATGTCCTTTAATGTCTTGTGACCACTTTCTTTAACATTTCTTTGCTGTCTTTCTTCATGGCATAGACAGCGGATGGAAAACGGAGGATTCATTAAGGAGGGCTCCAGCAGCTCGGATGATGAATTGGTGGATCTGACTGGCACGGCGCAGGACCTGGCTGAGGATGACCATTACCCGGCTCATGGTGAAACTGCAGGTAGGAGGCCAGAGCTGTTACTGAGCTTCATTTGCTTATCTTCATACACTTCGGTGTAGGCTGAGCACTGAAATGAGTAGGAGGACTGATCACTTGTTCAGTAGTATAGTGGACACTTTGTTGGAGATTGGCCAGTTTTGTCTTTGTCAAAGGGTAAATAATGAGTTTCTGAGATGATTACTATTCACAAAGTGTGGACACTGTCGCGTTGGGACTGATCAGTTCTCTTCTGGTAAAGGCAAATAAAGATGTAGCGCAACTGTTGTACTGAAATTCACAAGATTTTGCATTGATTTTCATTTATTTTGGTAATCTCTTTGAATGTCACTATAAATCCATTGGTCAACCCTCACCAATTATGGACCTGCTGGATGGGATTGTTTGATGTTTATGTAAATGTGTCCGGTTCAGGCAGTGTGTTCTCCCTCCATGCTCCTGCTTCTTAGTTACTGGTGACGTTTTGATGATGTCAGACACATTCCACTAGAGGAAGTAGACCATTAGCTGAGCGAAAAAGTTTCTTGAACCGTCTGGCTGAGGTCCACCACAGTTCTTGTTCTCTGTCTCACTACTTGTTTTCTGTAGCTCATACACACTTAATAGTTTTAACTCTTCTGCTCAGAAGAGTCTTCAAAAAAGGACAATCAGCAGCTGCCTTTCACTCTCTTTTTGAGAGCTTTGTGTCTTTGTCTGTGTGTGGACATTATCTGTTAAACATGATCTGCTCGTGGGATATTTTGTCCCTTAGAATCAAACAGCACTGGCGTTTCAGAAGGAATCATTGCACAAGTTTGATTTTTTAAGAGAGGAAAATTCTGTTTTCCACTATCTGTGCCTGCGCCTCCTATCTTATCTTTGTCCAGAGGAGGCATTTACCTCTGATGAAGCTGATGTACTCTTTTAAGGTCTATCTTTGAAGGTCAGTGTAAAGATGGGACACAGAGTCTTTTAATTTTCATTTTTCCTGGAGTCTTTTTTTTTTAAATCATGATAGATTACTGGAAATGGCGTTTACCCTGGCACAGTAGAACAGGAAATGTGGTACAAGCAAGTGACCTACCATGAACCTTAAACACTGTCTTAACTTAATTCAAAATCAAAGCTTGTGTAAGGAAAAACGAGCTGTAAAATGAGCCAATTTCTATTCCTATAATAAACCCTGTTCATTTATGCCCTCGGATTTCACACATCCGGGCCACTAGTAAAAGCCTCTCGAGGCTAAAGACGACAGCTGTTTTGGGATGAGATAGAAGGAAGGCTAAAAAGACTAAAATTGTTTTGCATCTGGTGCAAGAATGCCGCTTAAGTGACTAAAAGCTAAAGCTTGCAAGTAAATGAAGAATTGGCATTTTCATTCTAAGGTAAATAACATGATTGTAAACGTGTTGAACTGCATCTGAGCATTTCTACAGCAGTCAGACTCGCAGGGTTACTATTTATACATCAACAACTTATAATGCTGAAAGTGAATTCTTTGACACTTGTAAAGTTAACTGTGCTGAGCTATGACTTCTTGCATGAGGAACAGGAAGGGTGGCAATACAGCCATAATATAATCATTATCATCAAATAATGACTGGAGACCATCTCTTTCAAGAGCATATTTAAATATAATTTAAGACTGTGTTCGACGTGAGAACATGAACATCAACTGCATGAGCTGTAAACAAGTTTACATTTTTCATATTCTTTTAAAGGGACTGATTTGAGATGATTACTGTTGTGCTCATTTTGTGCCGACTTCTGAATGTCACTGGTCATAGTGGAATTTTTTGTGTATGTCATGCTATTTTTTTCCATCTACAGTGGAGGAAATAAGTATTTGATCCCCCACTGACTTTAAAAGAATGAAACGTCTCATAATTTGATGCCAGCTTTATTTTAACAGTGACAAATGGAATAGCAAAAGAAAAACTGAGAAAATGACATGAAATTAAAAAATAAAAATTAATTTCTAATATGTTGATCGGCAAACTTGAGGCAGGCCTGGATGTGAGCCTTCTTGAGCATAGGAACGTCGCGTGCACTGCAGCATTTTAAACCATTACGTCTCAGTGTATTACCAGTGATCTCAGCTGCCTTGAGATCATTAACCAGCTCCTCCTGTGTAGTTCTTGGCTGATTTTTAACCTTTCTCATGATCAATGAGACTCCACGAGGTGATATCTTGCATGGAGCTGCAGGCTTAGGTTGATTCACCATAATGTTGTACTTCTTCCACTTCTGAATAATTGCACCAACAGTTGTCATCTTCTCATCCAGCTTCTTACTTGTGGCTTTGTAGGCGATTCCAGCTTTGTGTAGGTCAACAATTTTGTCCCTGACATCATCTAGACAGCTCTTTAGTCTTGCCCATGGTGGAGATGTTGGAGTGTGACTGAGTCTGTTGGCAGGTGGCCTTTTATACAGGTGACAATTTGGAACCGGTGTCTCTCATGCAGGTAACAACTTCACTGAGATTAGCGTGTTTCAGTGGTCTGTGGGAGCTAACATTATTCATGGTTTTTAGGGGATCAAATACTTATTTCCCAGTGAAATGCAAACAATTTTTTTATTTAACTATTATTTATTTTTCTAGATTTTCTTTTAGATATTCCGTCTCACTGTTAAAATGAAGCCAGCATACAAATCATAGACTCTTTAATTATTTGTCAGAGTACAAAGGTTCAAAATCAGTGGGGGATCAAATACCTGTTTCCTCCACTGTAGCAGTGAGCAGTCACTGTGTGTGTGGCCCAAAGCAGACCCTGCTTTACCCTGTGTCAGGAAAATGCCTAAATCCCTAAATTACTGGTTTGTTTGCAGCCATGTAGCAGTGGACTGGCTGAAACCAGAATGAAAAGGGCTGTAGTAGTGGATATCTTGATTTATTGATCATAAAGGAAAAGCTAGAATACCAGACTGTTGGCTCGACTCGTAAAGACCGAGGAAAAACTCAGCCTTCTAACATCTGCTTGTAGGGAAAATAAAATCCCTGACACAGTTTCAGCCAAAGCTCAGCATCATTAGCTTTTTAAATTGCTGTTTATTAAAAATCCTGCCCTGGGAAACTGTGACTAACCAGGGTTAGAAGAGAAACACTTCTGTTTACAGTGTACAGCAGGTGAGTAGCACATTCATTGATCACACAGTTTGAAGGATGAGTGGGTCGAGGGTCGTGTGCATGAGTGCCGATTGATCTACAGTGGTGTACTTTGATACGTAATGGTCAAAAGTTTCAGAAGCCCCCCCCATGTTTCAGTAGTCCACTGGTAGTGTTGCATGGCCCAGATGCCTTTGTAATACTGCCACTCTACCTGTCAAACCTCCACGTCTTCTCTGCATAGCTGAACCAGAGACTTGCTCTGGTGCAGGGGTCACCAACCCTGCTCCTGGAGAGCTACTGTTTAGTTTCAAATCCAACCCAAATCTAACATGCAACAGTCAGCCAGTCAAGACCTTCTGAAGGCAGTAGTTAGGATCAGTTGGGGGTGGATTAGGGTTGAATGCTCTTGGAGGGCTACCTTCCTGCACACTTTACAGAGTTGGTGACCCCTCTCTAGTGTGACATTTTGCTTGTTCCAGTTGTGCTGCTCAGTTGACTCTCATGAATTTGATTTGTGGTGGATTTGAGTCTGTCAGACCTCTTCAGTCCTGTTTTCTCCAGTTTTCAAGAGGCAGTTTCCCTAGGCAGAATCCTGGGATGGATTTTGAATTGATATATCTGAAACCCCCACCTCTTCTCCAACACTCCTACCTCGGCCACACGTCCTGCTGACACCACATCACGTGATGTCAAACCTCAAGCTGTCATGAGACATTTCTGAGATTCACTGTCGAGCAGACAGTATCAAAGGACACAAAATCAGCTACTCATCAGCAATTTCACTGGTGTTACCCTTTAATGAAATCCCTAAAACCATCATCGCATGAGATATTTGGGATTTTATCAGCATTTCCCAACATTAATATGGATGACAAGAAAACACCCTTTCTTTCTTGTATGGAAGCTTACTTGGAATTTTCACAATTCTAATTCCAGGAAGAGACCTCCAGCCAGAACTCTCACTGCAACTCAGCAGTGCCACTGGGTCAGCTTAGTGAGTCACATACACCCTCCTCCTCCTCCTCCTCCTCCTCCTCCTCCTCTCACAGACGTGCACACAGACACACACACAGTTGCTCATGCACGCCACACGGTCTCACTTACCCGACTAGGTCGTTTAGCACATCTCTCTCAGGAGAAAATGTCAAAGCCCACCAACATGTTTACGTACTCGAGAAAAGTTTTTGACCAATCAGAGCTTATTCCCATGCCCCCTGGCACCCTGTGTGTATGTGTGTGTGTGTGCTTCCAAGAATATGTGAACATTTGTAGAATTGTGTAAGCCAGTAGGCTTGAAGGAAACAGATGGAGATGTATCGCTAGTACCATTTAGAGAGTTGCTGTTGTTTACACTTTGTAAAGGACATTTTAAAATGGTTTACAAAATAAAACATGAAAGTAATCGTTGATTATTGACATTATAATGACTGATGAACTGAGAACCACAGAGATCTTAAATGACCTTTTCTTTGCAGTATTTTCTTTTTCTTAATGGTATTAAGGCAGTGAAAAAAAGACTTATTTGAACCTGCTGGTGTCCCTGCAGCCTATTTTCTTACCTTGATTTGTGCTCATGTAAGCATCTTTGCTTGTGTTTTCACACCCCAGGCCTTTTGTAACTCAAAATAAGGGCTTGGTGGAAGTCTACATTGTTACTTTTGGACTATGTGCTGCTTCAGGTGTCTTTACATCCCTTGTGTTTTTTAACTGTCATTATTGTTGTTACTTTAAACTGTATATTAAATAGTTTGTAACAGAATCCTTTCAAATGAACTGTCTCAGAGGAAGATCGTATTACATGGGGAGGTGGGGTAAAGCAATTTTAATATAACCTCAGGTTGTATATAACCCATGTGACTCGACGTGGGTAAATATTCTCTAATATATAGCGTTTCTCAGAACAGAGATGTTTGTCGTTCATGGCACAGGTATCTCCAGTCATTCATGCTGTAAATGTTCATAGCTACTGCAGTTGGGCATGGAGGCTGCTTTCAAGGCCTGTGTGAGTGTGTGCGTACAGGCTAGCTTGCGCCTAGTGTGGACGCAGCACCTACCGCTCAACCGTCTGCACTGATTGTAGTACATTCATTTTCAGCAATAGCAGGTTATAAGATTGGTTATCGTACTATGATACTTTATCAGCAGTCAAGCAATTTTCGGAGGAGGTGGCAGTGCAGATAGAGCAGATATTCCCATCTCAAGTCATGTATATCAAAGTTTCTTATGCCATGCAAATCAGTCTTGTAGTAAAAGTACACTACTCCACTTCCCCGAGGAAAACTAACCCCACCTCAATAGGGCTTTAAAGAGTTTTTTCTTTTTACCTTTTGCTATACATTGTCCGAAACCCCATAATCGTGTCTGTTTGAGGGTGAATGAGGGTTAAGTAAGAGTTTAAGAGTTTAGCTTGCTTTAGTAGGAAGCTTTATACTGCAAACGTGATGCTGATTAACTGCATGTGAGTTGAACTATTACTTTCTCAATCAGAAAAGATACGTTTATTTATATAAAGGAAAGAAGATGCCATAAAATGTTTTTATTGAATATATTTCAATTGTTCTTTTATGAATAAACAATAGGTTTACTACTTTGTTTGGGGTGAAAACGCCCAGATTTGGTTTAGTCTGGTTTCAACCATTTTATTTTGCTTCTGAATGAAATGCACTGGTGTTGCCATTGTGGTGGTCTCATGGGGGGAAAATGCTCTGCTGTAATTGGCTGGTTTGCTACACTGTGCCTAACCCACCCTATCCTACCCTGGCTATTATGTTCTTTATAATTATTGCATAGTGCTCTTATTATCTTAGTACGGAGGAGGATGAAGGTATGGCCTGGCATCCATGACTCTCTGCTCCAAGGGTTTGTCACTAATGGCTGTCAGCTGTGTTTCATGAAGAGCTTATTGTGTTTGTGGTTTGGATCTGGCCTGTTTCCCAGTTCTGTTTTGGTTATGGCAGATTGTCTGTCTTTTGTTTAGGAGGATACAGTAGGTTTGAGGTTTACAGTAGGTTTGAGGTTTGCAGTAAGTCACATCCATGTACCCAACTTTCATTATTCAGTAAGAAAAAAGAAAAATAAGAGTTCTCCATTGTAGGACACCTTCGTAGAGCATGTAACATACAGTAGAATAAGCTAAAAAAATAAATCATTGTGCTGGCTTATATTTAAAACATCTTTTCTATCCTTCCTTACCAAAAATGTCTGAACTTGTGTCAAAGGCAAGGTGCAGTTCATTACCATATTGGTTGATAATGTCTTTTGCACATTGTATTCAAGCTTACAAAGTTACCCTTCCTGTTTTAGGTGGAGGAGCCTGCTGTACTTGTTTGAGGAAAGGCTATTAGCTGTGTGTGTGTGTGTGTGTGTGTGTGTGTGTGTGTGTGTGTGTGTGTGTGTGTGTGTGTGTGTGTGTGTGTGTGTGTGTGTGTGTGACACCAAGAGCAGTATGTAACATAAATTGCTTGCTTGCAAACTAAGGCCTTTCTTACATAGGTTGCAAGGAGAAAGTTGCTGCTCCCTTTAAAGAACATTGCTGCTCATCTGCAATTTGCTAAAGATCACATGGACAAGCCATTAGACTGCTTCTGGACGTAGGAGACCAAAATGACTCTTATTGTTTTAAATGAGGAGCATTTAATGCTGAAATACAGTATAAACCCCCAGCCGATCTGTGAAATACGGTGGTGGTAGTATCATGGTAAGCTGTCCTTGCCTAAATGCAACAAAACATGCCCAAACCATCACTGATAGAACAATGAGTACTGAATTATTCCAGCAAAGTTGAAAGGAAGACAGGACATCTGTTTATGAGCTGATTCTCAGGAGAACAGTGATCATGCAAGAAGACAACGATGGAGGTACACAAGACCAATGTTTTAAAGACGAATAAAGTTAATGTTTTGGAATAAAGTCAAAGTCCTGACCTTATTTCAGTAGAAATGTGTGGAATACATACTTTTTCCCTCTCACAGATATGTAATGTTGGATAATTTCTCAATAAAAGACTAAGGGGATTATTTTTAGGTCAGATTTATGTAGAAATATAAAATGAAAGACCGCTTAATCTAACACATAAAATATATGGTTTGTGAAGCCCTTGGAATTTTCTGTGTGTGCTTTGTCATTTCATCTGTACGTATAAGATTGTGATCTTAGCAGCCTGTCCATGAGTTATGATCACTGAAGCAGTTAAAGCTGCTCTTTCAGCTGCTCTTTTCTCTTGCGGTTTCCGTCGTCGTGGAGGGATTTTGACCCCATTTTCATTTCTGTTCTTTCAGCTATTTTGAATTTGTAGCAAACAGTGACTGTTGATGTTTCAAGCTTTTGTCTTTTTGTACATTTATAGTAGGTTATTGTTCCTCTTCTTTATTTTAAAGTATGCTTTGGGGTGGAAGAATGAACTTCCCACAACATATACAGCTCTGGTTAGCATGTCATTGATGGCATTTTTGTGGCTTGGGCAAGCTGACTTCCTTTTGTTGATTCTTTCAGGCATTCAGCACATGCTGCGATAATGGCAGACATTAAGCTCTTTAATAACCACGTATCACAATGGAATACTGTTGGAATAGTGATATTATCTGTGACGTCTCTGGAAGAACAACAATACCCGTTTTTCCTCTGTGATGTAGTTGCTTTCTGATTTGCCTGACTCTCACAATTTAATGCATTCAGTCATTGTGCTTTATTATGTAGGCCTATTGACAGATTTGACCTGCACAATATAATAGTGTGGATACAAGAACATGTAGTTTCTCATGGCGTTACATTCTTGAGTCTTGGTCTGGGCTTATGAACTTTTAAGAGATATAGATGGTTTTAATTTTGACTATACTAAGCTTTATGAAGGCCTTTCAAACTCTCTCAAATCTGTACGGAAGTAGAAGTGATTGTAACGTGGCTTTGCTCCCGAGTTCCCTTTTTGCCATCTTTATTTTTAAATATGTATTTTTTTTTTAACCCTTGCAGGCTACAGTAATGGCAACTGGGGGAAGGTTGGTAATGCTGGCCTGCTGGATCTCCTGGATGAAGGGGTACCTGGGGTGGGCACTTACGAAGACTTCAACACCATCGACTGGGTGAGGGAGAAGTCGAAAGACAGAGACCGCCACAGAGAGGTGAGGCTATAGGCTGGGCACAACGTGTTCTGCTGCTTGCGACACATTTAGGAGACTTTTGGGTAAAATGACAAACCTTTGCTGGGACATTTTTGCCCTTTAAACATAAAACAGCTATAAATTGATTAGAGATCAACTCCATATACACACATGCATCATGGAAACAATTAAAAGTAAATAAAATGATGGGTTAACACAAGCTGTGATTGCATGTGATCAAAATCACACGACTTCTCATGTCCAAAAGTCTTTAAACAAGAAACCTCCACAGTTCAAAAACTATCCCACATTAGGAGATTCCTCTCTAAATATGTAAATTCTAAAGAATCCACTGTGCATTTTCTGCAGTGATCTAATAATACGTTTTGTCCAGATGTTTGTAGACACCCCTTCTAAAGCTAGTTGAAGTTGTTCACACATTGGAGATCTGCCGATGGGCATCAAAAATGCACTCACAACTTGTCTAGCACTGAGCTGTGGATCGGTGGAACTATGTGCCCTGGAATGATGGCACTTCTTCATTCAGTACTTTTGGATGAGCTGGGGAGGAGGTGAGGTAGTGATCATCTATCATCCTGACCTCACTAACACTCTTGTCACTGAATGCCAACATCTAGTAGAAAGCCTTCTCAGTAGAGACAGTTACTCCAACAAAAGCAGGACACACTTTATTTTTTAAATACTTTTGATTTTGACAGGAAAAACTAATGAACAGTTGTCCCAATAATAAGATGGAGGATGGAGGAGAGCTACCATTACCATAGCAATACTCCCAATTCCCCACAGCTCCCATCATATCATGCAAATCCATACTGTTTGCGCAAATAGCTTGTAGTTTAAGGTTTCCTGGTGGTGCTTGACATTTGGTTTAGCATTGCTTTAATCCGTCTTCGTCCACCATGTGGACATTTCATCTGTAACTTAATATGTAACTTGAGTGTTTCTTGCCGCTTGTGCACCAAACAGTTGATGGGTGATGGTTCATGATCAAACATGTACAGTCACACTCCTAAAAAAGTTCATTTTTTAATGGATTATTGTTAAAAGCACAGGTTCGAAAATCATTTTCCACCAAAAGTGATTGAATATCTGATTAGAATAAATGCTGACAAAAAAGAAGCAGGGAATTTGTCATTATTCCCAGTGCAGTACTAAGACTAATATTTAACTCGTATGGTATTCTTCTCCCCAAAGTAGTCTTTATTATGTACTATTATGTTATTGGGGAAGAACACATGCTTATTATAAACATTGCCCTATATTATGAACTGCATCAGATCTGACCATTCGAGGCATGAACTCCCAAAGTCCTCTGAAGCTGTCCTGTAGTATCTGGCAGAGGAGGGAGTTTCAGGTAAATAAAAAGTCAGTCCACCCCAATATTTTGTTCCAAGTGCATGAGGGGCTAAGTTGCCGAAGAGCTGCCCAGGCAGTCGAAACAAAATTCCCGAGTGGATTTTGGTTTGATGGACCTGAAACCCCCACATCTGGTATCTAGCACCAAGACCAAGCCCTCAGCAGGAGATACTTAAAGTACTGTATGTTGTGATGTGGAGCCTTCGTGAGCATTAATAGTTGTCTAGGTGAACCAGTTGTCTTTTTCTGGACCACTTTTGCTAGGTACTGACCACTGCAAACTAGGGCTGGGCGATCTGACAGAAAAACTCATATCTTGATATGCTTAAAAGAAATGGTGATATGTGAAATTATATGAAATGTTACTGCAGTATAAATACCAGTGACATCAGAAACACTGAATCCTGTATATTTAATAATTAAATCATGAATTGTGATGTCTCTACGACATAATTTGAACAATACTGTACTCTGTAAACCACTGTAAAGCAAACCATTTCCACACAAACAACCTGCTCGCATTGTTTTTTTTTAAATTAAATTGTACACATTACATTTTCTTTTAGATCTGTTTGATTCATCTCCTGATATATCTATATTTATGGTATAGCGTCCAGCCCTACTGCATTCTAGGAAAGAAAATTCCACAAGACCTGTCAGATGTCAGAGATGCTCTGACCCAGTTGTCTACACATCAGAATTTGGTTCTTGTCAAAGTGGCTAAGATCTTTATTCCTGATCATTTTTCCAGATTTTAATGCACTTGTAGCCTTGTTCATATCTGATTTCCTGGCAGATGCCTCTTTGGTGCTAATGTTATGGCTAATCGGTGCAGATGCAGTGTGGACAAAACTAACTGTTCTGTCTCCATCTCAGATCAGCAGAAAGAAGAAGCAGTCTGTGCTGGATCTTCTCTTCAGTTTGAGTGATGCTTTCTCTGGCTGGCTCCTGATGCTCCTCATTGGACTAATGTCAGGTCAGTGACCCTAAATCAACCCACAACATTGCTTCATTTCATACCTTTTCATTTCCTGTTCGTGCGAGGAGGTGCTGGAATTTTACACCTGAAAGTGAAAAGCCTGCTGAGAGTTGCAGATGAGAGTGGAGAGAGTTGCTACATCGATGTCTGGTTTGAAGATTAAAAAGGAACTTAACATCTAAATGTGATTATCTGTCGCAACACTGCTGTTCATCAGTTTATCTCTTGCATCAGCCTTAATGTCAGTGTCTTCTATTACTGTGTGTCCTGTTCACACAATGCTCCTTATCTGGCCAATGAGAGCTTATTTACTCACTTATTTACTCAGTATTGTAAATAGTGATCATCAAGCACCTGCTTTGGTAAGTCACTACTTAATGATGATCAGTCTGAGCTGGTGATTGAATTGAACACATCCATGTGTTGTCTACAAGAACCACATATCCAAAATGGAGACTTTACAAATGAAGTCCTTAACTTTAAATGGAAGAATCATAAAAGTAATTTTTGAACACTTCTAGTGGTCTGTTCATCCAGAATTACTGACACTGTATACAGAGCAGCTACCATGACGAAAACTAAAATGGATAATATCTCTCTCTCTCTCTCTCTCTCTCTCTCTCTCTCTCTCTCTCTGTCTGTGTGTGTGTACATGCATGTAGGAGCCTTGGCAGGAGGTATCGACATTGCAGCTCACTGGCTGACAGACCTGAAGGAAGGTGTGTGTCTGAATGGTTTCTGGTTCAACCATGAGCACTGCTGCTGGAACTCCAAGGAGACCACCTTCCAAGAGAGGGATAAATGCCCCCAGTGGAAAAGCTGGGCTGAGCTAATGGTGGGAGTCACTGAGGTGGGTTCTAGTGTCCACATACACACAGAAAACCAAACACTGTCCAGATTGGGGCTTGATTCCTCTTTGGTTTATTGTGAACTCGAGGAAGATCTCAATCTGGTAATGAATAATGTTCTCCGTTCCAGATTCCAAATATTCCGTAGGAAATTTGATAAAGTTAGTTATTTGTTGAGAAACATCCAAAGGCCATAAGCAGATGTTCTGCTGTTACAGGATGAATCAGCCTTTCACGTTTCCGTCCTGCCTCAGGATGTGTAGTGGTAATTGCTCCCTCTAGTGTCTGAGTTTGAAACCACAATGAGAGATTTCATATTTTAAAACCTGAACTGTGTGCGCTTGATGACCTAATACCTTAAGCAGGGTCACTGTACCAAAGATACTTCAGGACCTTAAATTTGATGTCTTATTGAATGTTATTATAGATTGGAAGTGAGAAGGATTCAGTGCCATTACACTTCAATAAGGCTTTAATTTTCTTAAAATTTACTTCACACTACAATTTTTAAATGCACAGAATGGACAGTGGTTGATGGTGCTTTTCTTTGTATGTGCACCAGGGGGCGAGTGCATACGTGGTGAATTATCTGATGTATGTGTGCTGGGCTCTGCTTTTCTCATTCCTGGCCGTCATCCTGGTCAGAGCCTTCGCCCCATATGCCTGTGGCTCAGGAATTCCTGAGGTAAAATCTATCTATCTCTCTATCTCTCTATCTCTCTATCTCTCTATCTCTCTATCTCTCTCTCTCTCTCTCTCTCTCTCTCTCTCCCTACTGTAAGTTACTTTTTAAAGTAAGTAAAGTAAACACCACCTCTGTAGCAAATCACACACAAAATACAATGTTTAGAGTATGATACAGAACATCTTGAGAAGCCTGATGTGTTTATAAAACCATAACCAGGTTCTCCAGGCTGACGAAGTCAAAATAGAACTCTTTGGCTGCAATCACTAAACAAATGTTTGGAGAAAAAAAAGACAGCAATTAATAAAAATAACATCTTGCCAACGGGGGTGGATGTATCATGTCATAGAAGAGCAGCAAATGTCAAAGCATCTTTAAAAGGCTGATGGAGCCTGGAAGGAGGATGGCTTCTACAAGACGTTCATGACACAAAATATCCCTCAAACTTTGTCATGTCATCACTGAGTGCATTGACATGCCCTCAATAATCTGATAACTTTTAGTAAAATCAGATGGTAAGATTTCTACTTTGCAACCAGCCAATAAACTCCCAGAACACTGTGAATAAGGCAGGATGGAGGCTGATTCCCTGCTGGTTAACCCCACTGGTTCACACTGCATGCTTTTCTACTGATCTGCAGCAGGTGCAGCTCCTCAGGATGAGAGCATCCACAGAATGATAAAACCAAAAGGAATCGGTGTAATCTGTCTACATCTGCTGAGATGCAGATTTCTTACTCCATTTTCTTCAGTCCGAGTAAGATAACTACAGAAATTCAGAAAACGGTGGATTATTGAGTGAATGTAAATGCATTTGCTGTCTCCTGACCTAAGCATTTATAGAAAATGTGGGTGGTAGACCTTATTATGTACAAGGTGTCCTAAAATATCTCTGAATTTGAGTCTCTTTTAAAGAAGATTGGAAGAATGTCCAAACTACAAGATCTGAGTGATTATGGTGTCCAGTAGCAGAAATCAGAACCCTACCCTGGGTTGAGTTCATCACTATGGAGAACTCGTTTAGCTGCTATTATACTTTGTATCTGTATGAGTTTTTAAGAAGTGCAGGTTGAAGATTGGTCTGAAGAGTTTTATTGTTTTTACATTTTTAGCAGTTGTGTGGAGATGAGCATGAACACAGCTCTGCTCCTTGTCTAAGGCAGCTGTGACTTGTCTCTGCAGTGTGGGAGAGAGGAGCCACTCCTTTGTGTGTTGTTTATCTCCTCTGCCATTCTAACTTGGCCTTAAGAAAGGGACTAAACTGTCTGCAGATGTTGAACCACATATTTGTGCAAATTAGCTGTGCGTATCAGAAAGGGCTGAGCATCACCTTGCTTATGAATTACACTGTCAAATACAAAGACTTAAGGCAAAGGAAACTGTTAAATCTTTAATTCCTTAAGCCTCAGGAAATCTAAGCGAAAGGGTCCAAACAAGGAAAAATGATCCATTTCCTCAAAAGGCCTTTAAGTGGTAGGTTCCTGCCAAGAACAAGACGTTATCAAACAAATGATAATCTGGGGAACGCTGCATTTTCATTCTGTCCCTCCCTTAGACTCCGAGTGGATTAATGAATTTAGGGGTACTGATGATGTGTTTCTCAAGACACTTTTTCATTAGTCTACCCTGCCTTCAAGACTTTGAATTAAATATTATTATTATTTATTTTGCTTTGTTATTTTATATTAATTAATTAAAATGTGCTCTGATGTGACTGATTTAATGTAGGTATAACCTGTTGTCTAGTGGCCTCCAACCAGTTATCTTATCTTATTAATTTATTTTTTGATTTGCCACTGTGATGCATGGGGGTGGATGTGCCATGCTTTGGAGTTGTTTCTGCCAGTGGCTTTGGCATTATTGCTAATGAAGAGAAGAATAGTTTCCAATTGATGCCTTCTACAACACGATAATGATCCAAAACATACCTCAAAATCCACCAGGCTCAAACTGAATCTTTTAGAATGGCTTTCACACTCGCCTGGCCTGAACACCATATAACACTTGTGAATAGACCTCTGCATGCAATTCGACCCATGAATATCTCACAGTTAGTGCCATTCTGCAAACAATTGAGCATTTTCACGGCTATGATCCAGTGTATTATGCTCAATATGTCCAAAACATGAACTTGGAAGGTTCCGTTTCAGGTTGCCTTTTGAAGTAGTGTAACAAGGTTCTCTTTCTTTCTGTCTCTGTTTCAGATTAAGACCATCCTGAGTGGTTTTATAATCAGAGGATATTTGGGGAAGTGGACGCTGGTGATAAAGACCATCACTCTGGTTCTAGCCGTGTCGTCAGGCCTCAGTTTAGGTAAAGAAGGGCCGCTGGTGCACGTGGCCTGTTGCTGCGCAAACATCCTGTGCCACCTCTTCACCAAGTACCGCAAAAACGAGGCCAAGAGGCGGGAGGTAGGAGACGAGAAGTGAATGAAGCAGTGCTGTTATGGGGGAGTGGGGAAATGGAGGAGCAGTGATGGGGCGATAAGGAAGAAGAAGTGGGAGATTTAAGTAATGCACAACAAGATAAGGCTAAAGTGGACAGGGAGAGATTTTGAGACGTGATGGGGAGGAATAAGGAAGAGAAGTTTCTTTGTGTTTTTGGCTGAAGAACAGTAATATAATATGTATAGATTTGCTTCCTACCCTTCCAGAGGATATGGCCCAGTTAACCAAGCTGGACAGATTGGTCAGCAGGCAGAGAGCCACACTCTAGATTTTCAGCCTCGTAATTAAAACAAACCCAAGACAAGAGCTCATATTGAAGCCATCAGGAAAAGTGTGTCTGTGTGTGTCTGTGTGTGTCTGTGTGTGTCTGTGTGTGTGTGTGTGTGTGTGTGTGTGTGTGTCTGTCTGTGTGTGTGTGTGTGTCTGTCTGTGTGTGTCTGTCTGTGTGTGTGTGTCTGTGTGTGTGTGTGTTTTAAATGCATCATGTATTTTTTCAGGTGCTCTCAGCAGCATCTGCTGTGGGTGTGTCTGTAGCTTTTGGAGCTCCTATAGGAGGAGTGCTTTTCAGTCTGGAGGAGGTATGGAACATGGTTATATACATCCTTTGTTCTTAATTCCTAGTAAACATGAATGAAACACTGAAGTTTAGATGTGCACCAACTACACAACATTTGCCGAAGCATTTAAAAAAGCTGTCAGTTTACATAGTGAGAGGTATTAAGGACACTGATCATGAAAATACTGTAGTTGCACCCAGTAGGAATCAAAAATCTTGTACAATTGCACTTTGACAGACCAATGTTACATTAATGAGGTCCTGCAACCGAGTGGTCCTACCTTTTCTGAACACACACTTCAATACAATATTCTAACGGAACTATTCTGGTCCACATACTGCTGTCATTTCAAGAACTGGCCTCGAAGACCCAGATACTCTGCCATGGTCAGTCGCAGATTAAAAATGTTTGGGATGCTATTGCACTACCGTATTTTTCGGACTATAAGCCGCTACTTTGTTTCCACGCTTTAAACCATGCGGCTTATAATGAGGTGCAGCTTTGTCTTCTTATATATGTTATTTTCCAGTTTTTTTTTTTTGTTTGTTTTTTTTTTTGCGGGTGCGTTTTATATTCCTGTGTGGCTTATAGTCCAGAAAATACGGTAGTAGCGCAAAATCTGCAGGAACCCAGTGAGAATATTCAAACTGCAGGTGATTGGTTATCGCAGGACACCATTTGGAACATCTCCATGCTAACGTCTGGTGTGTATTGTTTTACCTGATTCCATACAGAGAGATATTACACCTGTACTGTATGTGTAGTTCAATAAACATAGTCTAATCCGTCTAATTTGTAATCCACTATTGTTCATTTATCTTCCATCTGAATAGCATTGCAATCAAACACTTCCTTCTGGGTGTTATTATTATTATTATTATTATTATTATTATTATTATTATTATTATTATTATTATTAATAATAATAATAATAATAATAATAATAATAATAATAAGGAAGTGTTTTGATTGCTATGCTAATATTATTTATTTATTTATTTATTAATTATTTATTTGATATATTTTTAACAATTGTCTTTTTGTCTTTTTCCTCTCAAGGTCAGTTACTACTTCCCTCTGAAGACATTATGGCGTTCCTTTTTTGCAGCGCTGGTTGCAGCCTTCACCCTGCGCTCCATTAACCCATTCGGCAACAGCCGCTTGGTTCTGTTCTATGTAGAGTTCCACACTCCCTGGCACTTCCTGGAGCTCTTCCCCTTCGTGCTGCTTGGTATTTTTGGTGGACTGTGGGGGGCTCTCTTCATTCGGGCTAACATTGCTTGGTGCCGGTGGAGGAAGACCACCAAGCTGGGCCACTATCCTGTGCTAGAGGTGGTGGTAGTGGCTCTGGCCACAGCAGTGCTGGCCTTCCCCAATGAATACACTCGCATGAGCAGCAGTGAGCTGATCTCAGAGCTTTTTAACGACTGCAGTCTGCTGGACTCGTCCAAGCTGTGTGACTATTTGGGAAAGGGAGGAGAAGAAGGTGCCAATTTTAGTGAGAGTGCTATTGGCCTGGCCGACCGGCCAGCAGGACCAGGCGTCTACATGGCCATCTGGCAGCTGGTACTGGCGCTGATATTTAAAATGTTCATCACCGTGGTGACTTTCGGTATGAAGGTACTGCAGCAGTGTTTTGTCTCCTCAGTTTGCTGTTTTCGTCTAACATTATGTCCTCATAGAAATAATGCATAATCAGTAGCTGTTATAATATGAGCTGGGTCAAAAAATATGTCCAACTGTCAAATTGGACATATTGATCTGTATGGTTTATAGCGCCTGAAAATCAGAATAACCTCAGATTATAAGAATATTTAAATTTCAAGTTTGACCAACTCTGGTCTGAAAAACAAAACATGGACAAAAATAAATGTACTTGTTTTCCATTGGACAGAAGTGATATATTGCCTATCCAAGTATGGCACATGATGGTGTGATACACTGCAGAAATTGTTGGATTAATGCTCTATATGGAGCTCCAAATTACTGACATTACTTTTGTTTTTCTCTCTCTCCTCTTCCACAGGTGCCATCTGGCCTGTTTATCCCCAGCATGGCAGTGGGGGCAATAGCTGGCAGGTTGCTGGGCGTTTGCATGGAGCAACTGGCCTACTACCACCACGACTGGCCCATATTTAAAGGCTGGTGCTCTCCTGGAGCTGACTGCATCACCCCAGGTCTTTACGCCATGCTTGGGGCTGCAGCATGTTTGGGTAAGGTACCTTAAAAAGAATAGTTCTGTGAAAAAGACGAAAAATCCCCTGCTCCCACTTTGTCCACCCAGGACGTGTTTAGCTTTGTGCTGAAACTGTAACATTTAGGTTGCTGACAATGAAAGCTTCTTGCAACCTGCTCGAGTTCATCACACTTGGCTTAAATCAAAAATGTTGTGGAGTATTTTTTGACATTTTTTGACACGGTATGATTTACTGTTCTATATGAAAAAGAATATGAATCGTAGCATAACAAGAATCTGCATCTGGAACATTTGTTACATTTAAACATGGCAGGCATCTCAGATTTGAGTTGTAGAGGTTCCTAATGGTGTCCTGCAATAATGCATACCACGCATCTTGAGTATTCACTCAGTTCCTGCAGATTTTGTGGTAGGGGTGGAGTGTTGAGATGAATCCAATAGCATCCCACACATTTTCAATCGAGGATAGATCTGGTGATGGGACTGGTCACGGCAGAGCATCTGTGTCTTCAAGGCGAGCTTTAGAGATGACAGTAATATGCGGATGAGTGTTGTCCTGTAGCAATATCACACCAGAATGTGTTCAGAAAAAGTAGGGCCATTGGTTGCAGGACCTCATTAATGTAGCAGGCCTTCTGGACGTGTGACAACAAACAGTTGATCTTGGAACTGACCACGCTGCCTCCATACATGGATTGGTTGTTTGTCTTCAAAACAAGAAGAATAGTCACTGAAGATGACCCACTGCCATTCTGAGTGACTCCATGACCATGTGTTTTTCACTGCTCCAGAGGAACAATACATCAGCTGTACAGAATAATGCAACATTAGCCTTGACATGAAAACTTGACATGGAAAATAAACGTGTTTGTGTGTGTGTGTGTTCCTTGAACACACCCATCCATAGTCCACCTTCTTACCCCAAGAATTTGATTGCTCATGAGTGTAATTACTAGCAATGTTTTAGCCAAGGCCTTGATCCTCACTGTCAGTGATTGTTGCCAGTATGTAGCCCAGAAGTTTCACAGCTCATAAAGCTTTCCGCTGGCATGCACATATGAGCTGTAAGCTGTGCTGCAGGCGTGCCTAGTTGGGGGATGTTTAATGGAGATCACTGAGTTATGGAATCCCATCTGGTGAGGAAAATGTGTACTTGGCTGTTTGGATTTTACAAATGCTTTATTGTCTTTATTGTTTAGCTCTGCTCTTTGATCTACAAACCCAACTAAATTCTCAGCACCGGCCGTCCGTGACGGTGTAGAACAAACATTCTTGCATATGTAGAACTTTCAAATCCCGGCTGTTTCTGCCTTGCTAATTCTGCCTGAACAAAAAAACATGCTTGTAAGCAAAGCCAGTTCGTGAGAGCATTTGGCAGCGTTTGCACGCTCTTGTCATTGATTTTTTTTTTTTTTTTCTTCATCTGTGTCCCTTTATTCCATTGCCTGTGTCTATTTCTTCTTACTTGCTTTTACTTTTGTCTCTCTTCATCTGTGTCCTTCTGGCCTTCAGCATTCCTGGTGATTTCATTCTCCTTGACAATTTGTCTTCTCGTCCATTCCTCATCCTTTCTTATTTTTTGTTAACTCCTTCTTTCTCTCATTTTTTCCCTGTCTGTCCTTTCAAATGTTTCTGCCTCCCTCAATCCTTCTGGCTTCTCCCTCATCCTGGCGTTCTTTTGTCATCAGTTCTGTCCCCTCTGTCCCTTTATTCTGCCCCTTTTCCCCCGTTTTTACTCTCCATCCTACTGTCATCTGTCCATCATTTCATATTTTCTTTCTTGCTTTTCAGTCTTTCTGTCTACCCTGTGTGCTCCAGTCATTAAGTATTTTATCTCTTTGTCTATTTTTACTCAATAAGTCAGTTTACATTCTCACTCACTCCTCACATCATGTGATTAACTAACATCAGTCACGCCTCTCTTTTGCCTGTTCTCATTGTCTTTCTCCTCACTCAGGTGGTGTTACACGAATGACAGTCTCTCTGGTGGTCATCATGTTCGAGCTGACTGGTGGGCTGGAGTACATTGTGCCTCTGATGGCAGCTACTATGACCAGTAAGTGGGTGGCAGATGCTCTGGGTCGAGAGGGCATCTACGAAGCTCACATCCGTCTCAACGGTTATCCCTTCCTGGAGCCCAAAGAGGAGTTTGAGCACAAGACGCTGGCCATGGACGTGATGCGGCCAAGGCGGAGTGACCCGCCATTGTCCGTCTTAACGCAGGATGGGATGACCGTAGAGGAGGTGGAGGGAATGATATCGGACACATCATATAGTGGGTTCCCCATAGTGGTCTCCCATCATTCTCAGAGGCTAGTGGGCTTTGTGCTACGGAGGGATCTGGTGATATCCATAGGTGAGCTGGATGAATCTGTTTGCTTTTGCTCTTTTCATAGCATGGCGTCACTTTCCCTGCCTTTCAACTCACACACAGTGAGATGGTCATCCACTGTTGCACATTTTATGAAATCCTGGTATCTGGCTGGTATGAACTGGGTTTGTAGACCACAGCTCAACCACTGATTCTTCTTGAATCAAGAATTTCAATATTACTGTTAACGTTTTCCCAATTTGCTGCAGTAAGGTCTTTTGTTGAATGATGGAACGTTGCTGTAGGGATTTGATTGCATTAGTGAGGACAGGTACTGATGTTGGATGTTTAGATCTGGATCAACAGCTCCAATCCAGCTCATCCTGAGTGTATTGAATAGAGCTAGGATGGGCAATTCTGGTTCTGGAGGCCTGTATTCCGTTTCTTGTTTTGAGATTGTCTTGCTCAAACACACCTCATTCAACTCCTCTTTATATTGCAAGGTGTAGTAGGTCTGTTACAGCAGTTGTAGATCACCTTTGGCTGTTCTTTTCTTTTCTGATAAACTACACGGAAAGCTTGTATCAGTGTCCATAACAACACCATTAAATGAGCTGAATTCACTGGTTGGAAGGGATGCCTGCATACACTGTAATTTTAAACTGTATTCAGAGTGGAAGTGCAGATGCACAGAGATTGAGGAACGTTTTCAGTTTCTTTGTAACTCTTTCTTGAACTTTGCTTTTGCAGATAATGCACGTCGTTGCCAGGAAGGCATTGTAGGTGCATCACGTATACTCTTCACAGAACACACACCATCCCAACCACTAGGTGGCCCCCCTCCACTCAATATGCGCAGTATTCTGGACCTCAGTCCACTGGCCATCACTGACCACACGCCCATGGAGATCACTGTGGATATCTTCCGCAAACTTGGGCTTCGCCAGTGCCTTGTCACACAGAATGGGTATGTATTTGTTTGGGAATGTTTCGGGGGTGGGAGTGCTAGTGGGTTTAGTACCAAGTTACTGATTGTGCACAAGACTTGAGTGGGTTTCAAAACAAAACTCCTTTTTTTTCAGGCCTACAGTTACTTTTCCCTATTTTTGTCTTATCAGGTTGCTTTGGGCATCTAATGTTTTCCACACATTAGTCAAATCTGTAAACCGAATAAGACAATCCAGTTCATATTCTCTACATGGAGAAAAGTATTGGGACACCTGCTCATTCACCTTTAAAAACTGTACTCTAAGGTACAGAGAAGGCTTTCTACTAGATTTTGGAGCACTGCTGTAAGGATTTGATTCCATTCAGTGACAAGAACCTTAGTGAGGTGACAATGTTGGATGATCACTATGCCTCCCCATCCTCAACTCGCTAAGTCGTCCAAAAGTATTGGATGAAGCACCATCATTCCAGAGAACACAGTTCCAGTGCTCTGCTACTTAAGGCAGTATGGCCACTGCTCAGCATTAGGCACTGTGCCAAGTTCATATTTATCTGCTCTAGAGAATCTTAGTCTATTGGCTTCTCTACAGGGACAAGCAGTGTGTGCATTTGCACATCTGTGTCAGCAATGTGTGCAATTCAAAGTCACTGAATGTATTCATTGTTTAGAGGGACTTATCTTAACCTTATTTTCCCGGATGCAAGTATAATTAGTGCTAACAGTCTGACATACCATCTGTGCCAGTATATTGTTACATTTGTTCTGGACAAGTGTGTCCATACTATCTACCAGCAGATCTTATGTTCCAGATTTCATGTATATTAGACTATTCTCTACTAGAACTGTAGTGTAGCTAACAGATCAGACCAGACCACCATTAAACACAGATATTTGACTGGTTCCTGAGTTTACCTCCTCATATATAAGATAATATAACTGAGCTCTGTAAACCGGCTGATTGTAATTTTTACCTGCAGCGTCTCATCAAAACAGCCTTTAACATAATGGGGTTGATGGTGTGAGTGTGTGAGTGTGTGAGTGTGTGAGTGTGTGAGTGTGTGAGTGTGTGAGTGTGTGTGTGTGTGTGTGTGTATACACACACAAGTGAAAGATGAGCAGGCTGTTTATCTTCCTCAGCCTCCCCAGATCCAGACTTATTCCCAGCACAACAAATGGAAATGACATCTGTGAATGATTGTGTGCGCGTTTTAAACAGTTTCTCAATCCTTCACATTCTCACTCACATGTGGGCTTGCATATTCATACGTTTGTGTAATGCACTTTTTTTTCTCCAAGCACATTCTAACAAAGCCAGTCTGTCTTGGTTTTTTCACTGTTTGTGCTCAGTTGTCAGAACAGTTGTTTGTGTTACTGAACAAGTGAAACTAATTTCATTCATCAATATGTATTTCTGTCTCTCTGTCTTTGTCTGTGTGTGTAGACGTTTGCTAGGGATCATCACCAAGAAGGACATTTTGAAGCACGTGGCTCAGATGGCCAATAGAGACCCTGACTCTATCCTGTTCAACTGAGAAGAGTTTTTTTGGACTTTGGAAGGAGAAATGCATCGAAACCCATTTCCTTAACATGAACACACATCTGAGGCTGGATTGGATCGTACAGTTCTTACCAGTCTGTGTTTGTGTGTGTGTGTGTGTGTGTTTGTGTGTGTGTGAAGGATTTTGGGGTGTGTGTTACTGATACAGGATGCAGGTATGTGTGTGTCTTGAGGGTGCTTCAGTAGCAGAAGAGTGGGGCATGCCCGAACAAGACATCCTGCAACTGGAAGTTTCATTTCTTCTTCTGTTTAGCTCGAAGCTGAGGGGCCTTAATGGGAAAACCTATGAATTACACAGACACTACTGTTGACATTAAATACAACCTGCCAATGACTACTGTATGTTATATGCTGATACACACACAAAAACACTGTCCTTTTATACACACACACACACACACACACACACACACACTGATGCCATGATACCTCTGCTGATCCAAAGATCTCACAAAAGAGTTTAAAGGACCCATATCATATATTATGTCTAATATACACAATAGCTTGCAAATGTTTGGGCACCCTTTGTCATGTTCTTCCGGTTCCTGTGAATAGCTAAGCAGGTAAAGGTGACCTGATTCCCAAAAGGCATCAAACAAAACATTTCTTGAATATTTTAAGCAAAATTACCTCATTATTTCCAACATTTATGTAGAAACCATAATAAAATGGGAAAAGGGCCAAATGCAAATGCACCCTGCATGGTCAGTGTAAATGGTTTTTGAAGCCAGTTGAGAATTTTCACATTCTTCCGTGCAAATGTCTTCTGTTTCTATGATTTTCTTGGGACCCCTTCCTTGCACTGCTTGATTTGTTTGTCTACAGATTTCAGATGATTCTTAGATGAGGTATTGCATGTAACTTAGCATACAGTTTGTGCCTCTTGAGGTAGTGCACTGTGGATTTTGAGCTGGGTTTTAAAACCAGTGTCTTGCCAGTTTCTTTTCACCTTTTCTAGATAATGATCGTTTACAGAACCTGCCAGCATTTAATTCAATATATGCTTCACTCTACAGAGAAATATTCCCTGTGCCACTGGCTGCAGCACATACTCATAGCTTTCCTTAACAGTTGGAGAGGTGTTCTTTTCATGATGTGCTGCACGCTTCATTTTCCAAAATATGTTTCCTTAACCAGTTACAGCCCATAGTGATTTCACAGACCCTTTAAAAATGTGAAAAGGTTACAACAATCATATATTCATATTACATTATCTTCTAGAACTAATTGATGAAATGCAAGTTATGAAAGTTGTATTTACATATGTGACATTGTGACTGTAACCTTAAAATATTTACAGTCATGTGACCTATCAGAATAAGGAAAGTATAAATGAAATTTATGGTCCAAAATGCCACTCTACAACTGGCTTGATTAGATGTAGCTTTTAAAACTTCTGACAGACAGTTTAGTGGTTTAGTGGTGAGGACATAGGAAATGTTTTTGTTGCTTCTTTTCTTTTTTTTTTCCAAACTAAAATGAAATAAAACAAAACAACCAAACAGAAAAGACACTAATCTTGCTTAAAATGTGGAGAATCTCAAATCGTAAGCCTTTTAAAAATCAGTTCATCTTCTGTTAACTTTAATTTACATTAACAGAAACTAAGACCAAGGGTGTCCAACGTTTGAGATGTAAATGACCTAAATGGAGTACAGGCTAGCCAATCAAAAGTGTTTCCACTCAACATGTCTTCTTTCTCTCTCACATCAGCAAAACTGCCGCAGGTCTGTGTCAATGGTTTGTGTGACATCACAAAAGGAATGTCTTCAAAATGGGCAGCTTTTATTGAATGTATGGCACGTTTTAAGTGTCATACATGCCTGTTGACACCAAAGACTGTTCAAAATATGACATTGGATTTAAATCCATAGGTTTCTCCTGTTGTAAGGTGTTTACCTGAAGGCATTCTTCTTTTATGGACCAGCTGTTTGGTTGGTTATGGAAATGATGGTTGAAACAAGCAAAATGATCATCCAGCAGAAGAAACATTTATCCTTCTATAGAAAATTAAGTTGAGTAATATTATGTTTTTATTACGACAATGTCATGATGAGAAATATTAAGATATTATTTGTTTTCAGTGCACACCCACACACATGCACCCATGATACCATTGCAGCACTAATTATGCCACATAAACCACCGCTAATCCAGTTCTTTCTTTGAAGACTAATATCACTGAAACATGTCTCAATACACTGAACACTGTTCTTTTTTTTAACTACTGAAAATGCTGCCCTTTACATCATGACATTTAGAGCAATCAGAAAGTGGCGAAGTTGAGTGTACATTAAAAGAAAAGGTCTACATTTTCTGTTCTGTAAAGTTACTGTTTCAGAAATCTGGGGTAGAAATGTTAGAGGAGACATGGATTCAGGGATCTTTCTGTCCTTTAGCCTAATGTCCTCCTTTATACTTGTCATTTAAGCACTGGCTGTGACTTCACTAGGGTGTTGTGGTCCGAGATTCTGGGAAGCCTCTGCAATGGTCTGTGTTTCTGCTCCAGGTGACGTGTCTAAACTCGCCCAGGTCAGACAATCGCTGTGGGAAGTGGGTGGGAGATGAGACAAGGGCGTATCATGTTTAAAAGTCACACACTCTGTCTTACACCCGCTCGCACTCAATCACCCTCTAAGCTGCACACACACACACAGACACACTCTCTCTCTCACTCACACACAGTAAGAACTCCCTGCACCTGTCATGTAACTGTCCTGCTGAGACATAAGCCGAACCACTGCTCTGTGTAAGCTCAGATATGTTGTGCAAGTCTGAAGTGTTCCTCTTTTGTGCCAGCTTCTAACTGTTCAAATGAGATCCTGACCAGAACTGGCCAAAACTGGCCAGCAGCCAGGGCTGATCTGTGATCTGTGATCTGCTGAAGGAATCTGACCTTCACCATGCTTTAATCAGCTGTAGCTCCATAAAGAGTTGTGGATGTCTACATTGTTGGAAGTGAATTCCAATCTTCTTGCAGAGACTGGAGAAAATCAGTGTGTTTGTCTGTACAGCCTGAAGTGCTCCACCATTACAGCTCTCTGGATAACCGTGTCTTTAATCCAGAACAGTGGAAAAGAGAAGAGCTACTCAGGTTTTCACAGTGTGAGGCTACATCTCCTGCAGCTCAGCGCTTTACCTCTCCTGATGGACCATGAGCATTCATTCACACCTTTAGCCACTAGATGGCACTGTGTCTTGTATTCTCTCTGTCGTCTTCTTATAGCAGGGGTCACCAGCCCTGCTCCTGGAGAGCTTCCTTCTCTCAGACTTTAGATTCAACGTGAATCCATGTCTGATCCAACTCATTACTGCCTTCAGAAGTTCCTGATCTGTCTGTCTACATCTTTCTGTGTCTCGCTGTCTGTCTGGCCATCAGTTTATACCCATTCTCAATATTTGTTTGCACAAATAGTTGCACCCAGAATGAAATGTCTGAATGCAATGCTATTAGGAAGGAAGAAAAGGGTTACTAGGAACAACGAATTATTCAAATTTAGACTGATCTGGGCAAACTCTGTTGAGCTGCACATACAAGTAATGTCTGTCAGTGTGGCGTTTGGTATAACCAGACATGCCGGAAGGGAGTTGTAGAGGTTCCTAATGGTGTCCTGTGATAATCCAATGTAACATATTCTCACTCAGTTCCTGTATATGTTGGTAGGGGTGGAGTGTTGATGGCACATCCAGGAGCATCTGACGCATGATGTGATGATAGTGATGCGACTAGCCATTGCATAGTATCTATGTCTTCAAGGCAAGTTGTGGATGTGGATGAGCTCTGTTGGAACAATGCACGGAGTGTGTGCTCAGTGAAAGTGTCTGTAATGAAGAACAAAGGTAATCTGGCTTCTTACAAAATAGCACCTGGATGAAAAAGACACGGCCTTCTGGACGTGTGACAATAAACTGTTGATCTTGTTACTGAGCAACAGTGCCTCCACACATGGGTTGGCTGGTTTTCTCCACCAAGAGAGGAGCAGGACTCATCACTGAAGATGACCTGTTGCCATTCTGAGTGACTCCATGACCGTCTGGCATGACACCATTGCAGTCGCGTTTTGTTTTTTTGTATTTTATTTATTTGTTTTTTTATGACTATCCATTCCTCTGTCCATTCATCCATCATCCATTAATCACGTTTAATGTTCATATAGGAGTCTGTCTTTTTGTATTAGTGTATTGTATTATTTCCCTTACTTTTTTTCCATTTTCTGTCTCATTTTCTCGTCTCATAAAACCACACACAGACTTTCACTCTGGACTGTTAGTGATCTGCTGTTTGGCTGCTCTGTCATTGCTTCAGGGACATAATCTGTCTTCTTCCAGACAGTGAGTTTGATTACTGATAATCAAATCTGTGTGTAGATGTTTTCAGCACTTTTTTTTTTTTTAAACACTGGTTTATGCTCAGCACACGCTGAGTGCAATGCTGTAGCTCTGGGCGTAGCCTTCAAGCTGATGTCCTGCTCGGCTGCTTTAGTTGTGACCTCACACAACCTCTGCAGATCAGCTCGGCTGATTGCTCCCTGGCTTTTGTTTCAGCAGCCCTGACAATCCAATCATGGCATTAGAGGAGGCTCCACTGAGAGGAAGCGCAGCTCTGACTGTGGGAGAGGCTCCTGCAGTTTATTTACTGTAGTCCTTGTCTTCCACACACCCACCAAACCTATTTTCCTCCCATGTGTTTTTTAAAGACCACTCCTCTCCTTTAAAACTTCAAAGAACGTTTTCCCCTCTGTGGTCATTTTGGGTGTTTATGCAATGTTTAAGACACATTTTCACATCTTTCACAACCATTCTAAAGCCCCTTCTGCCTTGCTCTCAATCTCTCTTGTATTCTCACTGTATTGTTCTTGCTCTCTTTCACTCTCTTCATCTCTATTTTTCTATCTTTTTCTGTATTCTGTTTTTATTTTCTCTGTTTTTCTTTTTCGATTTCTTTTCTATATTTCTTTGCTCTCTCTTCTTTTACACTTGTACTCTTCTCTCAATCTCATCACTTGTACTTGCATCTGTTACTCACTGGGGCAGGGAGCTTGGAGGTGCTATTGTTCCCCTCGTCTGGGCTAGCGGTCGCCAGGATGTTCCTCGACTATTTTTTACCCCCCCCAACCCAGCCCTCTTCCACTCTTAGAGAGCCAATTTCCGGGCCTGCCGAGCAACAGCAGCCAATTCTGCATTATTATAATAGAGTCGAGGAAAGAAGCACTCGCCCCCTCTCTGCAGATTGGAAGCAAACGTGTGTGTGTGTGTGTGTGTGTGTGTGTGTGTGTGTGTGTGTGTGTGAGGTGTGCAGGGATGAAGGATTATGCCTTTTTCTTTATGCCCCCCCCAATCCTTGAGAAAACAGGAGAGTGTGGTGAGAGAGGCCGGAGGAAGGTTAATTAAACAGCGCTTGCTCACTGGTCAGCAGCCAGATCACTTTCACAAAGGTCCCTTCTGTGTGGCACAGGGGTTATGAGAGAGAGAGCGAGCAAGAGAGAGAGAGTGAGTCTTGGCTGGAAGGAGCCTCACTCATTTCTGCTGGCTTACTGAGTTGTACCAGCTTCTCTGCTGTAACCCAACACTGGATTGGCTTTAAGGTCGTGCTCCAGGGCTGAATGAAATGTCGGCTGGAACAGGACATGCCACAGACCCCCCTACTAACCCCCCTCTTACTCCTTATCTGCAGAATGTGGCCCACCACCCTGTGGAAGAATGTAGGAGTTAGTGCTTTATCCAGCTGTGGTTATTAACCACCTGCCAAAACCGGCTTTCGTGTAACTAATGTGCTTTTCGTACTCAGGAAGACAAACAAGCAAAAAGCCAAAAGTGAATTGAATGTTGAATGCTGTTTGGGGGGTGTTTGTCGAGAAGGCGCCTGTGTTTGCTTCCCATTCACTCGCTGGAGAGTGGGAGTGACCGGTTCAACCGTCCCACAAGGACTGCTGTCACAAGAACTAGTACGGATTCTTGATTTCTTCATCTACAAGGACCTTCCAACTGGGTGAAGGGTGTTTGCTGGTTGTTATTGTGATCTGGAGTTTGGAGGATCATCAGTGGGTTTGATTTAATGCAAGTGCCTGATTGTTGAGCACACCTGCCCTGCTCCTTAGCACTTTTCTTGCACTTCAACTGAAAAAAAAAAAAAAACCCTTATTGAAGAACAGTTGGACCAAACTTCAGAATGCCTGAAGGCTTAAAGGATGTGGTTTTGATGAGCACTATGTAAATGATATTTATTTTGTACGCAGCTGACCGTGTGTACTGTGGATGTAATTGCAATTGGTTGCTTTTTGACTGCAACCTTTTTAAAATATTGAATAAATCTGGAGCATTTTCTACATAGACGTGTGTGTGTGTGCATCAAATATGTGAAGAATCAGGCGTGCCTCAGTTTCTGGTTATGCTCTGACAGAGACTCATTTAGGAAATGAAATGTATAAACATTTAACATTTTAATCACAATTCACTTCCAGTTAAAATCCCCTAAATTATCATTGTGCGTTTGGTCAGATGAGAGTTGGCCACATAGACTTGTCTGTATAATATGCAGCAATTAAGGGAAATTACAGGTCCCTGTGATAAAGAGGCTTAGTCAAGATTCAGGAAACATGACATCTAGCGGTTAACAGGCAGTGAACTCAACAACACCGCACCCATTTAGATTTGCCTTTCATTCTTGTCCATAAACGGAACAAGACTCTCTTTCTGAGAAAATGATAATCTAATCAAGCTACACACACACTCTACAAACTCTTCTTGGTGTAGCTGTGGTGTTTGCATGTTTGAGGGGTGTGATGGTTTCAGCATTTCGCCCTGATAATTATGTGGGTAACTTTTTTTTTAGTGGAATTCTGAACCTATAATAACGTAGATTTTGGTTCATACTGATGAACTGCTGTAAGAATAGGACAGTGTTTTTACTGTGTTCTCTTTCTTTGTAGTGAGATCCCTAGTTTACCAGTCACGACCTGCCTACGTTTGCATCTTCAGCTGCTGCTCATCAGTACTCAACGCAGTCCTCTGAAAGAGGGTCACTCTGTTGTGTAAAGCCTTATTCAGTGGGATTCGTTTATATAGGGAGGTGGGGTAATGTAAGTATTACCAGATTTGACACTCCCACATTACCTTCTGTAAAATGAGTAATAAGATTAACCTCAGTTTATATTAATTCTGTGTAAATATTCTATCAGATTCTGTTGAAATGGAGTTTAAATAAGGAGGCATTCAGTTTTATAGTGCATGGCACAGATACCTCCAGTCATTCAAGTCTGTGGCAAATCTGTGGTATGATGTGCAACAATCGAATCCATAAGAAGAACCAAGGGACTCCATAAAGTTGAGACACTCACAGTGTGTGTTATGAACATGTAGCTGTTAATTTTCTGAATTTCCTGTCATTAATACTATTAGTAGGTTATAAGATTGGTTATCGTATGCTTTATCGGTGTTCATGCAGGTGGTCAAGATCAGTAGTACAAATTTTTTTACTCCACCTACATAAGTAAAACTAATCCTGTTGAAATGGGGATTTGGTTAGTTAATTTGTTACATAAAGTCTGCCACTCAAACAGATTTATAGCTTTTTTTTTATTCCTACTTTGGCAGCACATCAAATTTTACTTTGCAAAGTGGACTTTTACTTTGTGGACTTTTACTAAAGTGGAATTTTACTTTGTAAGGTGGACTTTACTTTAAAATTTCTCTCCTTTTTAGAAAAACACTTGAAATATTAACTCCTGTTAACACGTTTTTGCATTTAGTGATACAGGGCCATTGACTGGCTTTCTCTATGTGTGTTTAGCCAAACAAATGGAGATGTGGGCGGAGTAACGGGGTGCTGAAGAGGGTCTATTACAGATTGACAGGAAAGCAGCATTAACACAATGTACAGGCTTTCAGAGAAAACTACACATGCTGATGCATTGCATCTATTCTGTTATTGTCTAATCATGTGACCAGGATGCCTTTTTAAGGTTTCGATAATGATTCTCAGGGGAAAATTCATAACAACCCTTCTACACCACACACACATTCAAACTGCCTTAAAGGAATATTTATCCAAATAAATGTAATGGAATAATGGAGCCTCTAATATTTGGGGCTTCCTTTCATTGGGACGTTGTACTTGTGGCTAACAAGTATTCTGATTGGCAGTGTGCAAACATCACACCCTTACTTCAAGCCACATTCATTCCCAGAGGGGATTTCCCAACACGACAAACTCTCTTCATATTCAAACACACAAAGCCCTTTACGCTGGGCATACACACAGAATTAGTCCTTCTAATTCTGTACCCAGTGCATGTACATATAATGCAGAAATTCTACAGAGCAACAATGTTTGTATAGTGTTAGTTAATGTATAAATACTCTATTTATACTACATACAGGTATATTCTTATCTTTATTCTTATTTTTATGTTTCTTCTCCTGTTTTTTAACTCCTATTTCACTACTGTGAGGAAGGTTTTCACTCACCCTTACAACTGTGTGATGTGAGGTGACAACAAAACACTTGAACTTAGGTGATAAATCAGTTTCCCTGTAAACTCTGTCTCAGATGCAGCTATAACTGTGCCTCAACAGTGCTACGGGACTCTACACTATTAATAGGAACGTGTAGTAGTGAGTCTCCCACATTGCCTTTTTGGCAAACTCAAAATGACCCATCCTATTTTTGTCTACAAGTACAGTTTTTTTTTTTCTGACCACTCTTCCATAAAGTCCAGCTGTATGGAGTGTATGGCTTATTGTGGTCATATGGACAGATACTCCAGTCTCTGATTGGAGACTCTGCAGCTCCTTCAGGGTTACCTTTGGTCTTTGTGCTGCCTCTCTGGTTAATGCCCTCCTTGACCTCTCTGAGAGTTTTGGTGGATGACCCTCTCTTGGCAGGTTTGTTTTGGTGCAATGTCCTTCCATTTGATGGTGCTCTCAGGGATCATCAACGATTTGAATATTTTTTATAACCCAATCCTGACTTGTACTTCTTAAAAACTTTGTCCCTGATTTGTTTAGAAAATCTCCTTGGTCTTCATGGTGGTGTTTGGTTAGTGGTGCCTCGTGCTTAATGGTGTTGCAGCCTCTGAGGCCTTTCGGAAATGGTGTGACGATTCATGTGACGCTTATATTACACAGGTGGACTTAATTTCACTAACCATGTGACTTCTGATGGTGACTTGTGGCACCAGAACTATTTAGGGGCTTCATAATGAAGGGGATGAAAGCAAATTCCAATTTTAATTTATATATATCATATCATTTATATAATATATATTTTTCTCAGTTCACGTCACCAACTTAGAGTATTTTGTGCAGATGCATAACATACAATTCAGATAAAAGAATAATAAATACAGGCTGGAATGTGACAAAATGGGTAAGAAGCCAAGGGGGGTGAATACTTTTGCAAGGTACTGTATGTTAATGTTAATGTTAGTGACATCACATAAGCAATGAATTCAAAACCAGGTCATTTTAGCAGCTTAGTTTCCTTAAAGAGTGATATATCACAGGAGTTCTGTTGAGCTAGATAATTCAAAGGGGGAGTTCACTCTATTTCACGATTGAGTGAATTTGGATGATTTCTAAGAGGTTTTTAATTTTTATAAATTGCTTTTCATTTTTTCTCTTTTTAAAAGTTATCTGAAAAAGTATTCCAGATTACCCTCGTACTCCTATCAAACTCCATTCATTGTCCTAATACATATATCTGGCTGTCTAAACTCTTTAATTATTAGACATTCCAAGTGATAAAAATACCATGATATGGATAGAATTTTATATGTAAGCCAAGGTCCATTTACAACCCCACAACTTTTATGAACGTAGTGCAAATCTAAAAGCAACAGCTGCGCCATCACTCAGACTGGGACTGCTGGCTTTTCTTGCCTTCCCAGACAACCCATTTGTTTGTTTGTCTTTGTGTTTACTCGTCCCCCAGCCTGCACAAACGTGCACAAGGGAGGGCGAGGTGCCCGCCGCCTGTGTGTCGGGAGGCTGAGCAGTTTGGACAGCACAGGCCTGTGCTTTATTTCTGATGACATTCCAGAACAATCCAGTAGACAAGGACACATTTGTGGTCAGGAATGCCTCTATGACCAGCAGTCAAGGTTTAAGATGACATATGTCAGATGGATGGGTGAATGGAGCAGGGTAGGGGTGTGAGAGGTTCTGGGGGAGGTGTGGGCTGTAATACTGTGTGTGGGGTCAGGTTTGAAGTGTACCCCCTCGGGGGTGTACATGTTTGTAGTTGGGGACAATGAGGGGAGTATGTATACATGTGTGTTTGTCCGCCAGACAAAGAGGCTAGTGAAAAGAGTGTGATCCAAATGGAGTGGGCTGAATGAGGGGGTATGGATGTGTACTTGTGTGGTCAGTACTGAGGTGGTCAGAGATGTGTGTGTACGTGTGTGGTCTGTCATTGTGCAAATGGCTGTGTGGGATGTAACTGTGTGTAAGACGGAGAGAGAGGCAGAGGGGGTCGGGACCCCGGGCAGGACTGAGTTTGATGGTGACTCATACTTGGGTTGTCTGGGTGACTTATGAGAGAGGAGGGGGTGGGGCTTCTTAAGGTAAAATGTGTGTGAAAGAGCCTTACATTTTTAAGTGGAAGAATATGTATGGCAACCAGATGACTAAAGAGACGGGGACGGCGTCTAGACGTCAAAAACACTCAACCAGTGACTCACTGCGTAGAAGACAAGCACTTTAATTGTTAGAAATGACACTTAAAAAACACGTCCCTCAAAACGCAAATCACAGATGATCAAGATTTTCTTTGTCTTTTTTTTTTTTTTTTTTTTTTTTTTACAGTAAAGACCAACCGCTAGACATTTGTACATTTTTTTTTACAGTGAGAAAACAACAGTGGTAAACAGTGCATGTTATCTTTAATCAAAGAAAACCCCACTTTTTAACAGGGTTAAAAAAGCACTTCCAATGCTCTGGGCAGAACAAGAAAAAAAAAAAAACAACAAAAAAACAATAGCCCCTTTGTTCAGTATTGCTCACTGGGGTTCTGACTACATTCGACTCTTCCAAAATTTCACCGCAACTCTGTCTGCTCTCAGGAAGAACTCAAATAGTCCATTCTTATGGCCATTTTCTGTTTTACATCCACTGTTTGTACAATCATCTTTAAAGAATACATACACATACACACATATACACACACACACATTCACTTTAAAACAGAGTTCTTCCATCTTTTTCACATTTGGTTTCTCACTGTTAAGGAGGCAAACCCTTCCAGAGCCCGTCCACGTTTAGAGCTACTGGAATTGTCCAGCACAGTCCATGCCTCCATGTCCGTGTTACCTGCGATGTTTGGACGTATGGCCAGATTTCCAAACTCAAATGCCTGAGGAGTTCCGCTAAGACTTTGGAGCTGAACGGGAGAGGGTGAAATAACAAACTGGGGTTAGAAAGTACTCTTGGGTTATTTGTAGTGGAATTGTGGGTGTCTTAACAGCATGCATTCCACAGTGATGTTCTTGCAAACAGTATTAAAAACAAAGGGGTCAAAAGGGTTGTTTGATGCCAGAGAAGAACTTTGTTTGCTTGCCAGCAGAATCTTTCAACCTTTCAATGGGTGATTCATACAGCCATTGTTGTAAATCAGAGGCGCGAGTGTGACAAAACCTTCAGGGTTAGAAAACCCAAAAATGCCATCAGTTCAAAAGTCAAATCAGTTCAATTTGTCAAATAGTACCTCTTTTCTCCCAATTTGGTAGCGTCAATTAATCTGCCCACTCACTAGGACTCCTCTCATTACCAGTGTTACCAGTGCAACATCACTGAGCAGCAATGTACTCGGATCCCCAGCTCTGCTACATCAGCCAACACATGCCTGTGCCAGCCAGCACAATCACAGTGGGAGTAATGGGAGAGAGCGCCATCTACACAGCCCCAGAAAGCATGGCCAATTGTGCTCTCTTGGGCTAAGCAGCAAGACCACAGGTCATAGTGTGCAGATTTGGTTTATATGTGTAGGTACAGGGGTTGGACAATGAAACTGAAACACCTGTCATTGTAGTGAGGGAGGTTTCATGGCTAAATTGGAGCAGCCTGGTGGCCAATCTTCATTAAGTGCCCCAGTAAGAGCAGAGTGTGAAGGTTCAATTAGCAGGTAAGAGCACAGTTTTGCTCAAAATATTGCAATGCACACAACATTATGGGGGACATACCAGAGTTCAAAAGAGGACAAATTGTTGGTGCATGTCTTGCTGGTGCATCTGTGACCAAGACAGCAAGTCTTTGTGATGTATCAAGAGCCACGGTATCCAGGGTAATGTCAGCACCTCCAAGAAGGACCAACCACATCCAACAGGATTAACTGTGGACGCAAGAGGAAGCTGTCTGAAAGGGATGTTTGGGTGCTAACCCGGATTGTATCCAATAAATGTTATTCCCAAGACGAATTGACGCTGTATTGGCTGCAAAAGGAGGCCCTAGTACACCGTACTAATAAATTATTGTGGTCTAAAACCAGATGTTTCAGTTTCATTGTCCAACCCCTGTATAACTCTGAAGAATGAAACCTTTGACATTAGCTTGTGTTCTTTCCTGAAGCTCCCTTTTAATACTCCAAGCCAAAAGTTTGGAAGCAACAAAGAATGGTGTAACATGAGCGATCACACCTAACAACAGATTCCACTGATGTGTTGTTCTTCATCACAGCCCCCAGTGTTACAAGATTTGCCCGGGTATATCCGAATCCCATCTTCTCACTCGCTCAGAACCTGAGACAGAACCTCAGAGAAGGTCAGCTGGGGTCTCATTAGTTAATCTGCCTACTGATTATTGTTAGTGGTCTTTCATACAGTGCCAATGAGAGGATTTGCCCAGTCACACACTATAGGAGTCTCGAATAATGAACATATTCAATATTTGTGATTTGCAATCAAACCAGGGCTGAACTGTGGATATATCAGAGGGGTGCAGATCATATTACACACCCCCAACCACCACGTAAGGATATTATTAGAAGATAATCTTTTACGACCTGCCTGAAGTTGGGACACCGTTTACACAACGGATGCAGTGGATGAATCAGCTTCTAAACCAGCCTGAATATCCTGTAAAGTGGGCCAAGTGACTCTTACTCTGCTCCCAATGATGCTCCTGCTGAGTTTTACTGCGGCTCTAATTATATCCACCTGATTCCCCCATTCAGATGCTTCTGAAGGCCCGAGGGATTGGAACAGGTCTGTAAACTTAGGAGCCAAGAAAACAAAAACTGGTCAGGAAGGAGCAAGAAGAGTTTCCAATATACTCTTAAAAATGAAGGCACCTCTAATGTTTCTATATACAGCAGACGCCATAGAACCACTTTTGTCATAGAGCCATGCTTGTCATAGAGATGAGTGTGTGCAGAACCTTTTAAAGGTTTGCTGGATAAAGAGCAACTGCACATCTCACACACATCACTATACATTTCTCCTTTACAAACACACTAGGCAACCAGACGTGGCATCGTGTAAAGAACCACTGGTAGCATCTCTAACCTTTAACTGATTGGTGTGAGAACATATCGCTGTCAGTGTAAAATATTTTATGTTGAAATTTAGTTGAAATTTGAAGGCTTGCTTCCATGCTTATGGCTTCTTCTATACCCCATCTTATGTTGGCTGATCCTCTTTTACAACTGCTTCAGAGAGTCAACCTGAACACAAACCAAGCATTAAGGAGGGCAGTTCTTTCAGAGCACTAGTGGTTATCCATCAAAGAACACTCTAAACACGATGTGGTTGTCTGTTTGCATCCAAACTCATTTGTAGTACACAGACATGAACTCAAATTCAAGAGGCCTTGTCCGACTGCCTCACACAGCAGCACTCTCCAAGTCAGCATGGGTCCATGGGTCCAGAGGCATTTACATTGGCATCTATGATGAGCGATGGTCTCCATCACAGCGAGTGTAATCGTTAATGCCTCTTGCACAATGTGTCTCGCTGATGGTGCATGCTTGCCCTTTCCAAGATGTGAGGCCAGACTGGACTCGGCAGCGGCTGACGGATGGAGGCAGTGATTTATAACGTCTACCGAGGCTCATAGCAGAGTCCACAGGAAGGGGAGGCAAATGCCTCCAACTGTGTGCATTGTGTACTGGTACAGACCCCTTTGGAATAGTGGCTTTATCAGAGAGAGCTGAAGGGCTGGAGTCCAGTGAGGAGAGGAAGAAAAATAGTCCGTTTACATTTTACAGTGAGGTCCAACTGGGCCTTTTGTTCTACCACCATTGTGACTGGACTTAATGCTTCTGACCATTCAAACTCATGGCCGCACCCTTGCTCTCCTGTCCATCAAATGGCACATAAGGGAAGGCAAGGCAGCCAGCCTTCACCAGAATGTTCATTTGTCTTCCTCTTTGCAGTCGATTTCATCTGACTCCAAGAGGCTAACTGACCTATCCATGCTTTGTTCACAAATGCGATCTTTCGTAACAACCGTTGTCGGGTTGGACAAGCTTTACAGAATGTTGGCAAAAAACATTTTAAATGAATGAGAAATTGCACGCACACTGTAAACTGCATTACGTATATGGTGTATTACGCTAGTGGGACAACTTTATGCTGTATATCTCGCATTGTGGTAGATTTGGAGAGACAAATGAAGACTGTTCTTTATAGATATACAACAACAACAGCTAAAAGAATGCTTTGCTCCCCAGTGTGGGAAGTGGTGGTCTCCACTGACCAGGGTTTCACGACAAAAAGAGCAACAAAGAAGGAAAATTACAAGCTTCCCACAATTTGCCACCCTGTTACACTGATGACACAACAGTAAAACAACACCTCAACAGTGTGACGTATCACATATATACAAAATATATAGGGCCCCATGATTTGTGACGGAGCATTCTCAATGATAAATATTTCCTTAAAATAAAAATCATGAAAAAGAAATCGAAATAAAGCGGCATTCAGGAAAAATGGATGTCATAGGGCCCTAAATAAATAGAATTCAAATTAATAACACACAAAATTTGGTATTTTGACCAAGTTGAATACCCCAGTTTCACTTTTGGTTCAGTGGGATTTTTGCATTCTTCTGTCCAACCATAATGATTATGAAAAAAATGCATTTGTGGGTGAAGTCTGGCCAGGTTAATCATGGGTAAGCAACACCTCGAACACCCAAAGCCTCAGGCAGTTCAACTCAGACTGTGTGGACTCCTATACATTTGCTCCCAATATATGAGACATATTAAAGAATTAAATAGCACACTGCTGTATATGTACACAGGTACAACCAAACGGACTGAGAGAGAGAGAGAGAGAGAGAGCGAGAGAGTCTCCACTGACAATGTGTATGAGCTTGCGTGTAGCTTTGAAAGAAAAACAAAGCATTAAAAGACAGCGGGTGTGTGACATTTAAACTGTGCAGCACCCTGTTTGTTTAACCTTTCATACAACTCTGACCACACGGACCAAGGAGCAGACTTTCTTTTGGTTCCGTTTCTATTTATCGCAGATGACCGAGAGCAGGTTATGTGAGGGCAGGAGTGTGTTTGTGCGAACGAGGCGTGTCTGCTTTTAGAAAGCAGGCCTGGAGTGGGAGTGTATGATTTGTGCTGGAGCATGAAAGTAAACATGTTGGTGTATTTGATTTATATAAGAGTCTGTGAGTACTTAATGGAAGGATCAACATATCCCAAAATGCACCTGCAATCTTCTTTAAGAGTATCCAGCGAGCACTGCAAAAAAAGATCGCTTGACAAGGGAAAGCAAGTCAGCAAATCAAATATTAATCACTGGGAGGTTCTGTGAGGAAATCATTACTAAGAATAAGTGAAAACATCTTCAAACATGTTGAAAAAATGTTATCATCTCTGTATAACTCTCCCATAAAGAGAAATACTGCACTGTTTATATTTTGGATGCTTTCACTTGTCAAGATATATAAGGTCTGTACATTATGCATGTGCGTGTATATATATATATATATATATATATATATATATATAAATAATACTGTGCAAAAGTCTTGGGCACCTAAGTTGTTTACTATTTATATCCACAATAAGTCTTTTTATGTTTATGAAACACTGTTCACCATTAGAATAAATGCAAACGAACCTTAATGGAGTCAAGTGTAAGTCAAAACCCAGATACCAATGAATGTTTGGCCCAAAAGTGGCCCAAATCTGACCCTTAAAATCTAGTTCTCTCAGATGCCTAAGATTTTGCACAGTGTTGTATCCCTGCTGGTCATATCTGTTGGGCCAGTATGTGTGATAGCATGCTGCTCCACTGGTTAAACTGGCCAGGGAGAATTCCTCCTCGGCAGCAGGCTGCCAGATCTGTGTAAGGCCAGTAATGTTGCGTGCCTGTCCTCCCCTCTCCTCTTTCTTCCTCATTCCACCTGTTATCCCCTCCATTCTTACGTCTCTGTTCTTTAGAAACTGTGTTAAACCCGACGTCCCCAGATGGCGCATTCTGGATGTCGGCAAATAAAGCTGTTTTCACTTTCAAACTTCCTAATCCGCTGTGCACAGATGTGGCACAGAACCAGCCCTGCAAAGTCTTGGCTGCGCATGTTGTCCTTTTGATTTCTGCTACCGTTTCCAAGATCCACACCTTTGATGTGGTTTTAAAAACATACATACATTCTTCTGCCTTAAAAAAGGAATATAAAAGAAATCTTGATTGTTTAAAGAAGGAAAATTAAACAACGTGATGTTTAATCCATCTCCCATTTAAAAAAAAAAACTCCCAGTGCCTTATGGGTAATGTAGTCCTGCTGAAGTCTGTGATTTGGCCTTACAGGTCCAGACGGAACGCTCCAAAGTAGCTGGAGGAGTCCTCACCATGCACCATAGATGGAGACGAGACGGACACGAAGACCTCGTCCCCGGCACGGAGCTCGAACAGACCCCCCTGGTACACAGAGTGCAGTGCATACTCAGCATCTGGCGCCCAGCATTTGGTGCCCACACCCTTCAGCAGCTGGATGGGCCTCGGGTAAGAGGTCTTCTTGTAGATGCACTGGACCAGCTGGTGGCTGGTGCTGTGCTGCTCGCCCTCACTGGGCGATGGGTAGCGGAAGTACACCTGGGAGTACAGGTAGTAGCGGCCGTCCTGGGGTACGCGCAGACGCCCATTGGCCAGAGTCATGTTGTGGAGGTGGGCCCCGAAGCTCTGGTTGGCCCAGGAACGCACAAGGTGGCGGCAGGACTGGTGCAGGTCTGGCTGGGGGTTGGGATACTGAGTGGTGACGCCTGATGGGTTTGGGGGGATGGTGGGAGTGAAGAAGGGAGAGAAAGATATTTTTAGTCCAAAAGTAGAGATTTGTAAGACATCGCAGTTGATTGGTCAAGACATGTTTGGTGACTAAAATCAGCTGCGTTAAGTTTACACTGCTATTACAAAGCTAATGTAACTAAGAGCAGAATCTTATGCCAACAAACTGCCTAAATCATCTTGCCTCAAATTGGCTCAGAGTGTTGAATAAGCACAACCAGACACTGTATGGCATACTGCTGCATGGCTGCCCGAGCAGTGGCAAGTTGCCCCACCACTTTCCAAACTACTAGGGCAACACCTTAGGGACTTATAGGCACCTGTATCAAACAGACAGTCAAACTCAGTGGCAGAATCAATCAATATTCACTGCCGAGGGTTAGTTTAATTTATTCAGTGGCCCAGTTTTCTTTTGACATTCAACAAAAATCTGTCATTCGGTCTATCAATGTTCCATTACGCTCTCAGAACAACTGCTCACTCTGGTGGAACCCTCAAGGGCATGTCTTTAGATAAGGAATATGATTGTATCATATTCTGACGCAGTCATCTTCTTTCACATTTTTCTGCTCTTAACAGTAAATGGTTCTTTGAGCAGTGCCATAGAAGGACCACTTTTGGCGCCATAAGAACCTACAAGAAATGTGTGAAGTGTGAAGAAATCAGCTGCATTATTGAAAGGTTATATGACTATTTTGTTAAAACGTGATCAATATATTTATCTTTCTTTTTAATATACCTTTCTAAGCACATTTGAGAGTATGATGAGTCATTGGCACCAGCAGGATCTAATTAGAATCCACATGTCCCCCCACATCACCCCTCGCCCCAACTGAAGGGGGAGAGAGTTTTTTTGTTTCATGCTTCCGAAAAGGGGAGGTACCTTCTCCATCTGTTTCTTTTTACATGGGGATGGGGACACAAATAATTGGTACACACACAGGCCAAAGGGGGCAGATATGCATTAGTTTGAATGGATGGTGGATGGATGGAAGGCAGCAGTATGCAGACATGTGTTCTCCTGCTGGAATAGCACACCAGAGTGTGCTTTCAAAAAAAAGATATGACCAGTGGTCATCAGGGCCTTGTTAATGTAAACACCATGACACCATGCCTTCTGGACGTGTGACGTGACAACTGATTTTGGTCTGATTTTGCTGAGTTTCGCTACTTTAGCCTAGTGGATCCAGTGCAAAACTGAAGAAGCAAACTTTGGGGGGAAATTGGCAAGTGCGGAGAAAAGTAAAAAAACAGAAGCACCTCAGGAAGGAGGACAGTAAAGGGATGGGAATAAGGAAGCGACATGTATTAATGATGAGTGGCTAGGGAAAGGTAAGGGTATGTAGAAAGCGGAATGTCATGAGAAACGAGGAATATAGACAGAGGGAGGAGCGAGGCGGGCACAGGAGGGATTTGCTGGAGGTTACACAAACATAGAGTGTCACATTCCTCCATGAACATCAATAGAGTAAAAAAGGCTAGACTTTGATTCATCTTCCTTAAACCTAATGTAGCTCTTCTCCGAGTTGACGGGATATAGAGGGAAGGCCACAGATGTCTAGTGTACTTTTCTTTTCAGCTCCTGCGATTTTTCAGCTTTCAGGACTGTAGCAGTGTAGCTCTTTGTACTTTGGCAGAATACACCAATGCATGATGTCTGTGAGTGATCCATTATTATGCTGCATGGTATACAGTCATCTGCTGATGCCTGCAGTCATGTTTATGAGTTATGGTGCATCTGTTCAGAATCAAACAACAAAATGCTGGAGGAGAAAAAGCAACTTTGAACTTGCTTCCAGTTGACCACACTCATGACTGGTGCTGTTCAAACAGAGTCAGTTTCTTTTTCTTTATGGTTTCCTTGGTTATATACACATATTACATCCTTATTACAACTAACGTGAAATTCAAACCTGGGGTTTGGACCTTATTTTAGTTTTATTTAATATCTTTATTGGGAAAATATTCTTTTTTCCTCACTATTGGCACACAGAATTAGGGCTCCTTGACAAATCATTCATTAAATTACTGGATAATAAAAACAAATTCTGTCCTAATTTTGTTGCAATATCTGTCTCTGCTGTACCGGATGAAGCACCATCATTCCAAAGAACACAGTTCCATTGCTTCACAGCTCAATGCTGGGGGCTTTAAACCTCTCCAGCCCACACTTGGCTTTAGGCATGTTTATCTGCTCCAAAGAGTCCTGTTGTTTTGGCAGTACTTCTCTACAGGCACTAGACAAGCTGTGTGTGCATTTGCACATCCGGGTCAGCAATGGATGCAACATAATGTACCGTATTTTCCGGACTATAAGCCGCTACTTTTCACACTTTAAGCCATGCGGCTTATAATGAGGTGCAGCTTTTTCTTCTTATATATGTTATTTTCCAGGTTTTTTAGTCCGGATACGGTAGCTGAATTCATTCATTAGAAGGGGTATCCACAAACATTTGGACATAATGTATGATAGAAAGCTGCAATACGCAAGTGAGTGTTCTAACCAAGCACAAGAGGCATGTTGTCAGTACCTTCCTCAGAATTCTCTTATAAAAATGTTATACAAAAACATTGTTTGTCAGATTTGTGATGTTTTTAAACTGCAGAACTGTTCACAGCTCTGCTCTCATACAGATGAATCCCATTGTCCTTGAGAACTAAGCAAATTCCAAATAAGAAATATGGATAAATATTCCTGAAAACTGTATAACTGGGTTTTTAAAGAAGAGATTTCATGTTTGTTACTGTGTGCTGGGCGTATCCTGACAAATCACACTTTGTCTGTAGGTGTTTTGATAACTCAAGGCATTCAAAAGTGAACTATTTTTAAATGAACGCTAGCTGATCTTTAATCATATCACATTGACCAGTGTGAGGCGTTTCTTAACAACAATATTGTTGTAAAGATTTGTCAATGTTATGTAGCTCTACACACAACACAAAAATACATTCACAATGTAACAGAGAAACATAGAATTCCAAGCAATGCAACACAGCTCACCTTGTAGGCTGCTGAGGGTTAGGTGGGCTGAAGGCCTCTGTGTCACGAATTTTGACCCTGTTGTGTTATAAGTGCGAGGTATGGCTCTTGCTTCTGGGGATGAAACGGTAAAATCAATGCAGAATTCCAAGGTGCAAGCGAAAAGCAAAAAGCATCTAGCAGAACTAAACAAGTGTGATCAGTAGTGACGGGAGGAAAAACCCCTACAACATAGTATCACAATATGTAGAGTGAAGGAACTGTATTGAAAGTTTGTATTGAGAATCATTTCATGTAGCTTTCATGGTACATAAAGCTCCTGGATACTTTCAGATCAACCGCATGTGCTGTAAATATCACATGACACTACTGAGCCAATCAGATCTAGGGTTTCCCAATGACCCTTGGGGAATAAGGGCAGCGAGCTGATTGTCTCTTTTTGTTGACGGACAGGACTTCATCCATAAACATCCAAAACCGTAACAGGTCAAATGTTGAATGTCTGGGAGGAGAAGAGGATTTAGAAGCTAAAAATCCAGTTTATCCAGTTCACTGTGAAAAGTAATAAGTAAATATTGGTTCAAATATACTGGTATTCATATAAATATATTCAACTGTGATTGTAACCCAGGCTTGATGAAGCCTTACTAACTGGGTAGCTCAATATACAGGATATGGAGCAAATCATAATGCAAATTAGACATTATAATGTTCTAGACCTTCTGCACCTTTCTGCCCTGGAGTAATGCTATAAAATGCCCGAGTTCTCTGTAATGCTTGTCTAGGTAGAGTTTATGCCAATTTGCACATATTATAAATGTTTAGGTGTCAGCAGATGACCCATATCCGCCCATCCCATCTTATTAATACTTTGGTACTTTTATACTTGGTTTCCCACACAGAGATTAAGCCTAGTACTGGACTACACGGCATTCTGATTGAGATCCTGCATAGAAAGCAAAACATGTATATAAAGACTAAAAATAAAGTAAAAGGACTAAAAAAGAGCTGCTTAGGAGCTGCTTCTGTTGTGTTTAATTGTAGTGAGATCCTTAGTTGTAGCTGGTTCTGTTATGTAGTAACAAAAAGTGTTCTTTGACTCAATAGTGGAACCCTATTTGTTTGTATAAAACTGTGTCTAAAAAATGTTCTGGATAGAAATGTCTACAAAAGTTATTCCAACAATCTAAAGACGAAACACATGTAAGCATCCAAAGCGTTATTTAACTTATCAGCGTTGCTGATTTCAATGGTTTAGTTAATTATTACTTGTGTGTTTTCATTTAATTAAATGTTATACAAGCTATAAGCTGATTGGCTGAGAAGCATTCGAACTGCGCTGTTATTTTGCCATATATGCCAATTATCACTCTGCTGAACAGTGCTGCTAAGCAACAGCAGCAAAACCTTATGTAAGTTTTGTAAATGTCCTGAGAAAAATAGCAAAATGAAACTAAATGTGGAGGTAAAGGAAATAATGTTGTGGACCCAGAGGTGGAGCTGCCAGTTTCAGGCTGCCAGGTTCTTGCCTTTAGCTTGCGTTTGCTTCATCCCCACTACGGTAATTCACTCCCTCTCATGTCCTATTCAATCACACTAATATCGTACTGTCTATTATAGTATTTCTATCAGATCCCAGGAAAAAGTTTGAGGATTAGGATTATTAATTATAAAACAAAATAAACACCCTTGCAAGATGCTGTAGATGTGAGCAGAATGGCTTTAGCTGAGGAACAACAGATCAGCTCAATTTGTGCCTCTTTTGGAGGCCAAAAGTATATCGTACACTAAATCACACATATGAGAATATTGTATCGAGGGGCATTTAGTGGTAGCCCCTCGTGGACCACATGCAGTGTTATGAGACTCACCTTGTAATGTGTGTTTGGAGATTATATTCTCTGTGACCTGTGACAGAAAGAAATATCCCATTAGTTCTCAATGGCTCACCAGATTCTTGGTAATCATAAACTGTCTGAAGACATTTGATATGTTCTCACTGAGTTCCCATTCTAACAGGTGGCTTTATGGAACCTAACACTGTATGTTTCACTTTCCTCACTGATTTTTCCCACTCTGCTCATTTTCTGCCTCATGTCTCTCACACATGTTCCATCACTGCATACACTCATGCTTATCTCGGGTTCTCCAACTGCCGGGCTGTGTTTTAGCATCCATTAGGCAGCAGAAATGGCACTCTTACCGGACCCATAGGATACATTTTGTCTTGTAATTTATCCATATTTGAGGTCAAAGGGGGCAAATATGATGAGGTCCACTTATGACATTTTGTGGCTTTATGTAGTGAAAGGAGTCAGAATTTTGATAAGGCTGTTGTGTTTTGATAAGTTTCTCCTCTAAATGCACGCTAGGTTTTTTATAACTGTAACATAAATGGACATGAATAGACGTAAAGGTGGCTGAAGGGACAGGTGAAAATGTACCATTTCTGTGACATCACAAACATAATGAATTCAAAACAGTAAGGTGTGCATCTTAATTTCAATATATTCTCATTGTTTTGTTGATAACTGTCTTTACATACTGCATATACAGTACACATCTACACATGCATTAGATTTCGTACCATTTTAGAGGTGTCAGTCGGCAAAGGGAACTTGGGGGTTTGGGGAATTTCTGAATGCCCAGAGACAGTTTTCTGTAGGGGCTGCTGCCTAGCTCGCGGGCAAATTTGCAATAACCTGTGACTGCCGTATTTAAACCCGTCGCCCTCCAGTATCCACTTCATTTGTACCTGTCACACTGACCGAGATTTGAACCAGCAACCTTCTGCATAATGGGCTTTCTCCGCTGCCCGAAGGCCTGTCTCCATCCTAAACTTAACAATGTCCTGACCCTGCACTCGGGCAACAGATTCAAGCAATCAGAAGCATAATGACTTCATAAATGTAGCGTATTTGAATGGGAAATCTCACATTATATTTAAACATAAATGTCCCGTTCCGGTCATTAGCAGAAAAAGTAAATAATACAGCAGGGACTCTTTTGCGGTCGTCCAGAAATAAGCATGTGAAACAAAGAGCTACGCAGACCGTAATGTATGAGGTAATGCTGTAGAACATGTGTTTCTGAAAGACACATGGATCTCTGTGTACTGGTGTCGAATATCCAGTCCTGACCACGCACACAATGGTGGGAAAACAAAAAGGGGAGTGTGACTAGAAAAACAACATTCAAAAATACTACTCAAGAGCTGAAGAATTTCTTCAACGCCTATCGGATTTCAAAAGTTACTAAGTAGCCTGTCAAAGTGAAGCAACTCCTCAGAGCTAGAGAAGAAAATGCTTTTCTTCGTCTGTCAGTCCAGAAGATGAAGAGCATTCATTAGACCCCTAACAGGATCTGTCACGATTACTTGACTTAACTTGAATACTCTGCTTTAATTCAACGGCTGCTCTTTAGTTAGGAGTTCTGGAAGAGATTGAGCTGGACAGTGCAATTCATAATGCATTTCGCCCCAATTCAGTCTTTTTAAAGGTATCACAATACTTTTAAAGGTTTACCTTTAAAGGTATGAAAGGTTTCATAGTCCAGTTTTCATTGGTCGATCCCTTTTGGGGATGTATAGAACATTTTAAAGGTCCTTTAAAGAACCATAAACAAGAAACGTGTCGCAGAAGCATTTCGATTTTTTTATAGGTTCTCATACACTGTTAGAGTCTGGTTCTTAAAGAGCTGATTTGAATGAAGGTTCCTAGAGGATCTTTAGTCTACGATATTTGGATTCAACAACACTTATTCATACAAGATTCTTGACGAACCTTTGGAGGTTCTTCAATATGAAACCGTGGTGCTTCAAGGAACTTCCAACAAACCTTCATCCTTTTAGTTTTCTTAACTTTTGATGAAAGAAAGTAAAATATTTTATTTCAAGTCATTTCTATTGGACCAATCATAATGAAATTTGACACAGTGTAAAGAACAGCTGTCAGATTTAACCAGTGAAAAGTCAATAAAAACACCAAAAATGGGCCTATAGTGGTCCACCTTTAACAAAGACAAACCCCCACAAATATCCAGCTAAAAGTGTCCGGAGGACAGCGTCCTGTGAGTACTGATGCTCCACACTACAGGGTGGAGAAACTAGGTCGGAGTGTCTAGTAGAATGGACAGTGAGTGGACACAGTGTTTAAACAATCCGGCAGCACTGATTCACATATCAGCACAACACACACTAACACACCACCAACATGTCAGTGTCACTGCAGTGTTGAGAATGACCCACCACCCAAATGGTCTGTGGTGGTCCTGTGGGGTCATGACTATAGAAGAACAGGGTGACAGTAGGCTAACAAAATATGCAGAGAATGGACTACAGTCTGCAATTATAGAATTACAAAGTGCTCCTGTATGGTCAGTGGAGCAGTGAGGGAAGAAACATGGAGGTTGATCTGTGTAATTTTGTGCAACTTAATCAAAATGAAAACAAAAAAGGCTTAAAATGTCACTTTAGACATAATGGACAAGAACAATAGTTTACTTTTGGGTAGAAGTATATGTAACGTTTTTTTGAGATGCATATGATTCATATGATGGTAATAACTACAGCTCAGCATTTTAATACGTGTATCAGTACAGCAGTGCTTAACAGTGAACCTGTATGGTATTGAGGTGATTCATTACTATATTTATAAGTTTATTTATAAGTGGTTTTGACCGACCACAGGAAGATGGGTCCCCTTTTGTCTTGGTTCCTCCTTTTGGCTTTCTTCCTCCAGATCGTTTTTCTTGCCACAGTCGTCTTTGGTTCTCCTACATGGGGTTACATACTTTATTGCTTTTCGTCTTATTACTGGATTTCTGTAAAGCTACTTTTTTGACTGGACTTCCACTGACACGCAGTACCGACTCTTCTTTCTACACTTCTCTATACGAGAACTGTAAGCTCATCTAGTCAATCTAACTCATACACCTGTGTCTGTAGTTTCTCTTTCTTTTTACTTCCAGATCAGACATATAAACGTTTCCAGGACTGCTGCCGTTCCAGCCATTTGTACTTTGGCAGAATACACCAGTTTATGACATCCATAAGTGAACCATAATAGTGCTGTATTTTATCTAATAATCCTCTGATGATCTGTAGTCACGCTCTTTCCGAGGTCTGGAGTGCATCTGTTCACTACTGTAACTGCTCATTCCATGGATATATACAGAACGTAAAGCCAGAACATGGGCTTAATGTAAACATTTCGCTTTCTGTTCCATATCTAAGTGCATTTGATCAAACAAATGCAGTTTCTCTTAAGCTAAGTTTAATATCAGTCCTTCTTTATGGTTTCATCCTTCCCTTATCTGTTTATATTCCCTCTTCCAGATGTAGAACTCCCTTTTTTCCATCTTTCTTTCCTCTACTCCGTCTAGCCTGCAGCCCGCTGTGTGAGTCAGCTATGGAAACTCTGTTGATGTTGGCGCTTTGCGGCGCCTCCATTCATCAGACTTTAAAGCGCCCACACACTCTCTAATGTGACATAATCTCCCAGAGACAGCAGGAGAGATGGAGGACTGACCCATGCTTGCCTCTCAGCAACTCAGTGGGGTGCCCAGCTGCAGACTTGGACGGGTGGGGTCCAGTGTGATTAGCTGACGTCCCTACTTTAAAGGAACACTTCAGCATTTTTCCGCCTAGTCTGTGTGTGACATCTGTAGTATACGTTTGATTACTATGTAAAATAACCATCACACACACTCACACACACACACACACACACACACACACACACACACACACAGATTTACTACCTGTACTGAGCCTCCCAATCAAAACTCCCCTTATTAATTCACTGTCAACGGCTGGGGCCAAACTGCAGAACAGGTAAATGCAGGCAGTGATACAACGTCCTGGGGAGAAACTGGAGGTTAATGTCTTGCACAAGGGGACATCAGCTATGAATGATGAGGGAGGAGAAAGCACCGCTCCTTCACTTCCCACTTGTCCAGGGGATAGAACCAGCAACCTTCTGGCCCCAAGCCTGTTTTTCTAACCTTTAAACAGCTGTTTACATAATACACACATTCATACAGAACTTTAAAGATGAAAATCTGTGTAATCCATTGTTTCAGAGATGGGATCATTGCAGTGTTTAGGCCAAGTTTTTCCAAGATCCTGAATGATTGTGTGAGGATACCAATTTCTGTTGTAGTTTAGAATAAGCTTATTTGCACCACACAGCAACTGCCCAGTGGCCTGGGTTGATAGGTTTGTTAAAAGATCCTCAAGGAACTTTGGGAAGTTCTATTTAAAACTGTAGAGAATCCTCTTAAAGTGCTTCAATGACCCTTCAATAAAAGGACAAGGTTCTTTGAACCCCCCTTAAGAGGTTCCTCCACAATTTCAAATTGAAGAACCTCCAAAAGGTCCATAAGCATCTTGTACTTTCTACAGTGCAGTTCTTTTCTCAGACTTCGCACAGAAGACGCGGGACACTTGCATACGGACAGTGACTCCCTGATGTCAGCAAATCATATACAGTATTATGGAAATGAAAGAAAGCAGCAGGAGAGACAGAATGACCTTTCTGACTGCCACGAGAGAAATACATTTTTGCCACGAAGGGATGTCTGGTTTTTAAGTACACAGATTCGTGTCAAAATGACTGTCTTGGGAATGGACAGCACTGTGCGATATAGCAAACAGACACTAAATGCTGTCAGACAGTAACCAAACAGAACTGCACTCTGGCCCTCCATTACCAGAACTCATCTCCACTGACTCAGCACAAGCCACCAGCACCAACTTTACACCAGACTGACATGATTATGTACAATCATGATAATGCCATACTTTTAGTGTACTGCAGACAATCAGATCAAACAACACCGTCCTTATAATTAAGCACCCCCGTCATATATAATATGTGTACGTATGTGACAATGTAAGGGTGAGAGATGCAGAGATAGACTAATGCACGTGTAGGTCTACGGGTGTGTACTGTCTGGTAACTGCTGACTTTCATTTCCATAAATACATGATATAGGTGTTCAAGGTTTGCTCTCTTGAACAGATTCCTAAACTGTATCATGATGTTATATTACATCATGTAAATCACCCAGTCCATTGAATAACGACTCCTTTCTCTGCCTAATACTCCCGGCTTTTCTGAATGGCAAGGCTTTCTGTGCTATATATCAGTGTGCCTTGGTTTAACCTCGTGGGACTTTGTTAAGCACCTCTTAGTTCAGGTTTGATGGAGTCGGATTGAGACTAGCCTTGGAGGAAATTACACAGATGATAGGGATTACCATTTTTTGTCTAGGTCATTTTTTACCCTGTGTGTGTGTGTGTGTGTGTGTGTGTGTGGGTGTGTTTGTGTGGTTTATAGACTACAGGACTCCAAAGGATGAGGGCTGTAGTTGGAAGTATAAATGTGTTTCAGCAATAAGAGTAAACAAACACAGCATTAAACCTTTCACCCCAAAGTGAGTGAGTACAGAGAGAGAGAGAGAGAGAGAGAGAGAGAAAGAGAGAGAGAGAGAGAGAGAGAGAGAGACAGGAGAGAGAGAGAGAGAGAGAGAGAGACAGAGAGAGGCAGGCATTGGGATGCATTTCTTCAATTAATGATGGAATTAAATGATGGAAGAACTAAAATGTTTTTCTACGGCGTCAGAAAAATCAAGTCATACATATATACAGTCCATCCGGAAAGTATTCACAGTGCTTCACTTTGCAGAAGTCAACCATTGCAGCACTCCACCAATCAGGCCTGGAAGGTAGTGGCCAGACGGAAGCCACTGCTTAGTAAAAGGCACATGACAGCAAATCTGGATTTTGCCAAAAGGACTCTCAGATCACGAGAAACAAAAAGATTGAACTTTTTGTACTGAATGCCGAGCATCATGTCTGGAGGAAACCAGGCGCTGCTCATCACCCAGCCAATACTATTCCTACAGTGAAGCATGGTGGTGGCAGCATCATGCTATGGGGATGTTTTTCTGCAACAGGAACTGGGAGACTAGTGCGGTTGTTGTGGTGCAACAGATAACACCACCAGTAAGTCACACCATGTGGACTTTATCTCTGGAGATAAAAATGTCTGTGTACCAACAATCCTCATCCAACTGATGGAGATTGAGAGGTTCTGCAAAAAGACCTAATGTCTTAAAACAGGTGAGCTGCTTGTAAAGGGCTATACTCCAAAAGACTTGAGGCTGTAATGGCTGCCAAAAGATGCTTCTGAACAAAGTACTGAGCAAAGGCTGTGAACACTTATGCACAGGAATATTCTTGTGTTTTATTTATAAATTTGCAAAGATTTCAAACAAATCCTTCTCTAAATTTTGTCATTGTGGGGTATTTTGTGTTGAATATTAAAAATAAATAAATAAATAAAACTTGAAATAAGGCTGTAACTTGAACAAATAAAAAAATAAAACTCAAGCATGCTTTCCAGATATACTGTATGCATATGTATGACACCAAGACAGATTCTACAGCAGCAGATCCTGTGAGTCCTGTGTTGAGAGGTGGGGGGCAATATAGCAATATTTTATCATATTGTGATAAATTTGACTGGCGATAATAATAATTTTACACTTTTTTTCGATATTGTCAGTGCCAAAGATCAGCCAGCTGGACTAAATGTTATTACAGTGTATTTTGTCCTGATTTTAAATAAAGATCATGTACCTAGTATGGGAGAGTACGTGATTAGCAGTTTTTAAAAACCTGCTGATACTGATGCATTTGTCTCTTCAATAATATCACAGTAAACACTGTGTATCAAAATGCTATAAAAATCTTATCACCATATCACCAATCCTTAGTTGTGGTCTTAATGGATCTCTTCATTGTGCCTAGGTGCCCACAGCCCTCGCTGGCTCACTGGTTGTCCTTTCTTGAGCCACTTTTGGTAGGCACTGTCCACTGTATTCCTAGACCCTCCCCATAAGACATAGGCCTGATAGTTTGGAGATGACGTTACAATATGGTACTTGTGAAAGTGTCTGAGTTCCTGGCTCCCAACCCAAGTCTTGAAAGACCCCAACCCCACACATTTTAGCTAGTTAAGTTTAGCTAATTACAAAGCCCTTCCCTGAGTTGAAGGTTCTCCAGGACCAGTTGGGAACCACTGGGTTACAATGTGGTCACAAAAGCACTGGGCAGAGCCAGTGCAGCAATTTAGAATGTCCTGAAAAAGAAAGAAAGCTGTAGTGTACTAATAACCAGACACTGAACAGGTTGGCCAAGGAAAACAACAGCAGTTGATTCCAGAAGCAGTGTGAGAGCTGTGAAGAAAAACCCAAAAACAACAGTCACTGACATCACCAACAATTTGCAGAGGGCAAAGGGAAGGTATCACCATCCAGTCCTCTAGACGACTTGGAGTGCAAAGTAAAAACTAAAAATAATATGTGTAATAATGTCTGCACTGTATATTGTGATTGTCCAACAAAACTCTTATATATCCATTATTGTTTTTTTATAGTGAATAAATATCTGTCAAATATCACAATAGTGGACCAACAGAAATGTTCCAAAACACTGAATAGGCCACTTTTACATTGACTGCAATGGAAGTTAAGAAGGTTTTTCCTTGTCATGAAAAGTTTCATTTCATAACAGATTATGTGGTATTTATTACATTATTACATCTGTATATAATAATTTCATAATATATTGTATTATATGATTTATGTGTATCTCATTACCTAAATGCGTTATATTACCTACATGCTTTAGAATTCTATATATTTCTATTTCCCAAAATCAAACATCTGAGACAACATTTCTGATAGCTGTGGATTAGCCTGACATCCATTTTATCCCGGTCCTCCATACAAAACAACTTCAACTTTGCTTGCTTCAGGACTTTACATATTTCTACTTAAGATCCGAACTTTAACTTATCCATTCAAAACATTAATTTTATTCTTTGGTAGAACGACTTGTGTGCTTAGGGTCATTATCTTGCTGCATGACCCACATTCTCTTGAGTTTCAGCTCACGGAGAGGTGTCCTGACATCTTCCTTTAGAATCTGCTGATATTCATACATCCATTGTTGTCCTGGCCCAGATATAGTAACGTGTTCTTTCTGGAGAGCCAGTGGACACCACGGCTGTTCAGTGTTCTCTTGATGGATGAACACTAACATTAACCGCCATTAATCAACATTAACTTCAAACGATCTGTTAATCCTAGAAGTTCACACAACTTTGCCACTCACAGATGTCATAAATACAGAAACAGGATCATTTTGATAAAGAGATGAACATGTGGACTTTAATTTTGTCTCATTTGTCTCAGCTACTTTTGGGACTTATATAATACAGACATTTCTAAAGGGTTCACAAACTTAATCAGCACTTTATGGGTAACATTTGTTTTAAAGAAGTAGTGTGTTGTTCTTAAATGTAAAGATATTCCGTCTTGAAAACACACACGCACACACGCACACACGCACACACACACACACACACACACCACTGAGAAAACGATTAGCCTCTGCCTCAGCCGACTGTAGCAGATATGGCACTCTAATACTTTAATATGAGTGTGTGGTTGGGGATTTAAGCCGGAGTTCCTTCTGCTGTACCGAACCTCCTCCACACTGTTCTATTCTTCTAGAGGGCATTAATAAGTAACTGTAGCTGAGTTTCAAGAAGACATTCAGTGAAAAAGTGCTCAGACTTTGCTCTGCAGGCTCGACGCACCGTCTTGAGACGAATAACGCAGACTTACTGCCCGGCATCAGCACGTGAGCTGTAGCCCCCAAATCCCCCTGCCCCCCCACCACACACTAACACAATGCATATACAAACAGAGATTAAAGCAGCGTGTACTGGACATCCTTGTTTCTCACAAACACACAAGCATGTGTACACACACATTGTGTATTTGTGCTTTGTTTGTGTAAGTGTGTGTTAAGGTTGGTGCAGTTTTCCTGGCATTCTGGCTGCAGGCTGAGGCCCATCTCAGTCCTGCCTCTGTTTCACTTCAACAGGCAACTGCCTCTGCTCTCACGCTGGATCCTGCGTATGATGGGGGCAGACAGAGCGCTGTGTCAACCCAACCTCTTTCGATAGTTCTCTTTATTCTACAGACGGAGCTAAAGAACACTGCGCACTGCTCTCCTCATTAGAGACGGCCTGAACAGCACGTCTTATTCTAATCTTCATTCAAAACACTAATAACCCCTTACACATCGCGGGACCACAGATGGCCCCTGGTGTGTCCACGCTGTTAGAGCTTGGCATTTACTTACGGGTTCGTTACCATAACTGAACCCTATAAAACCGACTGACATCCTGCAATCAGACAGTTATTTTTGGCACATTTACCGTTGAAGTGGTAGTTGGAGTTCTAAAGTTTTGCTATTACAGTAACAACCTGAATCGACTGTGCAAATGTTTTCGACATCTGGGAAAATGAGTAGATTATCTGGGCTGAGTCTCCTGGAAATGAGCAATCAGAGCATGTTCTGAACCAACTAACAAAAGGCGACTAAAAGGAATGTGTCGAGGGTTTTCCGAAGAACAAACCGAACCGTATGACTAAGTTTAAAGTCTTTTCTGACTCCTGCCCCAAACACCATGATTAGACACACCTCTAACTCAAAGTTCAATACACAGTATATTTTAATTATTATACCATAAACATTTAAAACATGTTTAAAAAAAAGTGATGACAGCTGTTGCAAAATTCTGCTATGTTAATAATTATATATAATCAAAATATACATAATACAAATTAGTGCATTATTATTATTATTGTTGTTATTACTGTAATTATTATTATTGTTATTATTATTATATTATTATTATTATTATTATTATTATTATATTATTAGTATTATTGTTATTATTATATTATGGTTATTATTGTTATTATTATTATTATTACTGTTATTATTATTATTATTATTATTATTATTTTGCATAAAAACATGCCTAAAAGTACTTTAGAGTTTAAACTAAATGGGTACAAAGTTGAAGATGGCAAATTTCTTTTATATTTTTCTTTCAATAGTTTACAATTTCAAATGCATAACAACGGAAACAGACTTGAGGCAAAAGTTTGGGTACCCAGCAAGGTCTGTATTTAGTAACACCTCCACTGGCAAGAATCAGGGCTTATATATACCTTTGGAAATCAGAAAGACTTTTTTGTTCATTCTTCCTTTCAAAATTATTTTACTTTTGTGAGATTCTTGCTGCTTTTGTGGCTTCACCTTCACACTTCAGATCTAAAACATTAATTAATTAATGCTGCAAGTAATATTTTACAGTATTTAGGCCTGAGCTAATAAACACTTATGAATATGCTTCTCCTTTCCGATCTGTTTCTGAGGTAAAGAGGAAGTGATTTGTTTCAGAGGAGGGAAGGTCTAGCCTCATTGTGGTCTTGTTTGTTTAATTTTTATTACACTTCCTGCAGCACACCGGTAAATGAGTTCTTGCCTTTTGATATCAGGAAATGAACATTAATATTACTTGTATGAGATTGAAAAGGAAATCCCTACCATTGCCCATCCTTCCTGCTTATCAGTTATCTATCGCATGAGCCCCATTTAACCTCAGGCCGCTCAACTCTTCAACAGTTAATGTGGAGTCATAAAGATGTGACCGTCTTGGCAGAATAATAGAAATGGTTTGGTGTGTGTCTCTCTCTCTCTCTCTCTCTCTCTCTCTCTCTCTCTCTCTCTCTCTCTCAGAATGTCGCTGTAGTGGGATGGTGAAATCTGACTCTGCAATACCAGCTCTAAGCGTTCTGGACATTTTTTGGCAGGAGGAGGTGATGTACCTTACAACAGAGCAACATGGGAACGCCAGCAGGCCCAGACTCCATCACTTTATTATTTTCTGCTATTCTTTTTTCCTTCCTTTTCCTTTTTATCCCTCAGTCTCTAACTTCCCCCAACCACCACCACCACCCTCCTACCCCCACGGCCTTGCATCTCTTCTGTTTACATTAGCAGGCCTCATGCACATTATCCTCATGATCTCTATTTCTTCCTTTATCTTTAAAAACAAAGAACGAAAAATCCTCCCTCTTTTCTTTAGAGAACAAGTCATCTGCCTCACCACACTGCTCCGAGCCTGTGGGGTATAGAGACACAAAGAGCAATGGAGGACAGAGGTATGGTTGGCATAATCTGTTTGTCCCTAAAGTAGAGAGTTCTTTGACCAGAGCGCTAAGAACATTACTTACTTATGTTACTTATGCCCTACATGTCCAAAGGTTTGTAGACACCTGATGATACAGCATTTCCTCTGAAATCAAAGTTATTAATAGGATGCTGTGAGTTTCTTGTTTAGGGGTTTCCCTTTGCAATCCTGCATGGAAGTCCATCACTCCAAGGACCCGATGTGGTCCTCAAAAAGTGCTCAGATGTCCAGTGATATTGGCAATGATTAGTGGCAGCATGGACAGGATCATGGGAATTCGAAATGACTACAAGCTTATCCCATTCAAAGTCCCCATAGCCATTAATATAGGGATGGTCCCCATTTGCAGCTGGCCTTTATGGAACTTGCTTCATGCACTGGGACACAGTCATTCTGGGAAGAAAAGGGCTTTCTCTAGACTGTGTCCAAAGAAATTGGAAGCACATTTATTTAAAGTCTTTTCATGTTGTGGTATAAAGGTTTTCCTTCACTGGAAATAAGGGGCCTAGGACAAGCACTGAAATACATCCCCAGCATTATCCCTCCTCTGCCAAACTTTACAGCTGGTAAACTGCAGCCAGACAGGCACTTTCTTCAAAACCCCACTAACAGATAGAGCAGAACGCATTCATCTCTCTCCATTTCCACTACTTTAGAGTCCAGTGGTGGTATGTTTTACACTACTCCGTCTAGCACTTGTTATGTTTGGTAATGCAGAGTTACTTGCAAGCTGTTCAGCCAAGGCCACACTATATAATTTACCTGGGTCTGACAGTTCATGACTGAGATGCTGTGAAACGCTTCGAATTTTCAATATCACCCACAGTTGATGATGGAATAGCTTGGAGGGATATGACAGTGACATCCTTTTTACAGTACCATGCTCCAATTCAGGTGAGCTCTTTCAGAACTGACCCATTCTTTTTCAATAAATGTCTGTAAAGATAGACCGTATGGCCCCCTGGACAATGGGACGAATGAAAACACCTGAACTAGTCATTGAAGAGGTGTGTCCCAATATTTATGTCCATATAGTGTAAAGGTAACATAGAATTGTATAGGAATGACTGAGACTGCTAGTTTGATAGTGTCCTGTCTGTTCTGGACCCATTTATATAAAATTAAAGTCCAACATCGCGACAGAAATGATGAAAATATTTTTCACTTATTTATTTTACATCGCCATACCACATCCCATACCAGGATTTGGGGTTTGATATCTTCAGTGTTGCAGCAGAGCTGCTCCTGAGCAGGTTAAGCCTGAGGACGGAATGCTTGCACTCTGATTTAATGAGTCATTAGGTGAATCTGAGATGGACGTGGGACTGCGACAGGGGGACAAAAAGTCCCATTGAGCGAGGAGGGAAATTGAGCCTGGATTTAGGGATTTTCGGAGAGCTTTGGCAGCTCCTCCTCTGCCCCGGCTCTCTCTCAGGTAGAGTTATTGCCTATGATATTTACTGGCTCAGGAATGCTGATGTTATCTCAGCTCCAGCCGCTGCAATCTGCCTCACCACTCTGCCAAGGTCTGTAAGACCGCTCACTTCCCTCCACTGGCCTATCGCTGCCCTTGCTTGTGTAAGTCTCCACAGACAGAGGCGTCTGCTAAACGAATAACCAGAACTGAACCTGCTGGATATGGACTTTGGCTTAATCCAAATTCCGATCTCTGTCTTGGCCTGACATCAAAGCCCATCGAAAGCCACGGTTAGCGAGAGAGTCACAATGGCTCCGTCCACTGTACATGTGTGTGTGTATTCGCGTGTGTGAGTACTGGGACCAAGGGACATTACAACAACACCTCCCTGCTGCCCTCCAGCCTGTGTACAATCTCCAGGCAGCTATAGTTAGCAAGATGTACGAGAGAGAGAGAGAGAGATCGGGCTCTATTCCGTTTTGTTCTCCATTCTTCAGTAATAACTACCAGGTGTGCTGGCATTCTCAACATTCTCAATGCCTATACTCAATCAACTTCACTCTCTCTCTGTCGTTCTGACTCTCTCTCTCCTTTTCCTCACTTGTTCTCTCTCTCTCTCTCTATCTACCTCTCTCTTCTGTATCACTGTCTCTTACTTTTATCTCTCTGTCTTTCCTTCTTTTCTATGTCTCTGCCTCACTTGTCTTTCGTTCTTTCTGTCTTTTCTCTTTGTTTCTTTTTCACAATTTCTCTCTTCTTTCTCCCATCTGGTCTTCTTGTTATTAATTTCTAATTCTCTCTCTCTTTTATTCTTTCTCTACTCTTTATATCTTTCTCTGTCACTAGCGTCTGTCTCTTTGTCTGTCGGTCTCTCTCTCTCTCTCTCTCTCTCTTTCTTTCTCAACTCTCTGTCTCTCTCTCTGTGCTTGTTGAAGCCCCCCCCCATACACACATGCACACGCACAGTGTATAATCATTGTATTGTTTGTATAACATGCACCATACACATTTGCCTATATATGATCCATACCCCCCCCCCCCCCCTCTGCCTCTCTCTCTCTCTCTCTCTCTCTCTGTCTCGCCTTCTCTCAGTCTGTCTGTCTCTGTCTCTCTCTCTCTCTCTCTCTCTCTCTCTCTCTCTCTCTCGGGTAGTTTTCCATGTTGGGACAACGACAGATCTGTGTCCTCAAGTTTTTTTTGTGTGTTTTTTTTTTTTTTCCAGTGACTGACCCCTAACTCGATCCGGCATTCTTATGAATCATAATTGTATCCATGTTCCCTCAGAAGTGGCACATGTGTTTTGAATTAACAGCCAAAATGCTTGACTCCCAGTCCCAATAAATTGTTTGCAGCCTCACTCAATTAGTAGTGAAAGATTTGACGCTCTGCGTGGTCGGTTGTGTATATCAGCGGGATCGGGAGGGGGCTCCAAGTATGCTGTAAAATTGAGCTGTTAGATGAAGTGCTACAGGGTGCCACACAAATTGACTGAAAACAGTTCTGCCTTGTGTTCAGTACTTGTTATGGCCTGTATCTGAACCAGCTCATGCATGTGTGAATTAATGCTGCCCTTAAAAACAGGCTCGCAAAAATGCAGCGTACTATACAGTATTTAAACAGATGTTTAGATTTAAACAAATATTTTTATTATTTTATGAAAATGTGCTTCCTTTAAACAAAAAAATAGGATCAGAGATTACCCTTCAAAAATAGCCTTTAAGTACAGATTACCCCTTTTTCATTCCCATGTAAAACACATAAAAAAAGTCCTAGGCATCTCAGGTCACCTGCCCAAACATTGATTCATAATTACAATCAGTACTGAGATTTTCTAAAGAGAGGTTTGGAAGTGATTAAAATGGGGGTCACCAACTCTGAACCACCTTCCTGCAGACTCAACTCTAAATCACCCCACCTGATCCAGATAATTACTGCCTTCAGAAATTCTGGATCGGCTGAATGGGGTGTGTTTGATTTGGGTTGGAGTTGAAACCTGCAGGAAGGTAGGTTGGTGACCCCTGGATTAAACAAACCCATTTACACACATACTGTATTTCACTAGAATAGATAGAACTTTTTTTGCCTGATGCCTGATGCCCTTCCTGACACAACCCTCACCACATTTTATTTTATTATTATTTTTTTTTTTCATACAGAAAATTGTATGGAAATGTTTTTTTTGCCTTTATTAAAGCTTCCCTTCTTTTCAGGACACTTGCTTTCAGGTGTTTTGCAAGAATCTCCCCAAAGTTCAGCCCTAGAAGTATTTTCTGCTTTTCACCTTTTAATTAATCCTACATTCAATAATGCTGAGGTCTGGTCTGCTGGGTGGTCGGTCGATTTGATCCAATATTCTACTGTTTAATCTGTTTGCTTTTCTCAATAAGAGCTTCTTAATCAGCTCAACATCCTGTCAGACCCACAGTGCTGAGTGGCCTTTTCACAGTGGAACGATGGACAGAAACACCTGTGGATTTTGTTCGGCTCTGAAGTGAGGGTTTTTTTTTTTCTTTGTCTCGAGGATGAAAGCTTTAATTGTTGTTTATATAATGGGGCACTTTTGGTGGTCTCCAAAGTCTTGCTTAGATGTGAGGAGTCTCTAAATCTTCCACCAAACATAGACAAGCATTAGCGTAGTCCAATCAACATATTCGGGAAATGTCCAAAAATGAATAACTTGAGGCTGTTTTGACTGGGAATCAAATAAATGAGTGATGCTTCTTGAATTTTTCTTGTTTTTTTGTTAAAAGTGCCAGTAAAAAGCCCTCTTCTAAAGGCAGAGTGTGTATCTATGATAACTAACAAGGGAAAATGTCAATTACACACACAAACACATAGCTCTGTATTGCTCAGGAGTGACTCTGCCACCTCGTGATGTGTTCTGCAAGTTTTTCTATGGCCACATATCGCACAGAATATTCAGTATATACAAATAAGTGTGGGACTGGGCTTTTCAGAGAAGCAATTTCATCCACTCCAGCCACATTATAAACAAATAACCCAAACAGAAGGCTTCTACACCGAGAAAAAAGGTGATTCATTTGCAGCAAGCAGCTGAAAACATATGGTAACCTGACGTGGCAGGGGAAGTCCAAGCACATTCCTTAAAATTTTGGCTTATGGCGATAAGTCGAGTAGTTCCCAAGTGGGACAAGCTGGTGATTCACTCAGTGTAGTGCTGAGTAGCACAGACACAAGAATGATATGCCTTAAAGCACCTTGTGAGTCACCCAGCCACTTCTTCAGAGCTTAAAGATGTGGGTGACAAGCCTGGACACATGACTGGTAACAACAAGCTATCTCATGCAGTGGAAACTATTGTTAGAAAACCTCTCATGTGCTGATTTCTGTCTAAGCACTATGCTGCCACTTCAAGACAGACTCTTTGTGGAGGAGACATGTGTGGACTTCAGTAGCTGCATAAAGAACGGCTTGCCTTCTTAATTATTTCCATGACCTACACTCACCTTGGAGATGTAAGACTTGATGCCTTCAGCCAATTTGATGCAGGGTTCTCCAAACAGTTGGGCCAGGTCCTCAGGGATGTCTCTGTTTTTGTCCAGGGCATTAAGTAGTCCCAGACATCGCAGTTCTTCTGTTACTCCCTGTTCCTTCACCTGCCAGTGGACCAATCATAGTACAAATTAAACAACATTGCTGCTTTGGTTCAAACTATGATAAAATAGGTTACTGGCTAATTTTAAAACCCTTGGGAACTGGCCAGTACTGGGACACCTGCTCATCCAAGAGTTTATGCTTCATTTGTTAAAATGACTTCTATTAATCTGTCCAGGGACATGTAAGGTTTCTTCTAGATTTTGGAGCATTGCTGTCAGGGGTTTGTTGCATTCAGTGGCAAGAGTGTTTATGAAAATATTAGCTGGAGCAGCATAATTCCAGAGAACGCAGTTCCACTGCTCCACAGTTCCACACTTGGTATTAGGCAGGCTGCCAATAGGTTCATATTTATCTGCTCCTATTCTTTTGCCACTACTTTCCTACAAACAATAGATAAGCTCTGTGTCAGCAATAAAAGTATCTAAGCAAAGCAGCTATATGCATTCATCTGAAGAACATCTAGAGTATCGCTCAGATCCAGGTTTGCTGTGCACTACTACATCTAAATTAGGGACTTTTCATGTGACATATGAGGCACGACACAAAGCAGGCCACAATGACTCCAGGTCAGTTTAATAATATGTGTCATGGTGGATTGTACTTGGGAGGGGATGGCTGACCCCTGATAAAAATGCTGGAGACCTGTATTGTGTGAAGCACAGTTACAGGAAATCAGGCGCTCATGTAAGTCCCATCTGAGACTGCTTTTATGGTTACTTGTAAGGTGGATACAATTTAGATAATAAAAACTGAGGTACTGTGAAATCATAAAGTCTGTCTGGACCACGCAGAGCACAACAACATCCAAGCTTTGTGAGCTTAGTTTTGTGGTTTTCTTATAATGAGCAAGGGTAGGACGCTTTGTTGCGGGTTGTTACGGTCTGGTACGCTTGTCCTGGACCAGGCCGAAAAGTACTGGAGCAGACAACCCATCTGATGCTTTACTATATCATTATTTTAAACATCTTTGCATGTGCCTCAACTCAAACCAAAGGAAATGCAGGACTCTGGACCTTACTCGATTTACACTATCAGTCTTGCAACAGTAGAGTGAAATCTTCCAGAGCTACGTCACTTGGGATCCCCATCTTAATCTCCTTTTAATGAAACATCACAGTTTAGCATTCTGTCAGGGCCGTGATTTGCTCAGAAAAGCACATCTTAATGTATCATCATACAGAGGCCCACCTCTGCTGCCTAACTCTTGACTTGTCAAACTGCTAGGAAGACTATGCTGTTATTTCCACCACTGGTTGAGGGAACTGGCTGAGGCGAATCCCTCATCGATCCTAGTTATTTGTTGAACTAGGGCAACTGAGTTGCTTTGCCGGTTCCTTTCTTTGGCCAAAACTGGTTAATCCTCAAGAACAACAGGCAAAGCACTGGAGAAAGAAAGTAGGGAAATCCCAAGTAACAACTGGTAACAGCACAGGCATTCCGTTTCAAACCATATGTCAAATCCAGGACACGGGTCAGCCTTGACCCTTTGAGTGGCGACTGAATGAGGCATTGCCGCGGGGCTTGCTCTAGCAAATCCTGCCAGGACATGCTCAGCAGAAACATCTCTAAACCAGCTGGAGAAGTATGTTCTCCTGGGGCAAGTTTAAGTGACCTTGCTCTGAGGCAAGACCTCCTCTCCTTCTTTGCCTCTTCTTTCCCTCTTTCCATCCACTTTCCTCTGTTGAACCAACATCCACTAATCTCAATTCTTGGCAACAATCTATATGTCTTGCATTAAAGAGTTTCTGGTATGCAATTTGAAGCCTGAGTCAGAAATTGCCTACATCACGCTGGTGCTTTTTGCTTTTAATGATTCTCTAACAGTCGCCTCCGGAGCGTGACAGAAAGTGTATGCAGGGTGTAGGTTGTTACCTCTCGCTCCATGATGTTAACGTGTGGAACACACATTCAGCAGCTAATGAGGGGCTTTTCCCCTCCAACGTGCGGGGAACAAGCAGATGCAGGCCAGACTGATCCAGGGCCAGTTTTACAGCTTCTGTCATGGTGGTTTGTACTTTGCCAGGGGTGCCTGATTCTTGATAAAAGCACTGGAGCCCTGCATTGTGCAAGGCACAGTTACAGGAAATTAGGCGTCCATTTAATTCTGACCTGAGACCAACGTTGCAGTTTCTTCTATTGTGGTTATGGAGATGATTTGGATGATGCAAACTGGCACTGAGGCACTGTGAAACCATAAAGTCGACTGGAATTCGCGAAGCACAACATCCATGCAAGTCTTGGAAAAGAGTTTCGCTTTTTCCGAATGAGAAAGGTTGATGTTTGTGGTTTTCTATGCAGCTCTTAAGGTCTAGTAAGGTTGTCCTATGGAAGGAACAGTTAGATTATTAATATGTGTACTCACATTTGACAACAACGTCCAAGGTGTAGTTTACCAACGTGTGCCAGAAACTGCTTGCATGTGCATGTGAGTGAACTGATGCAATGGCACTGCACTCGAACAAGCCATAACATCAACACTTCAGCATGTAAAATGTGTCTCCACTATACATCTATGCATGATCCTACACAGGCACCCTGCAGTGGGCCCCAGAACTGTGGGTAATGTGTAACACGGCTTAGCAATAAAATATACAGTGGAGGAACATAAAATCGGCACAAAGTGTGGCATTAACTTGCTGGTGGTAGGGATGTAAGTGTGGGGTCCAGAAAGGGTGGGAGAAAGTGGTTCCTGATCCCAGAGAGGCTAGCAGGAAATGGGGAACAATGCTCTAGTGTTACCCCTGCTTTCTGGAGCCAGGGGAAGAGTGGAGTTGAGCTGAAGCTGCTGAACTTTCTGCTTCACTCAACATTCACTGCTTTTTTGTAGGAAGGATTAAAAAGAGAAACCAGGCGTGTAACTCAAATCCATGCCAAGAGCTCTCCCCCTCTGGCTGGCTCCATTTCTTTCTCTTGCTCTCTCAATCTGTCTCCTTTACTCCATCTCTCATTGCCTTTCAGTCCCTCGGTTTGTCTTCTCCTCCTGTCTTGTCCCTATATGTGACCCCCCACCTTGTTTGTTTTCCACAGTTCTTCCATGGTGTCAAAAGAAGGAAAACAGAAGGCCGGTGCTTCCTTAAGTAATTTATGTGGGACAGACCAGAGCTGATTTTCAGCCTGACTGTTGAGAAACAGAGCCTGAGGGGGAGCAGGTTGTCAGGGCAAGCCTTAGAAGACCCTTAAAAATCATTCTTTCTACATGTTTTCCAATGACAGAGCTCAGGGGGTGGTGTGATCTCCTATACAGAGATTATCTGCAGGGGAGACTTGATCTTTCCCTATTTAAGCAAACATTTTTTCAGTGATTAATAATCACATGGTTTTAATCACAGTAGTGTTTGATGGAATTTACTTAAAGGAAATAAATGCAACGCAGAGAAATTTCCACATCAAGGCTTTTCTTGTAATCCACGCCTTTCTTAGAATCCAGTGCTTAACAACTGTGAGATAAGGCTGCAAGGTGCATCGTTTAGTTTCACTTCCCTGAATGAGTTGAGTTTCCAGGTCGAGAGAAATCTACCGTGCAATCTCAGCAGTTCAATAACGCAGAAGTTCACACCTGAATACACACACGCAAAGCCCATCACGGATCAGAGAATGCTGACGACAAAAATCACCTACTCCAAGTTGCTCCGGGAAACCGTCCTTTTACCCATAATCTCCTTTGTTTTGGCTGTCCTCGTTAGCTCGTAAATCTTTTAAAATGCATCTAGTGGAGACAGGCCCCATTGAGAAGTCATTGTGAGACATTTTCAAAGGAGCTGTGGTTATTCTAATAGCACTCAGCCCTGCTCCCTTCTGTTCTCCTTGGCTTTGGCTTGGACTCACCAAACAGAGTGCTCCTAGCATACTAACTATGGGTTTGACAGTGGAATCGAGCCGATATCCTCCAGCCAAAAGAGCCAAAAATTCCTATTAAGGCAGTCAAGCCTCTCTCTTTCTCTCTAAGAGAGAGAGACAGGAATCTACTCTTTGGTTTTTTAATTAATACAAAATCAGATTCTTGACATGGACAGCTTGGACCACTACCAAAGCCGTTTAAAATCTCTTGGGATCGCCACTGATCTGAGAATGAGTTTGTTCAAACTTAACCTTCTCAGAGGTTTTTGATAATTATAAAACAAGAAAGCACATCTGATTCTATGTAAGATGATTAAAAAAGTTCTCTCCTGGGATGCACTGCCCAGGTGCTGGCAACAAAAAACCTGCAGTGCTGTGTTTCCGATGTGACGTGAATCACTAATGGGTCTAAATGGAGAGATAGCATCTTTTTATTAGTGGTGGTTGTGGAGTAAACTGTGACTCTGGTTTACAGCCGTCTCTCATTATCATGATTGCTCTAGCAATCCCTGATTACGGGAATCTGCACAGTGGTGTTTACATGCCTTTAGGACAACATTGCTGGTAATCACCTTGGCTGCTGAAGACCAAAAGCGGAGCGATGGCTTTACGCCAAGCCCCACATCATTAGGGTTGCAGCTGTGTACGTGAAGGCTTCAAGCAGGCTCATCAGGCTTCTGCCTCTTGAAGGATGAGGTTTCTTTTTGCAACTTTTTCTATTCTCTCAAAAATAAACCGGCCAGTGTTTAATCTATAAAAACATCCCTAATACTGTTTATTGCGTCTTCAGATTGTGAAACCTTTTTTGAAAAGAATTACCAAAACGTCTGATGTTGCAAGACTTTTGAAAGACTGCTGCATGGGAATGAACCCATCTTGTGTGGATGACGAACACTGGCAGTGTTAACTAAAAATGAGGAAACAAAAGGCTTCTGTGGGTCTTTTTATTGATTCTAATGTATGCGATGTCGCCTCTGGGGCAATAAATAGACTGAATAGTCTGAACACAGGAGGGTAGACACACCCATCCATATTCTGTGTGTGTGTGTGTGTGTGTGTGTGTGTGTGTGTGTGTGTGTGTGTGTGTGTGTGTGTGTGTGTGTGTGTGTGTGTGTGCGCCAAGGCTGCATTTATGTTTAAACCTAAAATAGTTTGTGTCCCATTGGAAAAGATCCATGCCCTCCTTGGGGCCAGCTAGCATGGCGCAATGCCATGATTCCCACAAGGAAAGGCAGACAAATTTAGCGTATAAAGACGTCTGTGCAACGCCAGAGTTTAAGAAAAGAGAAAGACCAAGCAAGACAGACATGGAGACTAAAAAGAAGGATAATCAGAAATCAGAACGAAAGAAAGAAAGAAAGAAAGAAAGAAAGAAAGAAAGAAAGAAAGAAAGAAAGAAAGAAAGAAAGAAAGAAAGAAAGAAAGAAAAAGAAAGAAAGAAACGGACAAAGGAAAGAGGCAGGGAAGTTGAGAAAAGCGGGTGAGGGAGTAAAACTCTGTGGATCTTGGCAGCGGAAAATGTCACAGGAGGTTTACATGAGGGAGTTGGAGGGAGAAAGCCAAACATTTGCTTGCGGGGTATAACTTTACAGCAAATTTAGTTATTGTTGATCAAGGCCTCTTCAGAGCCCCTCGTGGACGCAGCGAAGTAGATGTGGGTGGCAGGGGGAGACGGAGCGCCTTGAGTGGGCACGCAGACAGGACGAGTAAACTCATTAAAAAAAGCAGCCACGCAAGTGGGTGAACTTAAAAAAGGGCTTAGTCATGGGTCCAGAATCGAGTGCCATGACCTAAAACAAAGACAGGCTGATTTGAATCTGGCAACCAGCTTTGCTTCTGACAGCCTTAGCGAGACAGAAATAGGTCAGTCTCAACACCAGCGCAATATGAGCGCCATACTCTTACGTGACAGTCCCTCCCTTTGGCTTTTCTCTACTATTTACAGTTTCTTAGTCCGACCAGGAGGTGACCTCGTTTTGATGTTCTCCTCAGAGAAAGACAGGGTTTACCGGGCATGATGGAGCCTGATCTCACTAAACGATTCAATGATTATACTGGATAAAGGGCAGAATCTGTGCCGACTACGAGATTCTGCCCAAGCAGTCACTTTGGAGTTGTTTTTTGGACTTTGTTCACACCTTACACACCCATCAAATGACTCGGTGCTTGCTGTAAACATGGAATGAAGAATGGTATCGTAGTCATTTCCAAACCGTGTCACTCTTTCTATATATACACACACATTCATATCAGAACAATAACACCACCTTGTTTCTACACCCACTTTATCAGCTATCTGTAATTCTATGATACCAGGCTGCAGTCCATCTGTTTCTCTGTATACTTTCACTCTGTTCTTCAGTGGTCAGGACCCCTCAGGACCACCACAGAGAAGGCCTTATTTAGGTGGTGGGTCTCATACTAGGGCTGTCAATCAATTAAACAACATTAATTCATTATTTGCATAATTTGTTGTGGTTAATCATGAATCATTGATTTCCTAATTGATTGATCATTACTTTTAATATTTTTGTATTGAGTTTCACAATTAATGGACCAATTAAAACTATCTAAACTAATGTGGCGTAAAATCTTATGATTATTTTGTATTATTATATGAAAATTATTATATTTTGTAAAATTATATCTTACAGCAATAGAACTGGAAGTTTCCAGGACCCTGATTCTTGGTGACACATATTACCTTAAAGAAAAAACAATAAAAACGATAAAAAATGGTGAAAAATGCAACAGGATTTCAATAATATGGATTTCACAGCCCTACGTCTGTCTCTAATTGGATTAACAGCCGGGATTGACGCACCGTAATGATGCACAAGTGTCCGAAACCACGTTACCTCACTACACAACAATGAGAACAATAAGGAAACATTACACATCACTGAAGTGGCTTAAACCCAAACTGTCCTTGGCCTACCCTCAGTGGCTTACAGTAGTTCACTCCCTAACACTAACCACAGAGTGTATTTTAGACCTAATTATGGCTACCTCCACAAAAACGGGAAAAGTCCCTTTCAAACATACAAAAACAGCATCACAGAACTGATGAGTCCAGAAAAACAATGCTGTAGATCAGGTCTGACGGCAGTGCTGGTTGGGTAAGCTGTTCAGACGTCACAGGTTTGAGCTGTCAAAATGTCAAACAGTGGCATGGATGAATGAGGGCCTAGATCTGCTGGAATCCATCCCACAGAGAAATGTACAATGTTCCTCAGTGATTTGTGCTGAAACTGCCTGGAGCTTCCAAAACCAGAAGCAGGATGTCACTTTCCAAAAAAAGCTCATAAGAGTCGCTTCACAGGAGAAGGCAAAACATGCCATATTGTCACTACGAAAAACATGTATCTCCAAAATTTTACAGGAAAGCAAAAATGTGCTTAAGAAGGAATGGACGTTCATGTAAAATAAGAGTAGTTAAAGTCATGGTGGAGCATTTCTATTGGTCCATTCATCACGAATTCCGATACAATATAAAAAACGAGTGCCAGATTATGGAGAAAACTGCACAGCAGGAACTGGAGCGCTGAAATTTCTGAAAGTGTTATTTTCACACACTGGGATTTAAACGGTGCTCAGTGTTGGAGTTATTTGACGGAGTTGATCAGGTCAGAGTTAATCCAGCTCTGTTCAACTCTGCAAGGCCTAATTCAACTCCACTGACCCTTGTAAATGCCTGAAATGTGGGCAGCTTGACTGCATTAATTTCTGAAAGTGGGGCTCTGCATTGGCACTCTCGCCTGATCGGGCAGCCGTGGCCTGGTGACTGGAACGTTGCCGGTTCAAATCCCACAACTGGCAGGGCATGACTGACACTTAACTCCCCAGTGTGTGAACTTACTGGTGTGTGGATGGGTTAAATGTGGAGGAGTCAAAGAAGTAAACTAGTTAAAGAGTTAAATGTATGAGAATAAAACAGCAGAACAACACAGAGCAGTGTTGTTTTTCTAATATTGTTTTTTCTAATATGTTGTTATTCTAATATTTTTAGTTAAAAAAGGAACTCTTTAGAAAGGGATTTTTTTTCCTCCTAATGAAGTGTGTGGAGATGTATAAAAAATGGACAAAAATGGAGACACACGGTTTTGATTGGACAGTGAAGATACACGTTTTCTGAAGTTTGGAATTTGCAAAGCAATGGATAATGGAGTGCTGAAATGAGATGGGAACTTCATATTTGCATAAGCTGCTCACTGAAGTGCCTTAATAGAGTCAGATACGCCACGACAGGTTTGTAGGAAACGTCACTAAACGTAACTTTCGAAATGCATCGAAATCTCTTCTGCCTGTTATCAGCTGAGACCAGAGATCCTATCACAACAGGGTCTCACAGTCTGCTCACGTTGGTCAGATGACAGTTGCTGGTGCTTTATGTCTATTCTGACACATCAGTCTTACCTGCTCTAACTGGTATGACATGAGACTGGGTTCTGAGAAGAGCACACATGCTCTCCATGAAACTGATGATGCATTCAGAAGAGAAAGCTTTGCAGAAAGTTGGGAATCGTGGAAAAGGGATGCACGCTAGATTCTGCTGTATGCATGTCACACTTTTAGTAATGAAGGGTTCTAGAGAGATGGCTAGTACTGGAAAGCAGCACATTGACTCTTTGGCCCTTTTAGAGGCATATGATGGAGATCTCCATCATATAGAACCACTGATCCAGACAGCCTCCTCAAGCATCCGAGCTGTTAAGAGTTGGCATGGTTTTCTGTAGAACCATCTTCACCAAAGAACCTGGAGAACCCCTTTCAAGGGTGCAAGATTGAGCACAGCACTTACAGTTGTTGAATAAAGTATGCATTGAAGCAGTGTCCACTCACCCTGGATAAGGACATGTTCAGGTAGACGAAGAGTCCCGTGGTGGAGGCGATCTGCAGGACCACCACTACGATCACCACCATGGCAATCCAGAGTTTGGAGGGCGAGTCTCTGCGGCTGTTCGCCGGCACCATCATGTAAGTGGTGGACTCGCTGCTGACCGACCTGAAGTAATCCTGGTTGTTCTGAGTGGCCATGGCATTCCTGGGTCGTGAGTGGAACAGGGAAAAAACACACGAGCCCAAACGAGGAGGAAGGAGTGACTGAGCGTGATGTGGGAGGAGACCACCACAAGAGCAACAGGAGGCTTCGCAACTTTCTCCCACCTGTTTTAGACAAGCCCCGCCTTCCTCAGCGAGGATTGGCTAGCGGCGGCCCGTCTGCTGCGCCGGGATTGGCCACAAATCCATAATCGCAAATGATCTGAAATGTTTCGGAACTGTGTCTGAACTACTGACCAATCGTCGCGCAGGAGGGCGGGGTTTGTGAAAACAGGTGGGAAACTGCTGAGAGGGGTTTAAAAGGTGAAAGTCTGCGGGATGTTTTCATACTTACTGTACATACTTATTTATATATTTATATTTATATTTATATTTATATTTATATTTATATTTATATTTATATTTATATTTGTAAGAGACACACAGGACAGATTTTGCTCTTTTCAGGAGAGTCTAGGCCACTCAAATTCCACTTCATTTAACATCTAAAAAATGAACAAAATGTAAATGATTGTATGAATTTGACCATGTTTTGATAAATAAAAGCTTTTTTTGTTTGTTTATTTTTTGTTTATAAGGACTCCTATATGTCAGAATTCCTGTGGGACATTGATCATCCACAGTGTTTTTGAGCTGAATGTAAGAATTTTTATGAATTATGTGAATTATTAGATTGACAAGTTCAAAATACTTTAAAATAGCTGTATATCATTTATTATTATTATTATTATTATTATTATTATTATTATTATTATTATTGTTGTTGTTGTTGTTGTTGTTGTTGTTACTATTACTATTATTATCACTATTACTATTATTATTACTACTACTATTATTATTAGTGTTACTATATTACTATTGTTACTACTACTACTATACTACTACTACTACAATTTACTATCACTTTTGTGAGTCGCTCTGGATAAGGATGTCTGCTAAATGCTGTAAATGTAAATGTAAATGTAAATGTACTATTATTATTATTATTATTATTATTATTATTATTATTATGATTCTGATTCTTCTTCTTCTTCTTCTTCTTCTTATTATTATTATTATTATTATTATTATTATTATATATCAGTATACATATAGTTGAAAACCACTATAGCTTAAAATGTGTGTTAGTGAGATAGACTTTGGTTGTTTCAATGAAATATAGTTAATTATACTTAATTATACTTATACTTAAATATAGTTATTATATTTAATGAATGAATATTTGATCTATGCAATGCAGTGAAGTAAACACATTCTTTTTGAGTTTGTTGTCATTAAGATGATAATGTTACATTAATTGAACATAGCTCTATGATATTTAATCAATTTGGTTAGATATATTATAGCGTTTATTTTATATATTATTTTTCCAATTTAATCAACCAGGTTTCGTGGGACCACTTAACATTTCATATCAGGTGGCCCTTAATCCTGGTCCTGGAGTACCACTGCTCTGCACATTTTAGAGCTTCCCCATCTGCCCCCACCACACCTAATACTGCTGAACTAATTAAAAACCTGTCCTAAGGTGAACTGGGTGTGTTAGAGCAGGGAAACACTTCAACAGTGAGGTTCAGTAATACTCCAGGACCAGGTTTGAGAACCACTGCTCTGTGTTCAAGAGAAGTCATTCATCTACACTTGAACTAAAGTGTGTCCTCTGAAGGAAGGCAGATGAAACTTCTCCAGCCAATATCTCACTATGGCAGCTGTCTTCATGTCAGCCCCTGAGGTAAACAGCTGGAGTGGAGAAACATGGACAAGAAGAGCGTATGTGGGTGTTTGCCTTAAACGGGTTTGGTTTGGTGGAGATAGGAGACAGATGTTGGGCCATACAAGCTGAACCAGGCTGGTAACGCCCTCACATCTTCTGCTGTGTGGACTGGGCCAATGGCTAGACTGGATTACTTTAACTGCTCAGGAACTCAGAGTGGACAGTGTGGTGGGATGAGAGAATTTGATCTTTTTAAGTATGAAACCGCATCAACAACAGTATGATCATTTCTTTGTGTACATAGCACAGTTAATCCTTAGAACTGCAGGAGAAAATCTTCACTGTCCAATGAAAAGCAAGCATCTGTAAAAAGGTGACTGTATAGGAGAAGAAAGAATGTTCTTAACCTTGAATAAAAGTTCCTGTAAAACAGTAAATTTCAAGAAATTTGAGAAATTCTTTTGAACAATAGAACATTCCCTTTGGCCTCATCATCGGGAATGATTTACTGATGATTTGGAAAAAGCCAAATTAAAAGTTAAATCTATTAGAAAATGGGGAAAAAAGACCAGGAAATATATTACAGGTGGCAAGGAGTGGACTGTTTACTAAAATGTTTCATACTGGACTGTGTGCGCTTTTCTGAAACTGCCAAAATCATAGGGACTTATTCACCAACTGTTCATAAGAATTATTTTCTTTAAACCCACTAAAACACAGTTTTCCCTAAGATTCTGACATTCACCAGTGTTTTTGTTGGGATTTGTTCAGTGTGATCCATCATTATAAGAGCAGAGCTGCGAACAGTTCTGTGGTTTAGAAACACATCTTGAATCGGATTTAGAGGTTTTCTTAAAACTTCTCAAGAACATATTTTTAGGAAGATATTGGTGATTTATGTTTTTTTTTAAAGTACCAAAAGAAAAGTCCAGTATATTCTTGATTTTTGAGTTGAAAGCAAACATTAAAGTCTGGATCAGTACATTTTTCCAATAATTTCTATACCTGCCAATTACAATGCAAATATCAATGCCAGTAATTTAAGCATTTATGAAATGAAGAAATGGGGAGTAGATCCAAAAATGCAGATGATTTGTATCACAGTAGATAATGTACAAAATTAGGGCTACACAATATATTGTTTCAGTATTTTCATCGTATTGTGCAGTTTTCACATCGTAAGCCATGCAATGTCACATAAGGCAAATTTAATTAAATGTTACATTTTATTTTGCTGCTTGATACAAATGTAAACATTTCCATGACAAATTGACCTGAAGCAGATTCTTTCTGCCCAATATGCTGTGTCTTTACTCCAGTCTAGTATACACAGAGGGTATAAATAATGTCTTGAAACATTGGATCACTGACTGAAATTTGGTGAAAATTACTCTATTTTTTATTATCACAATATTTATTGCAATGTCAGTTTTTTTTCAATATCATGCATATATATATATATATATATATATATATATATATATATATATATATATATATATATATATATATATGCATTATATAGATGATTACATGAGTATAACCTATGTTCATATGCATGTAGATCAATTTCACTTTTAACTCATCATTACACTAATATATGTCAATAGCTATAATTGGAAAAGCAGCAATTCATATAAATACAATTGTCTTCACTCTGTTACATGTGTATAACAACACAAGAGAGATTATGCTGTTATAGCTGTTGATAGTTGATAGTTGATGTGTATTTATTACTGTTACATTATTGTAATCCATCTGTAACTGTCAAAACATCACAACTGTTATTACAAGTACGGCTAAGTTTTCCTCAAACTCAGGCCTGGCGTCTCCTGCTCTGTACATTTTACAGGATTCCTTGCATTAACACACACTCAGCTTCTTAATGAGCTGATTAGTTAAATCGGGTGTGTTGGGAGCAGGTAGTCCACTAAATACTAAATGTGCAGGGCATGAGGGGCATCAGAACTGATCTTGAGAAACACTGGGCTATGTGATACCTAATAAATATCAATGTATTTGAAACAATTTCATACACAATATAAAACAAGTATTTCTTAATTCCATGCTTACTACACAGGTTACCTTGTGCAATATAATACAAGATTTAACACCTTGTGTGTGAATCGGTCATTTGTAGAGAATTGGTTTGGAGGGATGACACTCAACAGAGTATAGACTTGTGCAAATGTTGCCATAGAAATAATGCAATGCAATTTAACATTATAAATAAGGGTTTAATCATATTGTATCATATATATCACATATATAACCTCTTAAGCATACTGAGTTGTGAGTTTTATAATCATGTCATGCAACCCTGATAACATGGATTGTTAATGTGTAATTACACAGTTATTACAGACAAAAAAAAGGGGAACCTGAGTTTTTGATGATGCCAATATGATTCTAACACAACTGTGTATATCTACCAATTTTACATTAATTGCATAATATAATACATAGACTAACAAATCTTTCTGTATCAAGTACACATCCAATCAGCAGTCCTCACCTGAACACATAAACTAGAGCATGAGAATGTACAGTGTCTTTTCAGCTTCATGCATCAAATTACCCAAACATACAGAACTCCCCATATCCAACACTTACACTTTTCTTCTCTCTGTATGGGTTCTTTTGGATTGCTTTCAGTCACCTGTACAATTACATAAATACAAAAGCTTGTTCTCCATCATCACTGACCCGAATAAAGTTCGGCAGCATATTATGAACCCTGATTAATTGGCGCTGTGAGAGAATGTGTGTATTAAATGAAGTCCTGTGGCACGAGGCCTGCGCCATGGGGGCCGCTGTATGTGTGTGTGTGTATGTGTGTGTGTGTGTATGTGTGTGTGTGTGTGTGTGTGTGTGTATGGGGGGGTTGTCTTTGTATGTACTGTGCATATTTCTGGCTCTTGCTGGAGAAAAATAAATGGATGTGTTGCAGCCTTTGGGAGACGCAGAGGGATTGGAGCTGGGAGATTTTCCAGAACCCCTGTGATCCATTCAGCTCCATACATATAAACTGTGTCGTAATCACCCTATCCTTCTCTCCTTTCTCTCCTTTTGTCCATCTGCGGTCCGTCTTTCTTGCTAGTTTTTGCTCCTTCTCTCTTTTGTGGCAGTGTAACTCCCTTAAATGCTGGAATAAATACTTCTCCAGATGCTGTAACAGGGCTGGACTGAAACCCATTGTGTCTTCTCTGGACCACAGCTGCGATGTCAGCACCCCTGAGTATGTGTGTAATTGTGTATGAGTGTGTGTGTGTGTGTGTGTGTGTGTGTGTGTGTGTGTGTGTGTGTGTGTGCTGTTACATTTGAGTAGTGGTGGCCAAGAGTGGGAGAGAGTGGGAGGCAAGAGTTCACTAAAGCACATTCCTGCCATGTTAGGTATCTGTGCTCTGGGAGTATTAATGGGATGCTGTAAAAAGTCTGCTTTTACAGTCTCCAAAGCGCACTTCATAACAGCCCTTTCAATCACCAGGGCGAACATGACGGCGTCACACTGTATTTCAGCATGGCCTCTTTATTGCTTGTCTTAACCGCATTTTTTGATTATTACTTATTATTACTGATGTAGGGCAATTGTTTCTTGCATAATACACAACCTTAATACCCTTTGTGAACAGTACTGTGACATTCACTGTTTCTTCTGAAATCAAGGTTTTCCTTCCTTTGTTGCAGTAACTGTCTAAATTTCTACTCAGTTTTGAAGCATTGTTATGAAGATTTGATTGCAATCGATGACAAGAGTGTTAGTGAGCTCAGGATGTTTGATGATCATCCACCTCTGTTTATGTTCCCCACCTCTGTACTTATAACAAAAGTATTGGATGGAGCACCAACACAGAAAACACAGATTTACTGCTTCTCAGCTCAGTGTTGGAGAGCTTTATACTCCTCTAGTCAATGCCAGTAGGTTCCTATTTAGATGCTCATTCCAGTGTGTTCTATTCTTTTGGCAGTACTTCTCCACAGACCCTATACAACCTGTGGGTGTGCATTTGCACATCTGTGTCAGCAACTATTGCAAAGTGGCTGTATTCGTTAGAAGGGGTGGCCGCAAACACTTGGATGTAGAGTGTGTCTGCGCTGAAGGTGACCCTTTTTAGCCTGATCTGGTACTGTTTTCTGTTGATGTTACAGTTTGGTTTGGAGATTCTGGTCCTTAAAAGTCATCTTAATGACTGAACTCACATCAGTTTGAAGGCAACAGACATCTGCGTTTCATCCTTTTTCTGTCACACTTTATTAATGCAAGGTGAGGGTTATGGGGGCGGTCACAAGCAGATGTTCATCAAATTGTTGGCGCTTGACTCTTATTTCCTCCCAGTTGTGTCCAGATGGGTGTTACACTGGGCTGCAACTGGCTGTGTAATGGTCAAAGTCATGCAGTTCAAGAAATTGTTTCTGGATCAGTCTGGTCTCATTCTCTGCCAGGAGGCCCGTTGACCGATTGATTCAGCTCTAGCCATGTGTTCAGCATTCCCACATGTTTCAGGTGCATTTTTTTCATATTAGCCTGTTTATATGTCATTCACACAATTATCCATAATGGTATCAACCTTAATTGACATTCAGCAGGAGACATTTGATGTCTGCTGTCCATCTCTACGTGCTTGTGGTTGATGTCCTGCAGGACACTCAGACAACATCTGTTCTTGCATTGTAGAAGATTCTACCACAAAATCTAATGCAGGCTGTTTCAGGCTGTCCACTGAAGTTCCTTGGTCTGATTGTGGAAAAGGTGCCCCAGGAGAGACTTGTCACTCTTACGTTGCCCTCTGCTGGCAGTCTGCAGATCTTCACAGTACTGGAGGAGAGATGCCAGCAGGTCTCCCACAGTCAAGCCTTGAAACTGGGCTTTCAGAGAGAGGCTTCCCAGCTGTGGTAAAATAGCAGTGTTATTATTATTATTATTATTATTATTATTATTATTATTATTATTATTATTATTATTATTATTATTATTATTATTATTTCACAAGAAAAAAAGTCTTCTTCAAGTGCTATTCAAATTTTATGGGTACTGCCTCTTAATAGACATATAAGTGTATAGGAATATAATAGCAGGAGTTATATGATGGCTAATGGTAGGGGTGGGCGATGTGGTAAAAATGTCATATTTAAGGCATTTTCTTTTTGCACAATATGTATTATGATATTTTGACATGCAGGCAAAATGCTTTAGTAGCAGCTGATAAAAACTGCTATCCAAACACTGTCCTATACTTTGCACATGAATTTATATCACTGCTGTCAAATGAAAAACAGGTAACTCAATTTTTGCCAATCTTTAGTTTTCTCCATGGTCTGGACCCTGTGTCTGTTCTGTACGCTGTGTAAATAATTCTGGATGAACAGACCTACAGAAATTCTATAAAACTACTTTTAATTACTCTTCTGTTACATTAACGTTTTGGAAAAAGAGATTAAGTTTCTCATTGGACAGTGACAATATTCACTTTTGTGAGCTTGTATTGTTGTGTAACCAGCCAATAAAAACAGGACATTTTTGAATGCACATTTTACACTTTACTACACCCTCCGTAAAGAAAAACAGGTTGCCAGATTCAGAAAAACAATAATGGGGTTGTAAATAGGCTTGTAACATTGCCCCTGACAAACACCCATACTTACTATTTATATCTGAGGACAACTTAAATACTCAATAAAAGCACTCTGTTGCATTTAAAGTGCAAAAATGGTCATTTGAGCCATTGATTATACAATCCATCAGTTCCCGAGGGAATTGACGATGGTTCTCTTTATGGCACCTTTATGTTTAAGAGTGTTCAGTAGTGAATGAAAGATGTAAGTTGAGGTACTCCATACCTGATGCTGAATATGACTGTCAGATACATCAAGCTGAAGTTCTGAGGCTTTGGTGTGGGAGGCTGCAACCCAGAGTAGCACACACTGTAATTCTTTTATGTCATGACATGACTTATCAGAAATAAAGCCCCTCAGAACAGTTTGTTCTGTTCTTCGCAGAGAGGCATCTGAGCTACTGAGTCTCCCAGAATCATCAGTAATTGGGTTGCATCTTAAGAGAGAGTTGGAGGCTTCTTGTATGGAGCACTGAACCACTTCATGTGCAATCTTCTCAGCAAAAGAGCAATCAGCCGTTGATGTCACAGTTCTGGAATCAAACCCGACGAAGTTCTGTACTGATTCCCCATTATAGCATTCAGTGCTCGTGGTTTGTTGGAACATTGTGGTGCTTAGACACAAATTATGGTCCTGAACCTTTTCTTCATCAGATGTCACTGATTCTGATGCTTCACTTGGAGAATGTTGATTGGGTGCATGTTGTAATGTACTTGTTTCCAGCTCGGAGCGAGCCTGGACCAGAGTGCTTTCAATTAGCCTGCCTGCCAAGCCTCTCAGCACCTCCATATTTGGGACAGCTGGGCTTGATTTTGGCAGTACAGTGTCACCTAATGGTTGGGTTGTCTTCTCCACGCTGGTCTCCAAACACGATGCCATTTCATCCACTGAGTTTGACACGTGACTGTTTTGCTTGCTTTTTCTGTCTACCCTCTTGCACCCCATCACCTCCACTACAGACATTATAATGATCTCCTGTGCCAAATGGTGGGCCAGGAGCTGCACACCTCTGACAGGTGCATCTCTGTTTATGCTGGTGCTTGGATGTTCTGCAGTGATGCAGCTGATGATGTCTGCAGACAGCCAGGCTGCATAGTCTGACAGTGTGGAAATCCCATTTTGAAGCCTGCCTTCATCTTCTGTCCCAGTTACATCCTGGCCCTCAACCTGTTCCCCATGCTGTGAGCAGGCTAGTGACAGGGAACGCATCAATCGAACCATAAACTCTGATTTGTCTGATGCAGTTTCTGTCATTTTGTCCTCCGAGAGGGATTCGGCCTGTTGATCTTTGGGAGTTGGAGGAGGGGGTGAGGGCAGGAACTCCTTTGCTAGTCCTCCTTTCAGCTTCCTGGAGAAACTAGCTCGACTCTTTATCATCTCTGGGAGTAATGGAGTGCTTGGAGGAGCATCAGGGTAGTCAAGGGAGCCCATTTTAACCATATCATTCAGTGGGTTAGAGTACGTCCCAGTGAGATCAGAGTACTGGACTCTAGAACCCAGGCCACGGAAAAGTCTATCATGGGTTTGTGTGCTTTCGTTTTCTTCAATCTTGGAATCTACTTCCATATCAGGCTCTTCCTGGCCACAGCAGTACATGGAAGGACCTGGTTGACAGTTGAGTCTGCCAGTAGCATCTTTTTCAACAATTGTTTTTGGCAAAACCTCAAACGTGCCACATGTGAGGCCACTATGCCTGGCTATCTCATCCAGTACACTGCCATAGATCTCAGATGATAACTTTGTAGCAAGCTTTTCCTGGTCACTAATTGTCCACTTATTCCCTTCAGTTGGGTCAGTGATGTTACTTATTTTATCTGGAAGGATCACCATTCTGTCTTTGTTGGACCGAGTGCCACTTTTCCTCACTGTGTTGTCCAAAATATCTACTGAAAGCATGTCAGCAAATCGGTGGATAATGTCTGCCTGTACTGGCTTGGGTTTTAGATTCTCATCCCTACATTCCGACTTCAAATCAGATCTCCTACGCCGTGCCTCATTCAAGGCACTGTGGTATGCCTCCAGTGTCATGAAAATAGATGACTGGTTATAGTCAGGTTGAGGGCATGACTGAGTGTTAAGGTCAGCTGCCACAGGATCCTAAAAGATGAAGCACAGGTTAACTGATAAATTATTGAACCAAGCAGGGTTTAAAAAGAGCAAGTGCTGTAGCTGCTTCTAGCATACTGAAAAATCCAGCTCAAGACCAGCCTTTGCTGCTTGCTGAATCTGGATGGGCTAAGCTGGAGTGTGAGGGTCATACTAGTAAGGCTGGTCAATCAGTTTAATCATGCTGGCCATATTGGTAAACAACCTATGTTATGCGGCTTAAGCTGGTTGTCTAGCTTGGTCGGGTTGATCAGGTTGGTAGACAAGTTCAAGCATCACACTCACAACAAAAACATGCTGGTCAGGAGCTAATGTTGACCAGGTTGACCAGGCCACTTTTTTCAGCAGGTACATTATTGAATAAAAATCTATAGACTACTGATGAAAGGATCGAAACTAATTATTGAGTTTTTGTTATTTGAAAATCAGGGTTAAAGGGCTTACAAATATATTCTGTTACAGTTTGCAATTGTAATGTAATTCAAGGTATGATTATCTTAAAGTAACATAATCTGATTACAACCCCCATCTAAAATAAAGATCCTGATTGGCCCTGTTTCTGAGTTTGACTCTCTGTCGTCCCACCCCCAGCTTAAACAGAGATTCTGATTGGCTTTGTTTAGGAGTTTGACTCTGATGTCCCACTCCATGATAGAGATCATCAAGACTCCAGATCATATTACTGAATCATATCCAGAAAATTACTTTTAACTTACTGTAACTGTAAAACATGTTATAATATATTATAATCAATAAAATGCAATATAGATTTATTTACCTTAAATACGTGTTGTAGGTGTTTTTACCTTGCAATTCAAATACTTTGAGATCAGAAAAAAGATATCATAATGAATGCAATTAAATACAATGTAATTATCAATTAATCATACATGTAGAGCATTTTGTACTTGAATAGAGATTCAGCCTATTGATCTTTGGGGGGGTTAAAGTGGGGCCAGGGAAAAATACTTTGCTTGTCCTTGTTTCTGATTCTTGGAGAAATTAGCTCATAGGGCAGTGAAGGGGGTCCATGTTAACCAGTTCATTAGAATAAAGACTTTTAACAGAAACAGCATATGATAGTTGTATTCACTTGATGCAGAAGGGACGTTTTTAACAGTTATGTGTGTGTATTTAAACATTTAGCTGATGATCAATGCTGGTTATTCAGTCAATAAAAACTATAAAGCTTACCCAGACACGAGACGTCTCTGTATTCGGGCTGGTGGTCAGCTGACATAGATGCAGTCTACTGCTCAACCACTCTTCATTCATCTAACGGAGTGATATGAAAAGTTGGCATGAAATATGAAATATGGCAACATTTTATTGTATCAGCAGCTTATTTAACACGAAACACAATGTACATTCTCTTCATATTGTCAATATTTGAAGAACAGTGACCAACTACATGCTTTATTACAAAGAGTAATTATTCCTTTTTATGTGAATGAAGTACAGCACATTTTGAATAACAGTCACTGTAGTGGGTTTGAGACAGTATGTGAATAACAGAGGCCAGTTATGTGGGATGTTTTCATAGTTTGATGTACTTTTATTTGCCAAAACATAAAAAAAGTATTTACAGGAGACAGCCACACATTCCAGATATTATTAATTCCAGGAGATCATAGGCTGCTTAATTTTTGACTTCATTTGAGGTGTAAGATTTATATATTTGTTTGATTTTTTACCATGTTTTGATAAACAATTTACCCTTGCCTTCTTTGTGTGTTTTTGGCTTATGAGGACTAAAAAGCACTTTGCAATCCTGAAAATTGATCATCCAGATGCATCCAATGCAATTGTTTTGATGAATTATTTGTGATGATTTAATTGACAAGGATATTTATGATATTTAAATGATATAAAGAAAAAACTGTCCTTTATTGCTTTGTTATTTATGTATGTTGTGGTATCATCCTTCCTTGGGACTTTTATTCTGAAATCTGTGTGTGAATTTGTTCTGAAATTTCTGAATTTCTGAAAAAGAGAGCAAACAGCCCCTCTCCTCTCATTTTCCTCGATAGCCTGATATCTGGGTCAGTGATGTCAACCCCACCCCTTACTGATCAGTCAGAGTCTGCATGCAAGTTGATCATGTACATGTGGACAGAGCACTAAACATGCAATTGAAGCTCCTTTGGTGTTATAATTGGGATTTAATTCAGATGGAAATGAGTGAATACGTTTTCTTCTTCCATTTTCTTTTCTACTGAAAATGGTTAGATAGGGTAAGTGTTATGATATGTGTATCATGTCTGTAGGTTACACTGATCCTGAAATATGAAGCCTAGGAGATGGCATGTAATTGCCCACAAAGTGTGAATCTCAAGTTAAAAATCCGCTGTTATAAGTGTATTTTATCTGCATGTGAAAATACTGAGGTCAATATTGAGTGTTGTGAAAATGTCTTTACATATTGTGACATAACACATAACACTGATGTATTCATAAAATGAAGAAACTGGGACTAAATCCACCTTGAGCATAAATCCAGAGAGATGTCAAATTTTATTTACAGGGATTTAGAAATGCAGAAAAATTAATAAAATACAGATCTTTAAGCAGAGTATTCCAACATCACAAACACATTCTGCTCCTCCAGAGACCAATAATACCTCACTGAATGTTGGTTATAAATATTGGCCAGATCGAAATATCCATCTGATGTCAATGATAACTGTTCAAACAACAGTGCCTTGAAAAAGTATTCATACCGCTTGAACTTTGTGTTACACCCACAAACTTGCATTTTGCTGGGATTTTATTTGACAGACCAACACAAAGTAGATTCTAGGTTTTCATTTATTTAAAAAAATGAAAACTGTGTATCATTTTCATTCATTTTACAAACTGAAATGATGTGGAAAAGTTCAAGGTATGAATTCTTTTTCAAGGCACTGTATCTGTTGATACTCAAATGATTTCTGAATGACAGGAGTTCTGAGGTGTAAGTAAATTTACAGGGTAAAAATCAACAAAATTGTTTTTATCCTATATACCCATTGGCCATTCTCAAACACATCAGGATTTTTGATTCAGCTGATATAAGATAAGATAAGTTTCTGCCTTTTATGTTCAAGTCATATGAATTATAAATTTAAATGGTTTTCAACCCAGAACTTAATCAAAAAAACATTTGCTAAACTGATTATAGATCAGCACAGCAGGGGACTAATTAGCAGCACCCAGAAGCTCAACTAATGAGCAGATAAGTTGGTGTATTTGCAGGAACAGGGTCACCTGACTGACAGGAAAGGAAGTGGGTTTTTTGAAGCCAACCGACATTTCCCTTTGTGGCTGATTTGCAATCATCTAAGCTAGCTTTCTTTTAATAGGATCTGTAAAACAGAAGTTGGTATAATGATGGACTATGCAGCCCGAATGCTAAACTCCAAATGTATTGTACCATGTTTTCAATGCTGCATTTGTAACTGAAACTGATGTTCTAAAGAAGTGTGACATGACTGTGTATGCCAGTCTAGAGGAACATTAACTATACAGATTACTGATAAGATGGCAGAGGTGGAAGGTGGCAGAGGTGAATGGAAAATGAAGAAAACACAAAGAGCAAAGAACCACAAAGGTCTCCTTATAATAAACTGATCTGTAACTGCTTCAAGGCCTGGTCTGGCCTTGAGGGACACATGTTTTCTACTAGTGTGCAGAGAGCTGATGTGAGCTCATTTGAAAATCAGTATTAGATAAAACTCCTTTAAAAGGCCTGACTGATCATAGAGGTATACACGGTTCAGAAAATAAAGTGGTTATCCAGTTGTTTGCTTGTACAAATTATTGTGGGCTGATTAATTTGGCGAAGGCATGAAAAATCCCAAAAAGATTCGTAAAAATCCCAAAAAATCCCAGTGCGACTGAGATGTTCCAAAGGGTAACACAATCCACATGTGATTGCGTTTTTCAAAGCAGTGTAATGCTTCTGACCACCAAGAAATGAGGGACATGGCCGAGCGTTCTTGTGTGTCTTTCTCTTTCACTGTCTTTGTTCTTCCAACACTAATGTTGTCTCAAGGCACACAATATAGAGTCAGTAAGGGTGGGAGCATGAACTGGAATGATGTCCACTCTTCCCTCTTGTGTCAAACTAAAGAAAAACAACTGGGAGAAAGAGATGGAATGGACAAAGAATGTAGAACGGATCAGGGATATAAGAATGTGGTTTCTGATTCAGAAAAGAGACATTGGAAGGCAGCTTGAAGGATTTTGTGTAATAATGACAAAAGAAAAAAAAAAGATTACTGATCTGGATGAGGAGCTTGACATGTGAATGTTTCCCAAAGGACCTGATAGACGTCACAAAAACTGGCTTTGACTTTCAAGCAGACTGTCTGATCTAATCCACCCACATAATGAACTTTTTTGACAGTTGGAGGTAATAATTAAGGTTTCCTCCTTTCCTTTCGAATACGCAACTAGAGCAACTATCGAGAGTCAAGGCCTTCTGCGGTTCATGCATTACTTCATGCTTCATAGCATTATGAAATAAATATGGAAAGAGGAAACTGTTAAAAGTGATAAAGCTGATTTGTTGAATGGGTACGTTTGGAATGAGAATGCTGATTTCTGAAAGGAGAAAGCGATAAGCAGTAAAGCTGGTTCATACCTTCTCTGAGATGAGCATGGAAGCTTCTCTTCAATACTGCAGTAATGCTGAACGGAAGTGAAAATGATGGGGCCACAGTTGGCGTTATGAGCTTGACTTTGTTTCCTGTGTGTGTGTGTGTGTGTGTGTGTGTGCTTCAGTGTATGCTCTATTTATATATGGGCAGACAGTGGGAAACAAGCAGTGAAGAGAGGGGTGTCTGTCTAATGTGAAGACTCCAGAAATCCAGATTCCAGATATGCCACCCCCAAAAACAAACAAACAAACAAACAAACAAACAAACAAACAAACAAACAAACAAACAAACAAATAATCAAACAAACAAACAAAACCACCTCGAAAACACAAATATATGACTTCTAGACTTTTTAAACTCTTGTTTAATGCATCTTATCTCAGGATCAGATTAACATTCAGATGGGATACATATATAATACATAACAAATTCCAACCTTCATGTCTCATTATTCTGTGATGAATTATCAGTGAGGAATGCAGTTACTCACAAAACAGCTAAAATTCGCTAATTGTCAACTGAATTAAATCCCAGTTTAACCTTAGAAAGGAAACCCCCCTGAATTGTTCATATTTCTGCACATTTCTGCCAAATTTTATTTGGAATTGTCATCTGTTACTAAAATGTTACTATACAGAACCATCAGCACAAATATGTATAATAATACAGCTACATCTTTAGTGTAGAAAAAAAGAATATAACTGCTGTGGTGTAATAAAAATGAGTGATGATTCCTGATTAAATGCACTCTTTCTGCAATGTGAAGAGAGAAATGTCACATATTCATAAAGACAGATTTGTATGAAGGTTGTTTCTTCAAGCCTGGGGTTTCAGGCCAGTTTAGACCCTTAGGACATGGGGTGTAAGAATACAGATTAGTAAGGCAACACAAGGGTTAAATACCAAATGAGCCCTCCAGTGCATGTTTACTGTTCTTTCCACATATACATGCTCAACCTGATCAGTGCGAGAGGGTGGGGCTAATGACCTCTCTAACCCAAAAATTGGGTTCTAGAGGAAAATGAAAACGGATGGGGCTGTTTGCTCCCTTTTTTTTGCTCACACTGTGTCCAAATTTCAAAATAAAAGTCCTGAGAAAGAGATAATATATATACACACATAATAAAAATAATAAAGGACATTCAGGCTATTTCTTTTCTTTTATTTGGACCACTGAAGAACTTATTATTAGAAATATATGTGTCAATCTAATCATTACAATCAACTCATCAACATTCTTGCATTTTCAGCTCAAAAACAATCCTATAAATATTTTATATATTTTTGACAAATAAAAGTACATCAGACTATGAAATCATCCCACAAAATTGGCCTGGGTGCTAAAGGTTAAGAGCTGTGTTGTTTAAATCTCACACACTTAAAAATAAAGGTGCTTCAAACAGTTATATGATTGATACCATAGCACAGTGCTAAAAGGTGCAGGGCAGGGGTGCCCCCAGGACCAGGATTGAAAAACACTGTGAGTGAGCATGTGTGAGCATAAGAATCCTCTTAAATTGTTTAGAATTCTTTGAAAGATCTAAAGAACCTAAAGATCCTTCAGATTATGTACATGTTCTTAATCAATTTAAATGACACCTTGAAGCAGCTTGAAGCAGAGCTGTGAGTCTATGGGGAGAGGAGTCTGAACTGAGGATACCCACACCAAAACAAACAGTGCATACATATTAACATGAGCCGGAAGCACTAAACAATGCTGTTTTTAATCCTTTCATGGAATCCTTTCAATATATTAATGTACTTGGGGAAGGTCACCTGTAGCCGTGTTTTAGTTCAACATTCTGAAAATGCCCTTGAAAATCTGTACAGCCAGCCAGGCAGCTCCCATATTTCATCATCATTTCCATGAATAACAGAATATAGGGGAATATGAGAGTGAAGAGCAGATGTAATAGTAATTACACTTTTTTAACCCACTGAGACAATGACATAATCAGAAATCAGAGTTGTCCATGTATGGGAGGCCATTGCTCATATATTTGATGCTTTAAGTATGGTTTACACACGAGACCAGCACTGTCCCTTTAGAACTGTGCACGTCTAATTTTCACTGCTTCTAAGAGCAAACACAGTCAGAATTTGACAGAGAGCTGGGGCAATAGAGCGTCATCACAGCAAACACGGGGGGTTCAGCTCCGTACTGTCCCAGCAGCACTCAACAGCTCCCGTGACTGAACGCCCCACAGAGACACACACTTATCCCATCATGTTGGGCCTGTTCAGTTTGACTGTCTGGATCCAGGAAGGCAGTGTGTTGTGTGTAGATGTCTTGTATCACAGTATAAGGATGTGTGAGCACACATACTAGGTACAGCACACAAACACTGATTTTCCTTAGTGTTTTTGAGATGATGTTGTTTTAAACCTCATGTCCCTTTGATCAAACGCCTCCTTGCTCCATTTCTAACACAACAGTGGTAATAATGAGAAAATGGTATTGTGCTTGTTATACTGTGATAATAATAGCAATGACTAGAGATATAGATGAACCAGCATGGATAATGCTTGCCATTCAGATAAGTTTAGAGATTTTAGTAGTTCATACAAAGCTCTACGTTCACACGTTGTAATTCCCCCAGGAGTACTTTAACACCTGATTATCAGTAATTACATGAATAAAAAATATTTTTCAAATCAGTTAAATGTATTAATGTATTTTGAACTTTACATGATTATGTTTAACTTTGTTTAATATTAATTTTAATTGTCTGAGATTTCTTTTAACTTTGTTTATGTAACAACAATAATAATATTAATAATAAAGTAATAATAATAATAATAATAATACAAATAATCATAATAATAATAAATAAGAACAATATTATTAAAATTATAATAATAATTTATAATTATTTTATTTTTGTATTTTTCTATTTATTTTTATTATTGGGCTTTTAACAATCCCAGTTTTTCAAGCTATTTCAAATAATCGCATCTAGTTTTAGACATTTTAATTATCAGATTTGCAGGTTTGTGTAAATAAAAGTCCTTAAAAGTCCTCACCACCGTGTGTCTGATAAGTCGCGGGTTTTCGGGGAGAAACCCAGTGTTTGTTTCTATTGGTTACTGAGGTTTTTTAAAATTCTTTTGACTCCGCCCACAGCATCGGCATCGCAACACCAGCGCTGATTGGTCGAGCCTCTCCGGCTCTCGGCCAATCGGGCTGGTGTGCGGTATTCGGATGCACGCTGGTGGAAGGGCGGCGGATCGGCGCGGCTTTTATTTACTGCAGCTCGTCCCGCAGAAACGCGGATATAAAGTTCACTAAGAGTCCGCTGTGTTTGCGCAGTGACTGAGTAGGAAAGCTCCGCGAGGTCGGCCAGGCGCTGTGTGTTCACGTGGCCACGGTAAGAGCACCACTCTGTTTAAATCCGTCTAAACCAGTTTAACCAACGTCTCTCCCAGTATGTGTCTGCTGTGCAGGCTGTATCTCGGACTGTGTTCCATAATCAAGCTCTAACCTCACCAGAACTAACTTTAAACTCGGTTCAGCTCAGGTCAGGTACACAGTCCTGTGAACGGATGAGGAACTCTGGTTATGTGAAGAACCCACAGGTTCTCAGTAATTGTTTCTCCTGCAGACTGAACTCTGTAACTGTAAAGCTCTTCTCTCATTCACCCCCTGATGCTCCTCACTGGGTGAAACGCTCTGTTCTGCTTCCAGAAGTAAACAAGAGCATTACCTAGAACCTTCACTTTGCTTTTAGGTCTATGAACTTTGGAGGAGGACATGGAGGCCAGCCTGGGGATTTAACTCCCAGACAGACCAGCTAATGAGGCATGGCTGCTGATCCCAAACATCAGGTTTTGTCAGTCTCAGGAGAAATACAGCTGGCCTACCTGCACCAAGATAGGATCAGATATTCGCACTCCATCTCTAACCACCTTTCAGTGTAATTCACCCCCCAATAATCACAGCATACTTTACGGCACTGCTAAATTATCCCCCAGTTTAGAAATACCAATTACCCAGTCCTGTTAGGACGATGCTCCTGACATGAACACATGCCTCCTCTGATACACCTGAATTCAACCACCTCTCTTGTCGAACTCCTGCCATTCAATCGTTGCATTGAGAGGAAAGTACAAAGGCGAACAGACGCCTGTGCCGACAGTTTTGCTCTATCTGACTCCGGCTGCTGATGGGAAGCAACATGGCCCAGGAGCTGGTTCATTAGACCCCTGAGCCACTCGGAGCTTCAGAGAAGAGGTTAACATGATGGTTACGTGGATAAATAAACAGTTTTAAATAAAAGTAAAAACACAGTTGTCAGGCTTGCTAATAAATGCAAGATTTGTGATGTGGACGTGAACAGTTGTAAAAAAAAAAAATAATAATAGGAGAAATCTGTAGTGAAATTTTGAGCCAAGTATCCGGGACAGGAGAAACCCCATCTCGCGCTGTTCATCGTGACGACGATTATGGTTATGATTGATTTTTACTCTCATCTCTCAATATTTCAGTTCAGTCGGGAGGAAGAAGCAAGGAAACACAATGCCTTTTTCACGAGGAAAGAAACTCACAGTCAGCAAGATCCCAAAGCTGCAGGTCAAGGGCGCCGAGAACCTGGTACGCGAACCGTGTTTGCTCGTACTGTAGAAATGCCACTTCCTCCGGGGTTAGGTGTGCAGATTCAAGCTTGTCTGTTTTGCAGGAGGATGGCCCTCAGGTCAAGCGAGCAACCTCCCCTCCGCAAGGAGCTCCCAGGAAAAGGACTGCATTTATTGACATCACTAATGTAAGTGTGATTGCTCCAGAGGCTTTTACTCTGCGTGTGAGAATGTGATCTATGCACGCCTCATTTTTCTTCATGTGCTCGATTAGGCTGCGTGTCAGTGTTTTTTGAAGCTTCAGTTTGATGCTGATGAGGACGGTGTGAGGAGGCGAGTAAGTGCTGGGTGTGTGTGGGGGTGCACTTTAAAACTTAAAGGGTGTGTTTCATTTGCTTTGTGTAGACATTTATTTCGGCTCGGACTGTCGGTTCTGAATTTGTGTGCAGTTCTCGTCTGTACCCTGACGTACAGATGTACAGTACGAGCCAAAGGTTTGGACACACCTTCTCATTGTCAGTTTTCTGTATTTTCTTGACTGTTTACATTGTAGATTCTCACTGAAGGCATCAACAGTATGAATGAAGACGTGGAGTTTTGAATTTAACATGTTTTATATTCTAGTTTCTTCAAAATAGCCACCCTTTGCTCCGATTACTGCTTTGCACACTCTTGGAATTCTCTCAATGAGCCTCCTCTGGGAACTCCTTCAAGACTGCTGGAAAACCATTTCAGGTGACGACCTCTTCAAGCTCATTGAGAGAATTCCAAGAGTGTGCAGTAATCAGAGCAAAGGGTGGCTATTTTGAAGAAACTCGAATATAAACATGTTTTCAGTGATTTCACCAAAACTCCACACGTCTTCATTCATAGTTTTGATGCCTTCAGTGAGAATCTACCATGTAAAGAGTCGTGAAAATGCATTGAATGAGAAGGTGTGTCCAAGCTTGTGGTCTGTACTGTATAACCTGCTGTAACTCACTGGTTCAGTCGGGGAATTCTCACTCTTTACGGTTAGATGTGGGTCTGTGTGTAATCACGCTCTTCAGCTGGATGCTCCCTGCGGTGAACCTGGGCTTTCTGGAGAGGTGCTTTCAAATGTTAATGATCATGATGGGTTCCTTAACTGTTCCGTTTGCATTTTTGCTGGGTTTGATGGTCAAATTGAACCTGTGTTCTGTTGTCTGCTGTTGTGGGTGTCTTTGTTTACTCTTGCATACAGATGAACCAGCGTTTTCGTAAATGGTGTTTCACGCCGAGTGGATTTCTTTTATTCGTTCTCCAAAAAGTAATCGTTTTATTGTGCCAGATATTTTTGTTCACTCTTTTTTTGGTGAACATTGGCAGACAAAACCAATGCGTTGTATTTTTTGCTGTTTGCATATCAGTAGTGAAGATGGTGGATGTCCCATCAACTAGAACTTCATAATGGTTTGTTAATGGGCATCCAAACTGTTTGAGACACACTTAAAATGGTTCTCCTTCTCTGCTGCTCTGAATGTAGATCGTTAGCTGTGACATTCAAACCGCCTTCACCAGTGGAAGGAGAAAATCCTCTTCACTCAGACACTCCTGTACTGAAGCGTTTCACTCCCATGCCACTTGTGCAGGTGGAGTGCAAAAATATAATCATTTTAATGCACCATTCTAGTGTTTTTATGGCAGAACTTGCAGAAAATGCAGTTTCTGCCGTGCTTTGTATGTCATACTCTTGCTCAGTAAACACAGTTGACATGGTTTTTTGTGTGTTTTTTCACACAGAGATGTTCCAAACATTTCATTTCAACCAGGGCTCTAGTTCTGCCCGCCTCACTGTGTGTCACTTAATATAAGAACTGGTTAACACAGTCCGTGCTGCACTGATGTTTTAAAGCAGCTCTGTGGGTGGATATCAGGATGCACTGTTTGCACCCGTGTCTACAGCTTATGTGGGGTATGTGGACAGTGGTAGGGGTAGTGGGGAGGTTGAGGGTGGGGGTGAAATGTTTCCCTTATTTTTAAATCCCATTACAGGTATAGACACTGGGTAACACTTTCTCGAGATGTTACCCAGCACAGCATTTTCAGCTGCATCTTCAGGTGAGTTTGAAGGAGGAATCTGTCACTGCTTTCCAGAAGTGCTTTCCGGGTGTTTAAGTAAAAGGTGAACTTGTGTAAATAACGATTGAAACGTATTGATCTTGTAATGGTAAGCTTTTGGGTGTCCGTGAGCGCTCTCGCGCTAAGACAATGCCTTTCTTTTTTGGGGGTCATGTCTGGTGTGTTTATAGCAGAAAAGCTTTCGCCTTAAAGGATTTATTGTAACTTTGTTCTAAAGTAATAGTGAACATCTTGAGTTCTCCATATGTTTTAGGCTCACAAGATCAAACTCAGCAATCCGGTCAAGAAGAGTCAGGCCAAGAAGGTGCAAAAGAAGACCTCAGTGGCAACCAAGAATGAAGCCAACACAAAGTAATTGTCTGCACTGCAGTTTTTAATGGTATTCTAAGATCTAAGGCTGTGTATTGGCACGATTCTGGTGATACAATGTGTATCATAAAGAAGTTAGTGTAAGATATGAGATTCAGTGTGTTACTGTAATGTTAGCAGGACAATGTTTTGCTGAAGACAGCGTCTGTCTCCAGTCTGAACCTGTACTGTGTTTGAGAATCAATACAGCATTGATAACATAATGTGATGCATATCAATATATTTTACTCCTTTACACACTCCTCTCTTTTCCTGTCATCCTGATCTTTTTCCTTTGTCTGCAGTTCAGCTGTGGTTCGCTCCCAGGATAAGTCTGAGGAGCCGCAGAAGGAAGCATCCCCGGCTGAGAAACCGGAGGAGCCCCTTCCAAAGGACCCTCTCCCACCACAGTCACAGGTTAAGACCAGGCAAATTTTATATTTGGAAGTCTGTGAAGTTCAGGGAGATGATAAGTTGTAGATTTAATGGGGCTGTTTTTTTGTGTTTTCCAGATACCTCCAGAGTTTGACATTGACTCTGATCCTTCAAATGACTGCACACAGTCGCCCGAATATGCCAAAGACATCTTTGACTACCTAAAGACCAGAGAGGTGAGCTGACGGTCATTTTAAATGTTGTGATTATGTTTCATCATGTGGCCGGAGTCATTTAATTTTGCAGACTTTAATTTGTTTTACACGTGTGCGTCTCAGACTCCAGACAATTTAGACTAACCGTCCACTTCGCCTGAAACTAACCTGGACCCTACCAATCGTTGTTGTTCCAGGAGAAGTTTGTATTGAATGACTACATGGACAGTCAGCCAAACCTGAACCAGAGTATGAGGGCTATTCTAGTGGACTGGCTTGTAGAGGTGCAGGTGAGTGATGGATGTTAGTGGAGTCAGAAGACACAGGACATCCTTTAATTTCAGAAACAAAAGGGAACGTGACCAGTCTGAATATCCCAGCAATGTCTTAAGCAAGTCTGAACTTAAAGGGCGTCCCGTGTCTTTGACTCCCACTGTAGTGTGGAGTAGTGCTGTGCTGGAGGTGAAACTGAGAACCTACATTCAGACCAACTTGCAATCCTGAAGGTGGTAAATATTTATTTATTCATTCATTCACTCCCTCTCTCTTTTTCCTCCTTCCCCTGTAGGAAAATTTTGAACTGAACCATGAGACTCTTTACCTGGCAGTGAAGATGACCGACCATTACCTGGCTGTGTCTCAGGTCAGCAGAGAATCCCTACAGCTCATTGGCTCCACAGCTATGCTGCTTGCCTGCAAGTTTGAGGTGAGAAACCCAAAGCTGTTTTGGCTTCAACTTTTAAACAAGTGTACATGAACAGTGTGCTGCTGATATCAGCCTGCTTACAATCCAGTAGGCTGTGCTTTCACTCTGTTTTTGTATAAGTTCCAGACCCCGAAGACCTGGAATTGGTGTCTTTCAGGGCTATTATTTTCAGTCTGGTATTGGCTATGCCTTGGGTAGGGTTAACTACTGGATTGTAGTGTTGCACACCTTTCCACCTAGCTACCACATAAGAGAGAACTTTACTGATCCCTTGGGAGTGAACCTATAAACAGAGCACAAGTAAGGGGTCAAATTTAAGTGACCTTTCATATGAAGTTCTTATTTCCATTAGCAGAGTCCCGATCTCTCTTCCCACCACTTGTAAACAAGACCCAAGATACGTAAACTCCACTTAAAATAGATTCACATGAGAATGCTACCTTGAGCATACTACCGTTTCCAGGACACCCCCATGAGCTCAGACGTGGAGCAGGTTTTCATACGAACCACACTTATGCAATATAAATGTGATTCACGTTTGGATCTGCTGATTCGGTTTCACAGTCTGAATAAATTAGGGAAGTGAGGAGGAGCGAGAGGAGTACAAGAAAGATGAACATGGACATTTTTCTGTGTCTTTTTTGTTAGTTTTAGTTTTAGAATAAAATGTTTGGTGTGAACATAGAACAAGAGAAACTCTCCCAGACTCCTGAAGGTGACGCTTATACAAAATCCTGACTCTTGATGGACGTCAGGTCCTAAATTCACTCTTTGACACCGTTTTTCAGGAGCGGCTCCCACCTTGCGTTGATGACTTCTTGTATATCTGTGATGATGCATACAAACGTTCCCAACTCCTCACCATGGAAGCAACGATCCTGCAGGCGCTGAACTTTGACATCAACATTCCTGTTGCATACCGCTTCCTGCGTCGCTATGCTAAGGTGAGCAAATACGTCAAAAGATTAACACGGAGAACACCGTAAGCTTCCTAAGACACCACTGGATTAGCACGGTCAGGTTGTTTGTGTGTCAGATGGATTCTTCGACTGTCCATGTTGAAGCTTTTGTAGGAGGATTAGGCTGTGTAATGGATCACCAATCACCTACAAAGGCCCTACACGTTTTAATGCCAGCCAAGCAGGAGAAAACCCCCTGTTACTAATCAATTACAGAGAGAGATCATCTAAACAGGCTTTGCTTGATTGGACTGAATTGGACCGTATTTCTTTTCTGCGGTGAGATTAATCACATTTCTTTGTGCAGAGAAATCCATACATATAATAGATCATATTAGTATGGTCTTAAACAGAGTTAATGAAACAGAGTTTAATTACTGACTGTAAAAATGCCCCGTTTAACATTTGTCAGGATGGAGTTTCCAATTTAAACATTCATTTTTGCACTTTCAATATGTAAACCTTTGTCGTCATATGATGCAGCACAGTTTACATATGTAGGAAAAGTCATTTATCTGTTACAACTAATCAATTAATGAATAAATAGGTGATAGATTAGTCAATAGACAAATGGTCGTTAGTAGCAGCCCTTGAAGAATGAGTAAATTCCAAATGTTATTTTCCAAAACTTCAAAATAGATTTCATTCTCTTGTGAAATGTTCAAAGAGCATTTAGCTCCTTAAATATATAAAAAAATACTTAAACCTCAGAATAAATCTGAACTGTAAGAGTTTGGAATGTAATCTTCAGAATCTACACGGTCAGATCAAAATATTATGACCACCAGTTTATCAGTTCCACTCACTTTACAGGAGCACGTTTAGTTATATAATCGCAGACTGTAGTCAATCTGTTTCTCTGTGTTCTTTGTTTGCCTCCTTTTATGCTGTACTTCAATGCTCGGGATCCCAAATGTCCAGCCACCAAATTAATTCCTTTTGTGGGGTGGTCATTCTCAGCACTGCAGTCACCCTGACCACTGTTAATGTCTGCTGCTGGAGTGTCTAAACACTGTGTCCACTCTATTAGACACTCCTACCTAGTTGCTTCGCCTTGTGGATGTAAAGTCAGAGACGGAAGCTCATCTGCACAGTTTGTGTTGGTCATCTAAAAATTCTTCCTCAAAGGTCACAAACCATTGCCCACAGGATGTTGGATGGATATTTCTGGTAGCCTGTTCTCAGTCCAACAGTGACAGGAAAGGGTTTAAACACTGCAGCAGCAAGACGCATTAACACACCACCACCATCTCAGTGATGCTGCAGAGCTGAGAATGACCGACAACCCAAATAATACCTGCTCTGTGGTGGTCTGGTGTAGTCTTGACCGCTGAAAAAAATGGTGACAAAGCAGGCAAAGAAGCAGTTTGACAATAGTCTGATTTATAGAACTACAGTGTGCTCCTTTATGGTTGAGCTGATCAGTAAGTGGTCATAATATTTAATGACTTTTTCATTGACATACGCCTGGTCAACTACCTCAGTAACTTCATCTCAGTTGATTATGATATAATGGGGATTTTCCCCATCTTGCATAGCTGTGGGCGGCGACCTTCCCCACTTGTACTTTTCCACTGGGCACCATGGCAACATATGAAGCAGAAAAGCCTGATTGGACCTTGCCTCCATGTCACTAAGTCCCGCCTCCACATGCTTATCAACCTAATAATGTGCATTTTTAGATCCTACTAAGATGGCAGAAGACACACTAATGCTAAGCATGGTTGTACAGTGTATGGCTGCAGTTGTAACAACAGTCTGATCCATAACTCTTACTACTATAGTAGTTTCCATCTCACTATCAGTGAGCACTATCGGTCCAGGGCTGTTGTGCTTCCTCCCTGGCACGTGTAAGCAGTGTCTGCTTGATGCGTGTAGGCGGTCACGCTACAAATTTGAACAGTTTGCACAAAGTGTGCTCAGCTTTACTCATTCATAACCCAACAGACACTGTTGATTAAGTTGCAGTGCTGCGTATCGTCGGTGACAGAGCAAACCAAGTCATCCTTCCCACACAATAACCGCACGGCCAGCTGTACTTGCACAGACTCCCTCCCACAGATGACTGTGGTGTTCCTGCGAGTTGAACTTGGGTCTTGGCGATAGAACCCACTTGTATTTCATGTAGGCGTGTGTATAAACCTATGCATTCTTCTCCGTCTTAATAAAATGTGATTCATTGAAAGCATGCCAGTGAATGGATAACGAGCTGGAATGTGTATTTTTTTCACTAAATATAGCAATTTCATTTAACATTGTCTGCGATTCATCCATGGAAACATGAAAGCAAGGCTTTTAATATTGCTAACTCTCCAGTTTAGGTCCCTATTGTTGCATTGTCTCAAACAGCTGCATGAGTGTTCTACAAATGTGGTGTGAAAATGGGCAAATTTGTGCTAAAGCATAGTCCTGCTGGTAAAGTTGTTCTGGAATCCCAGTAGGTTGGTGTGAAGATGGACGAGGGATGGGACGCATTAACTGAAAGTGTGTGCACTGTCACCAGTATGAGCTGGCTTTGAAATAGCTGTTGGAAATTGGTCATGTTCAAGGGTGTGTATGTGCTTGTCTCCTGTGTGCAGTGTGTGAATGCCGGTATGGACACGCTCACCCTGGCCCGATTTGTGTGTGAGCTGAGTCTGCTGGAGATACAGTTCATCCCGGTCCGGGCGTCTCTGCTGGCTTCTGCTTGTCTGCTCATTGCACTTGTAACCAAGGACCTGGGGGGATGGGTGAGTGTCTACCCCCCTTCGATACTTTTTCCATGCACTCCTTTACTCATCCACCCACTCGTTCATTTACTCACTGCTTGCCTGCTTCTGGAAGCTGCTGCATAGAATGTAATGAAAAAAAACTCAAGATTGAAAAATTAATTTTTCAAAACCGTTATTGGGCTGCTAGTGTTACTCTCAGTAGCTGAAACTTTGAGCACATTGATGCAGCTACGATGTCCATAAATCAGTCTGGGCTGCTTTTGCATATGCAGCACCTTGAATATCTAATTTATTAAACCTCTAGCTGGTGGGACACAACCAATCTGTTGTCGGGGTAGTTGGTAGAATGAGCTGGGTGCCGAATTAATCAGCTTCCAGTCTCTGCTAGAAGACAACCTTTGCACATTAGTTACTGAATTAGACTTACATGCATTTATATTAACACACAACAAGCATTTATATTAACCCCTGCGCAGCTATGTTGTATGCAGATTCCTGACTCTTAAAGCAATGGCACACTCTGCACTCATTCAATGGCACTTCAGCTTTTCTTACTTCCAAAAATAAGACATTGTAGTGAAAGTGCCCTACTTGCCAAATGTCACTTGGTTAACTTGCTCACGTTTCAAAAACCTGTAATGTGTGCTACTGCTTTCAGACCCCATGCCTACAGTTCCACTCAGGCTACACCAAGGAAAACCTGGCACCGGTGGCACGAAAGCTCCAGCACATGCTGAACAGCAAGCCCGACAGCAAGCTCGCCACTGTCCGGAGCAAGTACTCCCACAAGTAAGCATGGTCATCCAGACTTTTGTTGTAGGATGTATAATAAATGTCATTTATTCCAGTTTGAAATAAATGATCTGACTCTTCCAGAGTTGGATCAGGATCAGTTGGATATTTTGAGGAAGCTGGATGTAACTCTGAACCAACAGGCGGTGGCTAAAGCTGTGCTTTTGTTCATGCTTTAGCAGCACTCATTTATCTACACTTGTAAGACATAAAAGCTTACTGGCACCATTTGAACATCAGCCAGTCTATACAAGCCTGTGAACTGAGCATTATAATTATTTAGCAACCAGTTACCTGCTTGGAAATTCCATCATCTCGATACTTAGTGTTTGGTTAAATAATTAAAATACTATTCCAATGATTTTCTTTGTTGTATAGAGTTTTGGTGGTGAAATGCAGTTTTGGGATTATGGTTTGGCCACTACCCCTTTGCTCTCATTATCTCTTTGAATGCATGATCCAGGGCAGAGGCCAACAACAGTACTTCAACCCCTCATTTTACTCCAACCCTAATCAACCCCATCTGATCCATCTCATTACTGCATTCAGAGGTGCTTGAAATAATATGCATTAGATGTAGCAGCGGCACTCTTATTTAATTGCACTGGACTATAGGATGACGTGCACTTAACCACACTGTGTTCAATTTCAGCATTATTTTCATGGCCTTGATTGTAAATTTGATGCAAAAAACTTTTTAAGCACTTTTTTTGCTGTTCATTTGTGCAAAATAAAAATTCTGTATGTTAATAGCTCTGCATTTTATAAATTCACTAATTTGTCAGTACTGACGGCCTTGCGATCCCTTTGTTGCTGTTACATTGTGAATTTCCCCTCCCCGAGACTAATAAAGGATTTAGTTTTCTAAGAAAAACTTACCGTATTTTCTGGACTATAAGCCTCACCAGAATATAAGCTGCACCCACAAAGTTTACAAAAAACAATGGAAAAGAACATAAAAAGCTGCACCTCATAAGCCGCATGGTTTAAAGCGTGGGAAAAAAAGTGGTGGCTTATAGTCCAGAAAATACGGTAATCATTTTAAGGTGCGAAAAAGGATTTAAAATAGTTTAGCTTATATCCAGCAGGTACAACTTGCTACGTTTACAGTTGCTGCTAGTGCACACACATTGGGACACTTGAATATCGTTAATGACTCAACCATCAGAAAAACATGGCAGAATAGCACAGGGAGAACCATTCAAACAGAGAGGGAAATAAATGCTCATCTCAAGTATTGCAAGAGGCACAGATGGTCCTCCTGAATTCTGGAAGAGTGTATTTTGAACAGATGAGCCTAAAGAAGCTTTTTGGCCAGCATGGGTCACGGCAAAATCCTCATAATGCTTTTCAAAGTAAAATCCTGATGCCATCCACTAAGCATGGTGGTGGTAGGACCTTCACACTTTGAGAAAAATGTGAATTCTTCTCTGTGTGTCTGAGGATTCTGGTCAGCTGTCTGTGAGCTGATGAGCAGTTGGATCATGCATCAAGACAATGTTTCAAAGCACAAAAGCAAGTCTGTATGCATGTCTGGTTTAAATAAGTGACTTGCTGGTGAGTCAGCCTGAGTTCACAAAGCTGTGACCCATATTTTGATGTTCTTAAACACTGATGCCAGAGTTTCATTAATAATTCACTTTTCCCAGCCCATGCAGATGTTGAGATTTTGAGCTCTTTGACTAGCAGAGCAGTTCTTTCATATTTGAGAGTCCCAGATGACAGCTGACATGCCAGTTTGGACCAGTTTTCTCTTGATTTTAAATATCCAATTTGTTTTTCTGACAGGGTTTTCTTTGAAGTTGCGCTGATGCCCACTGTGACCTCAGAGAAGCTGGAGATGTTTCTGAACTGAGAAGTAATCTGTAATCTATTAATCATGTAAATATTTGTATTTAATATTGTATATTGCTCCTGTTTTAAAATATTAGCCAGTTCTGTTGTGGTTACAAAATAAGCTTGGGAGTTTTCCAAATGCAGTTTTGAGCAAAAAAAAAAAAAAAAGTAACCTCAGTGCAACGAGACAAACATGTTATAGAAATATTTTTATGCTGCATTGTGTTAACATACTTCTGCGAAGTTGTTTAAGAAGATTCTAAATGAAGTTCTTAATTCAATATTAAACCATGTTTTAAACCATGTAAATGTTATTTTCCCTTTAGTATTTTACCAACCATGTTTTGTTGGCTGTATAAATGCTATTTTTATTTGATGGCATTTAATTAAAAGTAATGTTTCTTATGTTTATTGTGGCCGTTCTCATTTTTCAGTAGCTTAAAAAATGTCGATTAACCACGTCTGGACAGCAGTTTGAGGACTTGACCACAAGAGGGCAACCTGTTTTGCAAATTAATTTCTTGGCCATTTGACCTCAAACTACAGTACGCAAGTGCTATGAATATTACATTGTGGCTGCATCTGAACATTTAAAATAAAAATTACGTTCCTGACCGCCTTCCTGGACATTCTCTGATCTGGTTCATCAGCCACACTAGTGTGTTTTGCAATGCTTTGGCTTACAGATCAGACATTACCAAGGGAGTTTCTCAGCTGTTGGGACACAACCTTGGCATTTATGCAAAAACAGACTAAAATAACCGCATCAATGTCTCTCTGAAGTCAAGGGCGTTAAATGAGTCCTTCGTCCCTTGCTGCAGTACCAGCCTTAAGTCCTCTGGCTTTCCACCAGATCTGGGATCTTTTGCAACCTTTAAGGATCATTTTAGCTGCTAGAATGTTCAGTGAGATGCTCACTTGACCTTCTTATATTCATCTTTGTCCAAAGACACTTGACAGTTTGGGAAAAGTGTCCTTAATTCTTTTAAAAACAGCTGCAACACAATACTGCCTTTCAAATTGTTTGGCTGTAAAAACACCAAAATAATATCCCAAATTGCCAGCAAGGTAATTCCAACTCTTGGTGACCATGTAGGTAGTGTTCCTCCAGAATGTCCTGTTTTCTGTTTGGGCCTTCAGGCATCTGAAATGGTTAGTTTATTATTCCTCGAATTGTATCCGTCTGTCTTGTAACTGGTTGTCCTCTTCCTCTTCTACCCTCAACCCTGATCTTTTAAAGTGAATCAGTTCTTCTCATAATGTGTCCAAAGTAAGCGAGCATCATCCTGACCATCTGGTCTTCCCGTGAGAGGTTAGGCTTGATTTGGTCCAGGGTCCATTTGTTTGGCGTGATTCATTACACATAGTATAATTACTCCAGTTGGATCTCTTGCAGCTCAGTGCGGGATGTTGAATGAACTTCTGCTCGTACTTCCCAAACTTTAAAGATGACCCTGTGTGGCTTCTCCAGACCATCCCAGTCTGACCGTATTGGCAGTGCTTTTATGTGTCCACAATAGACGCATCTCAGTAATGCCCAGTTCACTAATTAAAAGCACACTATATGTCAATGTTTGTGGACACCCCGTTCAATGAAAGGTTTCATGCTGACGTGCAGCTTGTTTAGTCCCTGTAGAGAAGTACTGCCAATAGAATAGGACTCTGGTGCAAATAAACATAAACCTTTGGCACCACACCTAATGCCAGCTGTGGGCTAGAGGAGTATAAAGCCCCCAGCAGTGGGGCAGTGGACCTATTCCCTGAAATGATGGCACGTCTTCCAGTATTTTGGGGACGGGGTGAAGTGGAGATCATACAACATCCGTAGCTCATGAATGCTCTTGTTGCTGAATGCAATGAAATCCTCACAGCAGTGTTCCAAAATCTAGTGGACTCCAACAAAAGCAGAGTAAACTCAATATATTCTTGAATTTAGAAGAAAAAAGCCAGTAGTTTTGTCCCTATAATGTGTGTTTGGAGCCTTTTGGACGTGGTGAACCTGAACCTTTGCCAACAATTGACCAGTTTTTGTGTCCCGTAATCATTACTGAAGAAACTAAATCTGCACCATCATTCTCAGTGTCCAAACAATCCTGTCTGCCATTTGATGGGGAGGTTCATCAGCATGCTTTTGTGTGTATCTAACTACGGTCATCACCGGCACAAAGACTGATCAGAAAAAAGGTGATCTTACCATCTGTATTAGATGGAACTTTCGCTTGTATGCAACAACAGCGGGCACATTTTTATTCTGTGCCACCTCTGTTCAGGTAATCAGCATTCTGCAGCTTGATTATGTGGCTCAAGATTACTGGGAGCTGTTACAGGCTGATCCAATCCATTACAGCCAACAAACATAGACAACATCTTTGTTCTCGAGGCTGTGGCTACGTTTTATCATTCCTCTGCTCTAAGAGGCAGTTTGGTCAATCCTAACAGTAACTAAAATGGAGATTAGAGCAGGAGATGGTGGTTGGAGATCGGCAAGAGTGCTTATGGTCTGACTTTCATCACAAACCTGGCTGCTTTAATCTCCACAGTTCTATTGATTGTGGGACAGATGTTGTGTTGTCTCTTTGGTAGCAGGCCACTGGATTATTGTGCAACTAATGTTGCAGTTGTGGAGGATGACCATGCTTTGGTTTTCAAAACGAGGACACGGGACACACAAGCGTCCACTTTGGTTAGGATTTTGTGGTGGGGCTTCAAGTCGGCTTAGAAGCTGATCCATATGTACTGCAGATGAGGATCGCCATAGCCCGCTCAGCCAAATTGATGTAATTGGGCCCGACAGCTGGGAATGGAGTCTCCATGGTGACGCAAATGGGCCTCGAACACTCATAGGCTAAAGTCATGCTGCTGCCTTTTAGGACATAATACAATGTTCAAGAAAAGTTCCTCTATGTTCCTCTATGTTCCTCTATGTTCCTCTATGTGTGTGTTTACAGTGGGGTCTGTTTTTTAATTACACAAATTAATAAAATGTCTGAAGGCTTTCACTGAGGTGCTGCTATTCACATTCGTTAAGCAATTAAAGACTATAAAGGCTATAAAAGTACAGGGAGCCCTATATGAAGCATTCACTCTTTTTAGGTGGTTTGCTATAAACATAATACTGTACTGTACTGTACTACACTCTAACTCTACGTTACATTTCTGGTAACAAAGTCCACAGTAGTGGTAGCTTGTAATTTCTTTTCAGTAAGAAAAAGCCAGTTTAGGCTTTTTCACTGGCAGAAGGTGTCAGATCCTCTTCCAGTAGGTACATAAATACATGACATGGCCAGAAAATCCCCCCACGAAAAACCTACCAGACCCCTCTGTTTATATAATTAGTCCATTACACATTGCAGGAATGGTTGCACCAGCACACTGTTACCATGTATTAGATTATTTTCACTATGCCACACAGAAAACAACTAACTACACCGGAAGATCCACAACACGCCGCATCTCAACCACGGCTTCCTTCTGTGCTAAAAGATGTAATTGTAAATTGTATTATTCTAACAGTGTATGACCTCCAGCCGTTTGACCTCTTTCTGTGCTTTACCAATTTGCACCACACAAACATTTTCTAATCTCATCTAAGTGAAAGCACGCACTGCGTACAAATACTTTTCTATTATTTACTCAAAGATTCCTTTGAAGGACAGATCATAACTGTAAACACACTCCTCATAATGAATGTTTAGAATCTTAAGAAACCAAAGAGGAAACCAGTGCAAGAAACACCAAGCAGAGCGAGAACATATTTGTGTGAGAAACACTCTAATAGTGCAACCATTATATAGATGTGACCAAAAACATATAAATAAAAATGAATGATCAATAAATTGGCTGTAATATACAGTGCTTGTGAGGTGGGGACCTATAAATATACATTTTATAGAAGGCATTTATATATGTACTTTAGTAATTTTACTTTCATATATCTCAGAATGGAACAACCCGATGTTGCTGAATTCAATCCACTGCTCAAAAGAGTGTTTCTGCTTCTAATGTGCAGCCTGGTGGTCCCGGGGACATCATGAATGAGAGGACCAATCACCTGTTGAAATATGAATGGGACTTTTCTTCAACAAAAAAAAGACAGACAGCGTGTTATGCTGAATGCGAAGGAGGGTCTCGGAGCATTTCAGTCTCCACTCTGTCTGCTCAAATCAGACAGACATCTTAAGTTGGCGATAATCCAGTTGATTTGTGGAAGCTGAAGAGACGTTCAAAGTGGTTTATAGGGTTTTAGCCTGGCATGGATATTTGCTTGCTTCCATGTCTTTAGCTTACTCATTCACTATGTTCGAGTTACCATTCCATGAACACGGGCACAGGGAAATATGTTCATGAGGCCTGGTTCGTACGGTAATCCGTATTGTGATATTTAGCAGGGCCTCACAGTAATGTGATGCTTATCTCAGTGTATTTTCCTGAGGTTTCATTTGAGCACATCACAGCTTTGGGTCAAAAGGCTCTCTTTAGTCGACTGGGTGTCAGTGAATTTTGGGGGCATAAATTTAATGAATTAAGACTGGTACGTAACAGGGTTCTGGATTGGAGGACAAACAGCATTTGAGGTTCGCAGTTTGTCACTTCCACGTACCAAGCTCTCATTACTCAACATATATTAGGAAAAATGGAACTTTCCCTTTAGTATGTAAAGTCATTTGGGACATTGTGACAGGTGGGTATGTTTTGGAATGAATTGTGCACAATGAATAGTGCTGCACATCTAGTGGGAGTGTTTTCTGCATAACGTACACTGCATGTCATACATCTGGATTGAATGACCTTGATGTGTTTCGTAGTGGAGGAAACAGTAATCCTTTTACAACACCACAGTAATGGTGTGGGATGTACGGTATGCATGTTATATCCACTCCATCTAACAATCTCTCTCTCTCTCTCTCTCTCTCTCTCTCTCTCTCTCTCTCTCTCAACAAAGATCATCTGCAGGTTGACCTTCAGGATATGGTAGAGAGCAGGAATACTTTTCTTAAGCTCAACTGCTTATTTTCTGCTTTAGGTGTAGGATAAAGGGAGATGTCTCTGTGTATGTGTGTGTGTGTTTGTGATGGACAGGGAGCGTTAGAATGAGGGGTCTGATGGGAGTTTAAGCGCTTCACTGGTCTGTGTGTGCAGGGGTTAGCGAGGGCGCACAATCACAATTCATTGGAAGCAAATTCATTGGCATTGCAGCAGAGGCTGAGGTGTGTTTTACCAGTAAACAAGCTTGTTTGCATGTGAATGGATGATTAAATAGCCAAAAGGGGAAAAAAAAAAGAAAGAAATTCTTCCCCTAGTCTCCGCCCATTCCCATCTGTGTCTTATTTGTCGTCAGGTCCAGGTGTTTATCATGTTATTTAAGACCTTCTGTTGCAGTTTGTCCTTGTCAGTCCTATTTTCTCTGTATCTATGCTTGTCTTCTTGTCTACGCTAGTCGTATTGTCTCCTTGTCTAAGCTCTTGTTCCGATTTGGTTTGTTTTGTTTCTGTGATAGTTTGTTTCGTGCTCCGTTTTTGATTAAACTATCAATCCCAGCGAGTACTTCGGTTCCCCATCTCGTCTGTTCAGCTCACACTGCTGTTACAATTGTGTAGCACTTACAACTGATGTTGTTATGAAGCAGCTTTACAGAAATCAAAATCTAGATGATCAACACGAAACATAAAGGACCTTGTGGTGGGCAAGTAAAAGGGCAACAGTGGCATGGAAGAACTCCCTCTGAGCTGGAGGAAGAAACCTTGGGAGAAACCAGACTCACGAGGGTGAAACCTAGTCCAAGTCCATTAGCTGTAAGGTGGGCAGCCAGTGTGAAGGGATAGCAGGGAAGACGAGGTCCGTCTCAATGTTAGTCTTCCTAAATATAGCCTGCCCCCACACACACACACACACACACACACACACACACACACACACACACACACACACACACAATTCTTCTTCCTTTTTTTCTGCTGCCATTGTTTCTTTTTTATCCAGTCCATTCTATCGTTATAAATACTGTGAAATTTTATTTTGCATTTATTGTAGCACATGCTTCTATAAATGAAGCTTTATTATCTTCACATTTAACCTTGAGCTCCATAGCTCTCATAGAAACCCTGATTTATGAAGTCAGAGTATAGAGTGAGGTTCTGTGAGGCCTGTCCTCCGGTAATTATACTGATATTATAACAGATGAGCTGGACATAAAGGAAATAATCGAAATGACGTCTGGGAAAGTATGGCTAAAATAAGTGAGCTTGACATTCTGGTAATTTCCATAAGGTTTACGGCGTGCCATTTGTTCTTGTTATTGATAGGCTGCTGTGTCAGTTTCTAGTTATATTGGGCCGTCTGCCCTGGTCGATTTAATTACAGTATTGATGCTTGCACCTGATGCAGGCTGTTGAAGTGGGTTCTGTAACAGCTCACAGCCACAGGTGAGAAGGAGCTGGTTGTTTTGCTCACTTGCATGCACATGCAGCAAGTCCAGTTTGGAACGATTGTACATATTTTCAAATGATATTACTTTTAGCAGTAATTCAGTGTGTGAGGAATACACTTTTTCCTCACTTCCACTTTAGTGATTCAGGTTTAGTTTATATCTTTTCTTCTTTCATTTGTTCTGCTTTCCTTGTGCTCACATTTTCATGACACATTTTTATGACCCTAATTATTTCCTCAAAGTCTGCGCGAGCTGTATCTATGCTCCTTTTATCCTCCTCTTCTTACCCCCGCTTTTAAAACTTGTATGATACTCAAGGAAGCTTTTAGGGATCCCTCAATTTGCCACACTGGCTGAATGAACCCGTTAAAAAGGGTGAGCAATGTTAGACAGGGTTTTTTAAGCTTCACTGTCTAGGTTCAACCCAGGTCCTGGAGGCACCCCTGCACTGTACATTTTAACATTTCCTCTGCCTCCAGCTCTGATTCAGTTAACCAGCTCATTAAGAAGCCCTTTTGGAGTTGCGGAGACTGTGTTAAAGCAGGGAATTCTCTCAAATGTGTAAGCTTTTAGACTTTAGATTCAACCCTAATCCACCTGACCTGGTTCAACTAATTACTGCCATCAGAAGTTCTGAATTGGCTGAATAGAGTGTTGGATTTGGGTTGAGACCTACAATGAAGTAGCTCACTTCAGCCCACACCTCCCTTACAAAAGTAAAATATTAGTCATGCCCCCTAGGAGGATAATAATCACTTATTATTATTATTATTATTATTATTATTATTATTATTATTATTATTATTATTATTATTAATAATAATAATAATAATAATAATAATAATAATAATAATAATAATAGTAGGCATATAACTCAAAGCAGACAAGTTATAAGCAAAGTATGTAGCATCCCGAGAGTGTTAGTAGTTTTTCAGTGCTGTTCTGCAGGTTACTCAAACCAAACTCATTAGCATGTTTCATTTAATCCCTGTTAGTCATTTACACCATATTCACAAAAATAATTTTGTGAGGTTTTGCACAAGGATGTACACTGTGTGGACAAAAGTATTTGGATACTTGATCATTAATTTTATTATTTTAGAAGTCAAGGGTAATAAAAGAGTTTACCTTTTTTTTATTGGAATAACTGTCTCTACTGTCCAGGGAAGACTTTCTATAAGGATTTGATTACATTCAGAGACACAATCATTAGTGTGGTCAGAATACTGGATTATCTCCTCTCTGCCTCATCCCCAACTCCCTGACTCATCCTACACGTATTGGACGATCACCATCATTCCATTCCCAAGAACACAGTTCCACTGCTCAGCAGGTTAATGCTGGGGGCTTTATATCTGTTTAGCCTACACCTGATATTTTCCATGGTGCCAATATGTGCATAATTATTTCTTCCAAAGGGTTCTATTCTATTGGCTCTACAGGGACTAGACAAGCACAGTGTGTGCATTTGCACATCTGTGTCTGCACTGGGTGCAACTTAAAGTAATGTTTATTGGAAGGAGTCTCCATAAATATTTGAATCACATATATGTATAAAGAGTTTATAACGATATATAGAGCATGTGTCTCATTGCTCAATTCAGCAAGCTTTTCCATGCACGCTGAAGTCTTGCTGGCATTCATGTAGGCATGATTAGTTTGGCAGACGGTGCCCCTCCCCCCAGTCCAGCCCCTACTTTGTAGAGTGGGTGGCAAGATGACAAGTTAACAATGCATTAATTGTTAATAGATTTATCACATAAGAGAAGTGCATAATCTTGGGGCTCCACAGATAAGGGACAAAGAGCAGATGGCCACACACACCACTACTGCTATTCTGACTCACAACAGGAGAATTTATGACAGCAAGCATCAATGCCTGTCTAAAATACAGAATAGTTAAATGGGGCATGAGGCTGTGAGTTGTGTTTGTAATTGTGTGTGTGTGTGTGTGTGTGTGTGTGTGTGTGTGTGTGTGTGTGTGTGTGTGTGTGTGTGTGTGTCTTATCCAATATACTTGTGATGGAGTGGTGTTTGTGATCCAGAACTAATGACCCAACAACAGTACCTGACCTCACTAATACTGTCAGGGCATTTTTTCCAGAAAGTGCACGCGAACAGCGCTGTTGCCAGACACACACATCGACACAGCTATATCCCAGACAGGCCCCTAGTGGGATGCCATTATTGAATTTCCCAAAACATCACTCAACATTTACAAGAAAGTAATTAATTTCTGCTCTGACACCTTCCTGTCTTCTTCTATCGTTTTATTCTTGTGTCAAATTGCACTGACAGGCTTGTTCCAGCATCTCAGCATTTTTTTTCCTGTTCGTTTCAGTCATTTTTTTCCGAGCCTTGTGTTGCGTTCTTTGTAGAGCAGATATTCCTCATGGAAAGGTGGCATTGGTGTGCCAGCATTAATGGCATGTTACACAGCCTGAGCCGGTCACTTTGAATCAGAGCTCATTTCAGTGAACCTGCATAAGACACATGAAAGAGACAGAAAACAGTAAAAAAAAAAAAAAGAAAAAAAAGAAATGTCACTGGCTCTGGCCAGAACCCACGTCTGTGTGGATGTAGAGGTGGGAGGACAGTGCTGCAGACCTGCCTATGAAGAAATAGAAATGTTGATGTTTGCTCAGGTTTTTAAAATGTGTTTCCTGTCCGTGTTATACTGCTACACTTGAAAGCCTCACAGCAGCTGTCACCTCACCATTGCCATAACACTGACTTTATTTCCTTTAGTGACTTTAGAGTTGCAGCACATCGTTCCTTCTACAGGAAATGTATGTGGCATTATTACCTGACAATAGCAGCTTCAAAATCAAGTTGATGCTCCACTCACTTGCAAGAGGGAGAATCATGTACCTTATTGCCATTTCAGGCCAGAATACTGCTGCTGCACTATGTACACCTATTGACCACAACATTAATACCATCTCCTTCTTTCTACTTTCATGGACCATTTTATCAGCTCATCTTACCATTCAGGAGCACTTTCAATTTTTTTAGAATTACAGACTATAATCCATCTGTTACTTTACAAACAGTTGTCGCCAAAAGTTTTCAAAATGGAAAACTTCCATTTTTTTATGTTGGCAATTTGATTTAACTCTAGGTTGTGAAGAGTGATCAGATGAATTGCAAAGAATGAATTGGAATTTATGAATTTCATGTATTCTGGTCACTGCATTAGAGCCCTACAAATGGCCTGCAAATATTAGTTCAGTCATGATCTTGTTAACTGAGAAGAAAAGGTTAATGAGGGCAAGACAGCTGATCTCGCTCTGTCGTGCTGATTAGAAGAGCAGACTGGTTGCTTTAAAAGGGTAATGGTGCTTTTAAGTTACCTCTAAGGTGACACATGCAGTCAACATTGCATTTCATCAAAAGGGTTTCACAGGCAAGGACATTGTTGCTTGCAAGATAGCACCCCAATCAATCATTGATCCAATCATCAAGAACTTCAAGGAAAGTCATTCAATTGACTTGGCAAAGGATGACAGTGGCAAGGAAAAACTCCTTCAGAGCTGGGGACACAAATGGGGACCTATCCTCCTCTGTTCAAATGACTCATACATAGTTTGTTAGGGGAGACTTGAACCCCACATGTCTACTGTAATACTCAGGTGTACTGAAGTAATGATGATGGTGGACATAATAGTAACAGTCGGTAGTGGTGGGTGGGCAACTAGATCAGGCAGGGTGGGAAAGTCCAGGATCAGCTAGACGGTGGGCAGTCAATGTGAAGTGGTGGCTACGGAGATCAGGGTCTTTCTCAGATGGGGCAGGGGAGCTCAAAGTCAGCCCAGGCTGGTGGATCACCATTGGTCCAGGAAAAGTAGAGAATGTAATTATGATTACATTTATGGATAATAACAATAATAACAATTATTTTTTATGGAGAACAGAGAATGTAAACATTACCAGTGTTGAAATGTTTTGAGTGACTCCGGTAGGTCTGATTATAAAGGAGGCCTAATTAAAAAAGAGAACCAGAAGGTAACATAAAGATGGGAGCATTCTAAAATATTTGGTGTCCAATGGCTCATATCGTAAACTTACCATCATTCCCTTTGTCCATGAAGCCCTGGATCTGCAGCCTGTAACAAAGCTGAGACATTAATTACCAAAAGCTATACAGAAATCTGGGTCCCAGCCTCTTTTGAGCAGTCAGTGGGCAACTGTGGCAAGGAGAATCAGTAGAATAAACAGAAGCTTCTGCTGGTTTTTACCTCACTGCACTGTGGATGTTGTGTATGTGGTTGGTTTTGTTCTTTGCATTTTGGTCTTAGATCACAGGATGGAGGTGTTTATATAGTTTGTTTTTGAAATGTTTGCCTTATTTTATGATTATTTTACGATTGTCAGGTTTATTAAAAATGATGAAATGCTCCTCTTTACTTATTTACTTGGGCTGAACACAATATTTTGGAACTATTAGAAGGGGGGAGAAGATGGCATGCTATAAGTATTTTTATAAAGTAAAAAACTGTATACAGTATAAAGTCAAAGCAAGCATATAGTTTTTACTACAAATATCTTTACTACACTCGTCATAAATAGCCCACACACCCATAGTGGCCAACTAGATTTTTCCTGGATGGGCGACCCACCCCGTCTCACAAAGCTGATGTGAACTCTTACACATTGTAACACTACTGCTTTTACGTTCTTAAATTTTTCTTAGCCTGCTGACCTTCCTTCCCACCTCTTTGCCAACGTTTATTACCCATCATTTTCTCTCTCCTTCTTTCTCTCACTAGCCTGCTCTCATGTCAATTTCTTTTATATTCTCGCTATGAAAAAGAAGGCCTTTTATGAGGCCTTTCTATCTGACAGCCTGGTGCAGTCTGAAACTGTTGTGAGTGTTCTAGAGTGATGATTTTATATCAAGGCCTCTTTACCAATAAAATATTCCTTTGAACATAATGTTCTTCCACAGGATTCACACAGTTCTTCATCTCACCTTCAATTTGAAGTCAATAAAATTTTTACCTCCAGGTTCATCTCTCTTTCTCTTTTTATTGCTCTGTTTATGGTTTCCCTTCTTGAAGGAACAGTTTGGTGGAAAATCTGATTTGCCTTGTAAATGAAATGAACTCTAAATGGACAGAATCCGGGCTTCAGTTTGACTGCTATTAAAATGTTTCTAACAGCTTTTAAACCATTTTTAAAGCTGCTACTATATAACAGAGTCGCAGACAACTCTAAACATATGACAAGTGTGGGATGATTCAGACTTGCCGTTTATTCAACGCTTTTCAATGGGATAAAAACGTAACCACTTGTCAGTTACATTAGTCTCACAGTGGCCGTGAAAACTTTACACACAGAATATGTCTTGACTGATTGATGTATTAGTGAGAAGAAAATTGTCAAGACTCCGGCAGTTTGCTCATCAGTTTGATGCTAATACATTTCTCCTCATTACAGCGGTTCACTTCCACCACTCCATCATAACACAACATAAAAAGAAAATGACAAAACTGACATTGATTGTTTGCAGTAGTGGGAAAAAAAGAAAGTAAAACTGATTCAAATAGGTGAGTAACATTTTTTTTTCTATGGCATATTGGCTTCAATGTTTGAGGGCTGAATTAGATTAAAAGTATTAAAAATTGAAATGCACAAACAAAAATAATAAATATGCTCCCAGTCTTGGACAAATTTCTCGTTATATATACGTAGCACTAAAAAGAGTTCAACTGTTGTTACAAGGTACACTGTAACAATAGTAGAACCCTTTTTGGAGCTGTATAGAACTCTTTTCAAAAAGGTTTGAAGTCTCTACAGTGCACTGTCCATTAATCTGAAGAACTTCATGATTCACGTTCATGGTTTCTTTACTGAAGAACCCTCAATCTTTAAATGTGTTTTATTATCTATGTTTTATTTGCATAAGACTTTGCAAATACTAACAAATGGCACACAAATGTAGGCCATTTAAAAAAGAACTGGTCAATTTGGAGTCCAAACATATTAACATCTTCAGCCTCTTCATGGAGTTATAGTCCTCAGGTCTCACAATGATATACAACTGCATTGTCAGCATCACAATGAAATCATATGTTATGTTTTTGAATAATTTGCCCGAACAGAGCAGCCTCTTCAGCAACTTCACCCTCTTCAAGGATGGATCGTCTTCAGGCCTCAGATGGATATACAACTGTATATCATCAGCACAATGGAAAGATATGTTATGCTTCTGAGTATTTTTCTCCAGTGATAACAAACATAAGGAAAATAATGTAGAACCTAAAATCAAACTCTGTGGAACTCAAGGAGCTACAGCAGATTAAAGTGACCCTATTCAGGACGAAGCGGAAAAGATACTGATTGATTGACTGATTAGTTAGGTGAGGGGGAGACCTCCTGAGACCTTAATTAGGAAGAAGCAGTTAAGAAGGTGGTTGGATGCATGTGTTTAGTCAAAAATACAAAGTTTTTTTTTTTTAAATCAACAGTCAGGTTTTATAGGTTCCTTAAAACCATAAAGGCACAACCAAATCACTGCCACTGACATAAAATCAAGCCAACATGGGCCTTTTTTAAGCTGCACTGAACTGGTTAGGGAGGCTCGTGAGTAAGCGTTGTCCTAATAATCAGTTTTGATGCCTGGCAAAGTTACAGCAATTCATGGAGGAGAGCAAAATTGGCCTTGCACTTAGTAGGTCAGATGGTCATCTTCTCCTGTCACTTTGCACACTATGAGCCAGCACCAGAGTCGATTACCTGGCATAACAGAATTGGACATTTAGGGTTCTCCTCCAAGTGTGCTAAGCTAAGGAAGACAGGGTTAGCTTTCAGTCTTTCAGCTACGTATCATCGTTTGTGATGGATGACAGATAACTAGTGTTTGGGAAAAGTGACAAACAAACAAAACAAAACAAACAAAAGCAGAATGATCAATAACATAATTTTCTAGTACGTTGCACAAACCCCAAATGCATGCCTGAGAATTCCTGCCCCCATAGGTTATCGAGATGACTTCGCCAAAGGACAGACTTGGAGATGAACTGCAGGGCTTATGATGTCATTTGGGATTTTATTTGGTCTTTTATCCAATTAATATGTATGTATCAGTTATATCTGTTTGTATTCAGTTCACTCCACAATGACATACATATTCTCTCTCTCTCTCTCTCGCTCTCTCCTTCTCTTTCTCTTTCTCTCTCCCTCTAATTGACTGTGCAAATGTCTTACTTCAGAGTGTTTCTACCAGCAGCAATCAATACGGCCTGCAGGCCCATCACTAATGGTTGGTGCAGAAGCATATTATTATTCCTGAAAGCTGCTCTAAAGGCAAAAATATTGTCCAACAGTGATGACAGCGTGAAGAGTGTTATTTGAGAAGATATATGGCCTCTGACAATTAAAAAATGAATCTTCCTTGCCCATTGTTATTCTTAGTGGTGTGCCCATTATTATTGTCATTATTGTGTGAATACTGCATCTATGGTGAATAAAATAATAAAAATCAGTCTAAGATGAAAAAGTGATGTCACTATCCCAGGGAATAATGGGGTACATTCAGGGCTGAATGTGATATGCTGAGGTCTGAGCTGCTCTTAGCAGCCTGGTGAAGTGGACAGGGATGCATGGGAAGACTTCATGGGGGGTAATAGCTGCCATATGTAGAAACTCCCAGACTCCCAGCACTGACTGGCAGAGTCGGATATTTGAGGTAAACATGGATGGAATCAATGCAAGAGTGTGATCTTAACAATGTAAATTAAAGGAGTCTTGTTTTTGGTCTTGCTGACCAAACATGTCATTGGGACATATGAGAATGACAGCTGGCTGCCCCCGATTAGTACGGTCATTACTGTTTGCCATTAGTTTATCACTACCAGGTAGCTGTTTGTTTTCATTCATTATTACCAACATTAGCTTTTATATTTCTTGGTCTGAGCTGTACCAGCAGCCTACCCACAGTTCTAATGTGTGTGTGTGGGTGACATGTTTGTGTGACAGAGACTGGGCTGAGACATTGCCTTCAGGCCAAGCCTTAGGCACAGACAGACCAACCAACAGTGGGCCAAACCCCTCACCAGGGGACCCAGAGAGAGATCTGACTGTTTGTTATTCATGATGGCACCCAAATAAGACTTTTCCGTCCAATATAATGTGAACTTTTCCAAACACACTTGGTAGTCCCACAAAATGCTGGAGCTTTTGTGCATGTTTTTTCAGTCAAATACACAACTGCTTAAACTACTCTTATTAGTATGACAGCTCAACAAAATCACAACAATCGATTAACCTAATAATATTCTGAACTTGGATTGGAAGCCATACCAGGAGATTGAGGCAGTGGACTGAGAATTGCTGATAAAAGTCCTGAATCAGTTCTCCTCCTCAGCGAGTACAGAGGACTGATTCAGGACTTAGAGGGATGGTATCTGCAGAACCACCTCCAGAACTGCTGGTGGGTTTCTGCAGATGCAGACTCACCCCTCCACCAGTGAATATCCAGGGAATGGACATTGAGAGAGTGAACTCATGTGTATCTGGGTGTTCACTTCAGTAACAGATTGGCAGATTGGACTGGCCAGTTAACACCACTGCACTTTACAGAAAAGGTCAGACTGAACACACTCATAAAGAGGGCCAGTTCTGTCCTGGCAAGCCCCTTATTATGGACATGTTGAAGCTGCAACAGCTTCTATAAACTTGAAAACAGGAGATCTGGTCAGGGTTTGTTGTAGGGTGTTCCTTTCATGTTTGTGATTTGAGGAATATCTGTGTGTTATTATATGAATAAATATATGTTAGGTGGCTCCAAGCCATTGTCTGTGTGTCTCTGAGACTTGTGAGATTGGCACACTCCCTCTTGTGTTCTATGGCTTTAATAGAGAACAAAAAGTCAGAAATAATTTCACATCAGACTGGATTAATAAACTTTTTTTTTTAAACCATTGGATTTCATTTGCAGTAAGTAACAGGTGCTGGCAATATAGTAATTACACATTAAACCAGTTTAAGAATTTGTAAGTCTTGTGTCTGAGCTCTGAGGGGAAAAAAGCAAATAAAGATCAGAGGATATAAGAACCAAAATTGTGGGAAAGGATGGAACCTCAAGGCCATCTTCTGAGATCTTCATGTAAAGGTGTCCTATGAGCACCACATGATTAAGTTTATCGAGTGGTTCAGTTATCAATATTATATATCAAGTTCGCATTCAAAATTTACATTTTTGTTGGTCTTGCATTTGATTTTGCTCTCAAATTCCCATTTTGGCTTGTACAGTTCAGTTGATCCCATTTTCAGAGTGTATAGTTGCCTAAATTCTTTTCTTCTTGGAGCGGTGTTGTCAGTCTGCATCTCCTCCTATCTCCCCCACCTCCTCCTGCATCTTATTCCAAGAATGGTGTTTCTGCTTGTCTTCATCCTGTGGCAGCTCAAGCCCCTTTCCTCCGCCCATTCCTCCTCTCTCATGCTGCTCTCTGATGGTATGACTCTGATGGAAACTGTGGGAGATGTCTGTCCTGCTGATAACGTTCCACTGCTTCTGTCAGAGGTGCTGTGGAGTGACCACAGGCCAGTGGTCAGATGGAATCACTGCAGGTACGTGTGTGTGTGTGAGTGAGTGAGTGAGCGGGCAAATTGACAATTCCTGTGTTGTATTCGATGTTCAATTCCGTTCAATAAACTTGCATCTTGTGGCATCTTGAAGGATGTTCAAGTTGTGGGTGTCAGTTTGTGTTACCCATGGCCCTGCTCATACATTATTAAAATGGAGTTTTTGTTTGTCTCTGTGTGTGTGTGCGTACTCATTATCTCTTGCTGTGCAGATCTGGTGCTGATTTCAGCTGTTTTATTACCATTTCAGCAGGAAACCCAAGTGCTGCAGCACATCTGTGGAACTAACTCCTCTGGACACATTACAGAGAAAAAGTCTGGTGTGTTTACATGCCTAGGGGTCCTTTGATGCATAGGATGAGCTTAATTGGTGACACAAAAATGTCCTGTGTTGAAAACATTGATTGGCAGGGCAAAAAAAAAAAAAATATATAAATAAATAAATAAATAAATAAATAAAACAGGCTACTTATGCAAGATAATCAACCCAAGTCGTGGGATACTGTCAATATTGGCAGGGTTGGGCAGCAGTTGTAATCTAGGCTTCATAACTCAGGATCAGAGTAACCTACAAACATAACAAACTACAAGACTTACCCTATCAAAATTCTTTTAAATCAAATCATTGTGTGAGTCAGTGAGTAATCAAGCTCAAAAACAGCTAAAATTTACTAAATGTATTAAATTCCAATTTGAATGTCAAAAGAGCCTTTGTGTGGGTGTTTACTGCTACAGTAATCCATGTGTCATTTTTGCATCAAAACATGGATGAATGCATACAAATATCAGAATTCTGTTAATATTTACACCTCAATTGAAGACAAATTTCAGTAGCTTATTATCTGAAAAGAACAACATTTGGCATGTCTTTGATACATAATTCAATATTTAATTGAATGAAAGTATGTCAAAATATGAAATCATCCCACTAAACTGACCTAAAATTGATTTTAAAAGGTTAAAAAATGTAACCTGTTATATGCTCATTACATGTATAGTTAAATATTTCAAGCTTTTTTTTTTTTTTTACTTTTGATCAGTATAGCTTATAATTTATAACTTAGCTTATAACTTAACAATAAAGCCTTCAAATATTTAACACCATAAAGAGAGTCCAAAACTGTGTTGTGAGCAAAGTGTCACGATTTGAATGGTAAGAAAGATGAGGTAATGTCTTTGGTGTTGGCCCCTCAAATGATCAGGTCTTCTGGACCCTCTCACAGCGCTTTTTGACCAAAAGAACTCTGGTTCTTGAACAGTTTCCATTTGGACTTATAAGAACCTTGGTGCTTTTCAGTTACCCATCCTATGGTGGCGCGTATAGACTACATGTGAGTATTTGAGCTGTTACAGATGTTTGTCTTTCTCCGAAAAGCAAACATGGATCAACTTTTGGTGATAAGCAGATGTAGAAGACTAAAACATCTGAGACGAGTGTTATGTCATTGCTCCCTGCTCCTGTAGAAATAGACACATCCAGAATGGCTTGTACTGAAAATCCTTCTAATCTTTGAAACGGAACCTGTTCCACACTGGTGGAAAAGTTCAGTTTCTGAATTATTGATCTTAAAACAACCTTATTTAACACTTTCAAAATCATTTTTATGCTCCACTGAACTGTACCAGGGAGAGTAGCACTGCTGTCATTGCTATTCCAGGCAATTCCGGGTTGCTATTCCATGCATGTCAGAAACTGCACTATGTAAGTTTGGAGAACTGTGTGCCTAACTCAAGTTATATTTGTGTAAACTCCTGTAATTTGACAGACCTCGTCAGTCTACATTCGTTTATTTCAGATGCCAGTTCTGTACCTCTCAGATCATTCATAAGTTTCCTTTGTGATTTAATCCAGTAGCCCTTGTTGAGGAGCACACATACAGTACACTCAGGCCTACTGTGGGTAGTGGAGGAATTAAAGATCAATTTCTCTCTCTGTCTCTAATGGGCAGGTAATCTTTGAATAACATTTATTTGTGTCTGTTAATAAACTGCCTAATTAATTCATATTATTAAATGCTAATCAGATTACACACAGAAAGCAGATAACACAGTGTTACCTGCAGTGTTGCTTATGAGTTGACATATGAGATTTGTTTTTCCTATCATAATTATTTTTACAGAATGATGCTCTACGACCATATTCCAAATCATTGTCACAAAATGATTGATCGACTTGAGTAATGAAGAATACAGTATTATGTATGTCGGATTTAAAAAGCTAATAAGCTTTTTTTTTTGGGCAATATTACAAGTCTTAAACTAACCCTTTCAGGCCTTTAGGCACCAGGCACTGCTTATTTTAAGTCCAAAAATGGCTTGATGATGCTAATTCATATAGATTGGTCATGCTGGTTATGCTGGTCAACCAGCTTAGTTCTGGTTGAAAAGCTTGGTCTTGTTTGACATGGTGGACAACTGTCTTGATCTCACTGGTCAACCAGGTTGGTCTTGCTGATCATGCTGATCAACCAGCTGTGTGATCTTGTTCATACATGGTTCAACGACATGATTATACTGGTCATGTTGGTCAACCAGATTGGTCATGCTGGGCAACAAGCTTGGTTAAGGTTGGTCATACTGATGACCCACCGGCTTGGGCTGACTGAAGGCTTGAGCCCCCTGCCATCCCTTCAGAGGCTGACCTCAGGCTCCCCTGTTACCCTTTCACACTGACTGCCTAGCTTGATTAGATTGACCAGCTAAACCATCAGACCCCTAGGCTGGTCAGCTGGCCAGACTGTTTTTTTATTCAACAGGGAATAACCAAGCTGACGAAAAGGCTGCCACACCAAAATGGGCAAATATGTCCCCCTAATTATATTTAGTAAGTAGAAATGACTAGAAATACACAGCATATCTGTAACTTATTCAAGTTTGACTCACTTTTAGTCAATTATATCATCACTTATTACCAATCCAGTTGTGGACATCTGTTCACCTAGACAACAGCAATTATGTCTACGTTCAAGAAATTAATCTTTGTAAACAGGTAACCAGTAATCAGTAACATACAAATACATACTGTCAATTCATTTTAAAGTCAACCCACCTTTCTGACAGGGGTACGGGACTCTCTTCTGTTCCTTCTACTGTTTAGACAGAATAATAAAGGCTTCATCGAGCTACAGTTCAGCGGGACAGTAGTGATCACTGTGTCTTTTAAGAAGTAAGGGTAGAATATTAACAGATGAAAAACAGGACACTCTGCTCTGGAAGGACAGCTAGGTACTGATAGATGACTGGATAGACCCACAGGACAAAACAGAAAGGGTGCAGTGGTCCCAATAGAAGTGGTCTCTTTATCCTGGCTTAGGATTCATTCCTGTCTCTTATCCTTATCCGTTTTGTCCTAAAATACATTGCAGGGATGTTCTCAGATCAGCAGAAAAGCAGCAGCCAACACAAGCCTTTTATTTATCTCACAGAGTTTCTGATTACAAAGTCGTGTTCTGGCGGAACTGCATGATTTCAGTGAGCGGATGAAGAAAGAACCCCGGGGTTGGGGGGGTTGGGGGTGGTTTTGAATGCGCAGTGCTGCATTCCTGCAGTTGAAAGAATCACCTTGAGATTGATCTGACACTAGAGAATAATAGGGAGGTGGTGCAGCCTGTACTTTTGTGCATGCCATCAAGCTGTGCTGATTTGAAAGATTTAGTGTCACTGACAGCCATCTCAGTGAATAAGCCCTGCCAGGTAGTCTGACCTTCGCAGTGGCTACTTTAGTGGATTGAGTCACTTGTGCCTTGTTCATCCCCTACACTTTGCTTATTCTTAGAGATTACAAAAGGATCTTTCTGATGGGTTAGTGTTATATGTTGTGCTTTGTGCCACACAGCCAGCATTAAGAAGAACTCCGGTGTAAGAGTATCTTTAGTGGCAGCTGCTGTGCCTGAACGCACCTCGGCTTGGAACCTGGGTGGTGCAAGACAAATGTGTGAAGTGATCTTGAAGAAGGTCGGGATGACTGATAATGTATGGGATGATATCTTACAGCTAGTGCCCTACTTTAGTATATTGCATCATCTAGAATGAGCTATAGGGGTTTAATATGTCTGTATAAAATCCTTGGTGAGATAAGGGATTTTATTGCGGTACCATATGACAAATGCATGTCATCTGGTCTATTGAAGATGGTGGTTTGCCTTGCCTTTGCCTTGTGCTCTTTGAACCCAGGTTTCATTAGATGTATATGTACGGAATTATGCTGAGAACAATGTAACAATGAATAGATCTACTGGAGCCCGTTTAGGTAACTTCTGATAGCACAGTGATGAAAATAATGAAAGCTCACAAGGTTTGAAGGGGGAAGAATAAGCATGTCATATAGAAATCTCCCAAGTGGAGCCATTAGCCATGCTTCCATTGTCGAAAATCAAACCCGATTAGCACAGGCATTCACCATACAAAAAAAATCAATTGACAGCCTCACAGACTAGTGGTGGGATCAAATTGCACAACTTCAGCCTTAGTTTGAGACAATTTTGTCAGAGCTGAAAAAATATTCTTGCATATATGGGAATTCATTTGTTGAATTAGCAGCATTAAGAAGTCACATTTACTGCAATCCAAAGTTATTTCAATCATAAACATCTTAACAGGCCAAGTGGTACATTAATGTAAGACCCCTTCATTGAATTCACACCTTCACAATTCTTGCATCCATTAAACCTGCGAGGTCTGGGATGGTTTCTGCTTGAATTTCTTTGCATGATGCCCGAATAGCCTCCCAGAGCTGCTGTTGTGATGTGAACTGCCTCCCACCCTCATAGATCTTTTGCTTGAGGATCCTCCAAAGGTTCTCAAAAGGGTTGAGGTCAGGGGAGGATGGTGGCCATACCATGAGTTTCTCTCCTTTTATGTCCGTAGCAGCCAATGACACCGAGGTATTCTTTGCAGCATAAAATGATTTTGCTACAGAAGGCACAGTTCTTCCTTTTGTACCATGGAAGAAAGTGGTCAGTCAGAAACGCTGTATACTTTGCTGAAGTCATTTTCACACCTTCAGGGACCCTAATGATTGAGGCCCAAAACATGACTCCACCACCTCTTTACTGATGTTGTAGTCTTGTGGGGACATGGTGGCCATCCACCGACCATCCATTACTGCATCCATCTGGACCATCCGGGGTTGCACAAATAAGTTGACTGTAGTTCACAGTAAGTTGACTGTATGCTTTTGTGAAACATCTAATGTTTTCATACATTATCCATGCTTTGTCTTGCATGAATTGATGCTTTTCTGCTGCAGATAAATCCTTTTTCTCTCCCATATTGCTTGAAACCTGTGGCCTGCTTAATAAAAACAGAACATCCATTTTTTTCCTTGAATGTTTTCCTTTAATTGTGCTCATCTAGCAAACTAATTATCACAGGTGCTTGAGACTGATTTCAGTAATCCAAAGAGCCCTGAGACACAATGCCATCCATGAGTTTAAGTGAAAAAAATCTTTATGACACAAATCCAAATTCCATAATAGTTTGGAATGTTGTGTATTTTTGAGTTTTGTGACAAATGATGCATGAAGTGGGGGAAAAACTGAAGAATCTGATTTCTGGGACACTGTGCAATACCTCTCAACACAACAACAACGAAAAAAAACACCCTGGAATGTCAGAATCTTTTGTATTTTTCCACCTAGTTTGACATCTCTTATGATGTTCTTTGAAGTTGACCAATCAGTGGACAGAGTACTCTCTGGCACACATATAAACATGATGATGAGAAAGAGGGAGCTGTTGCTGCAGCTGTCAGATGAAGCATCAAAACCGATGGGTTGTGGCAACAGTACCCCTGCCTTTTTTTACCTTTCACTGAGGGAGAACCATGACTGAGAAAGTTAACTGTTTTTCAGGTTCCAAGAGCTTTTCAGTCCTTTGTCCTCTTTACATACAGTCAACCTGGTAACTAGTAAACCAATAGAACAGAAGAGGGAGTGTGTTACCATGAAATAGAGCAGTATCTCATCTCAGCCATGCTGTTATTCTCGATAACACACAACGTTGAGTCTGCTATTGCTTTTATACAACAGTTCACAAAAGAAATAAAGTAAGAAATTAATAAATTGAGCCACATCAAAGTTACAAACTCCACTCACTCACTGCACAGCCGGCAGCTCCTTCTCCAGCTCCTCACACAGAGCAACACATTAAACTCATTTTCACTGTATTTCTTGTTCTTTGGTTTTTATTGTTGTGAATTCTTGTTGTGATCTCAAGCCACGGGAGAAGGAGAGAAGGATGGGAGAAGGGAGCCACAGGAGAAAGATGAGTCACTTGACTGGCCAACCTCATGAGTTTAAGAGACACACAGGCAATGGCTTGGTGCCACCGAACGTGTATTTTTTTACACACAGTGCACAATCCAAACCATAACACAAACCAAATCAAACACAGAGCAATGCTTCCCTGACCTACACTGAGCCCTGACCAGATCCACTGTTTTTCCGGTTGAGTTGAGCTTTTAAGATGGCAGAACGATTCCACTTAAGTGGTTACAGCTGGCCCTCATCAGGATGAGCAGACGAGAATCTGGCTGCTCCATCTCTGCCACATTGTCTTAATCCATTTTGCTCTTTTTCTCTGAGCATTTGCTTTACTCAAGTAAGAAGTAAGAAGTAAGAAGTTGCTGCTGTTATTTACTTAGCAGCGCCATTCTGCAGAGTGATACAGTGTTTGTGAAAAAAGTGCTGTTATGGTGAGATAATGGCACAATTCAACTGCTTCTCATCAGTCAGCTTGCATGGTCAGAACTGTTGTATCACCACATATGTGTAATTTTATTGACAAATTACCTGCAAACTTGGCACCTCATCCAATTAGTGAACCCTTCCTGAGTTTAAACAGGGGGAGGCCAAAACCAGGGTTGAAAAGTGCAGTCCTAGACTTACCTGCTAAAAAACAGTCTAGCCACCTCAAACTGATTAAGCCTCCTGGCCAGCATATGTTTTTTTGACGACCACCTTGTTTTTCAACCACCTTGATTATCAAAGAACAGCTTAGACCAGGGGGCACTGACCCTGCTCCTGGAGAGCTACCTTCCTGCAATCTAACACACCCAATTCAGCCAATCAAGAACTTCTGAAGGCAGTAATTTGCTAGATCAGGTGGGGTGGATTAGGGTTGAATTTACAGTCTGCAGAAAGGTAGCTCATCAGGAGCAGGGTTTGTGACCCCTAACTTAGACCATTTAGCTGGTCTGGAGTTAGATTTTTCAACAGGGTATATAGATTCTATTATGTACCTCTTATTCAATTGTGTCCTCAAGGGAAGAGATTAACATTATGTTGTTGTTCTGTGTCAAGTATCCCTGCCTTTGCTTCCTTTTTTTGATCACTGTGTTTGGATAGATCTGGCTCCCTACTGTCAGCTCATCTCTTTTCAGCAGAACTTCATTTGGTGGTAATCCAAACCCTGTTTTGTTGCTGATGTTATTCTTGATTGGGGGCTGGACTCCACAAACCCCTGGTGAATTTGATAGCCTCAAAACACTAAAATGAGTTTCCCACTCTGGCCATTTTTATGTCAGCACAGGCTGTAATGTAGCCCTAATGGCCTTGATTTGATGTTCTTGCTGCCACTAGTCTGGTGATAAGGGCCAGCGTGCCTGCTGTGGTACATCCTAGTCCCTGTAGGTGCATGTGGAGAGCAGTGCAAAACATATGGATTTCCGCTCCACTCATCTGGTGTTGGGATATCAGTCACAGCCCTTGGGAAGGGGGTAAAGAGATATTTGCGTACCAGGGAAACTAGGGGATGAAAAATGGAAAAGGATTGAAAAATGGCCTAAAGAGGAGTTGCTGATCTGATCGAATTGCTGACTTTTGATGTTTCACAGCCATCTGGAAATGTAGCTGTTTCAACTTGTATACGTGGGTAAAGCTCTGCTGAGCTGTAGGCAACCAACGTGACCGTTCTATGAATCCTATGATAGAGGGATTTGTGCTAAGACAGCCATGAAATATCTGATGTGCCGATAGGTGTGGACTTCCTACTCTTTGGAATGTTAGAATTACATGTGGTATTTCTCTCTCTCTCTCTCTCTCTCTCTCTCTCTCTCTCTCTCTCTCTCTCTCTTTATATATATAGTATATACAGGTATATGTCCCCCACAGGCTCCTTACTCCAGATCAGAGCTGCATTGGGCAGGGCTGATGACTAACTCACTGGTAGGGCAGAGGACTCTCCACTGTTGTGCTCAATTCAATCAATGTCTTTTTAATTACTCAGTTAATTCTGAAAAGTGTTCACTGTGTATTCTACAGTGACAGGATGCCAAAATACCATGCTGTCATTTGTTGCCCTTTTGAAGCTTAGCCCAACACTGTATCAAATTTCAGTCCACTTTCGGAGCTTCACTCATGATGGCAAACAATTGATGTGGATTAATGGAGCCACATATGGATTTGTCTGTAGCAACAGATTTGAGGCTGGACATGATTTATAGATGGTTCTGTAATCTAATTAAAAATTATCTACAGTTCGTTTGTTGTTTTTAAACTGTGGAAGTTAAGAGTGTGATTTCAAAAGACATTTTATATTTAGTTGACAGACTTTGAGAGGGGGTGCATCATTTGACTGAGAGACCAAGCCACCATTGCCTTCATTTGCAGTGGTGTTAACAAAGAGAAATCTGGACTTATATAGATTGGAACTATATCATCTTTAGCAAAAAAATCCAACGATGGTCAGGTTTGAGTACAGCGGTCTTATGGTGATTGCTTCAGTCCTGCCTTTGGTGTGGAGCCACACACTGCCATAAGTGTTGGTACAGTTTCCAGTGGAGTGAACACTGCTGTGTCTAACTGCTGTTGGTCTCTGTAGTGTTGGATTGTTGAATTGTTTGTTGATGTAATTCATCCCAAATCGAATTGCTTCCACATTTCTTTGCTACTACACTCTGGATGAAAATCTTCTACTGTGGGATCACCTCGCTTTGCAGCTACAGCCTACTTCTTCTACTGACTGGACACAACATACAACATACAACATGCTGGAATAATTCCATCCAGGCTTGGTGTGCTCATTGCTTGCTCATCAGTGTACTGCATACCGCTTGATGCTGCTCCGGCTTCATTCGATTAAGCTTCCACTTTCTCATAGTGTTGCTGTCTGTATAGCTTTCAGTTTTGTTGCAGTGCATATTTTTTCCAGTACTGGTAGGAGCATATTTGCGGGTTGCAGGCTAGTGCTGTAAATCTGTCTGTCTTTTTAAATGGGCATTTCAAGATGTGTTTTTCAGTTGTTATTGGTCTTAGCCTTGTTAATTTGGGATTTAATAGGAAGTATGACGAGCCTGGGCTGTAACCAAATTTCCCAACCTCTGCTACACTGCTACACTACACTACTACGCTGAACGTCTTTGGTTACGCTGTAAAAGTTGGTGGATTCCTCTGGATGCATACAGCAAATGCACCACTCTTTGAATACCTCACTGGCCACATTATAAACATTGCTGCTCTCGATTCAAATTGGATACAACGTCTGAAAACACATTAATAGAGGCATTCCATGCATTTGGAGGTCACACTGTCATTACTCTTGGATTCAGTGCTGTGTGGACTATTGTGGGAATTATCTATTAACTTGGATTGGGCTGGTGTGTTCACTGGGAATTCTGCTTTGCATACTTATACCTAGTTTGCCTGATTGTTCATTCTCTTAGGAATAAAGCAGTGCTTATCTCAGACACTATAATTGGTCACAACCTTGATTTTATTTCTGACTTCAACATGGCAACAGCCAAATACTTTTTTTTACATGAAGCTGCTTCTCCAGGGTTTCATTTTTTTGGGGTTTCACATATGCTGCGGGGGTGGCATCGCGGTTCTCTTGTTCTAAAAATCTCTGGGTTGATGTCTTTTCTGATCAGCTCCCTAAATCTTCATCTGTTTTTTTTTTTACCATCTGACCTTTTTCTGTCTTTGATATCCCTGTTTACTGTAAAATTAACACTCATTATATACCCTCTAACCTGTAAGGCATTGACATTCATGTCTCTGATCATAAAGCTATCTTGTTTAATTTGTTTATTTTTACAACATGTACATTACACATGTCCTGGTATTACTGTTAGGTACCTTAGAAATACCAGCCCTCCTGCACTTAGGAGCTAGCTTGATTAATGTTCCATCTCTCCAGACTCATCATCTTTTGAAGCAGTGGTCACTCATTATGATACCATTGTCTCAGCCAGACTAAATCAGCATGCCCCCTTTAGAACACGTTTTGTGAGCTTGTGGGCAAAGTCACTACTCAGAATGGTTCTGGAGGCAGCGCTGCCTCAGAGTCTGCCTCAGAGAGAACAAACACAATTGTTTCAGAAAATTACCAAGTTAATTGAGCAGTAGTCCATGCGCTTTTCATTACTGTCAATAAGTTGGTGATCCCTGCAAGCAGCTTTTTCTTAGATCCATCATCAGAACATTTCAAAGCAGCCACATTCCAGCAGCCTTCTAACTCCCCTGGTTAAAGCATGTCACCCAGCTCTGTCCTCTTATAACTACGATCATCAATGTATCTCTTAGATTTGGTCTGCTTCCTTCAAAATTAATACCTGCTACAATTACTCCAGATGTTAAGAAGCATGGTCTTGATCCTGAAAATTACTACAGACCCATTAAGAATGATACTTTTCTAAGCAGGTTGCTCAAGTGTGCTGTGTCTGCCCATCTGAAGAATCATTTAACTTCCAACAGCCTATTTGAGCAGTTTCAGTGAAGGCGCAGAGCAAATCACTGCTCTCAAACGGCTCTGGTTAAGGCCACCAATGATTTATTAATAGCAGCCAATTTGGGATCGTTAAACATACTTGTGCTCTTGTGTCTAATAGCAGTCAGGGAGGTATTGCCAGTGAAGTAGAACAGGACTCACTGGAGAAGATAAACATGAACTTTGGCAATGTGTGGTCTAGAGGGGTATAGTGCCAGACTGTAATGGAGTAATTCAGAGTGGCAGCAGGACATCTTCACTGATGAGTCCTGCTTTTGTCTTGGTGAGGATGACCAAATCTGTATGTGGAGACACCATGGTCAGCGCCAAGATCAGTGGTTTGGTATCAGGTGTTGAACATCCACAAGGCCTGGTGTGCAGTTTTGTACAACACCAGATCACCTTTGGTATTTGTTACCTGCACTTTTGACTGCTCAAAGTTATGTTAATGAGGTCCTGCAACATTTGGCCCTACCGTTTTTGAACACACACTTTTCCAAGGCAATGCTTGTCCACACACTGCTGCCGTTTCAAGAGCTCGTCATGAAGCCATAGATACTATGCCATGGCCAGTCACATTATCAGACCTATCGTTGATTGAAAATGTTTTGGATGCTACTGGATGCACTATGAACATTCCAACCCCAATGCAAAATCTCCAGGAACTTTGTGAGAATATTCAAACTGTGTGGGTGGGATTATTGCAGGACACTACTAGGGATCTCTACAACTCCATGCTTAGATGTTTGGCATGTTGCCTTAGCAGAAATGGTGGCCTGATGCTATACTCATACATACTACTTCTGGATGTATAGCTCAATAAATATTTTCCACAGTGCCTTGCAAAAGCACCTATTTTCCTAGGCTTTTGGCTTTTTACCTATTTTGTTAAATTACAACCTATATTTAAATGTTTTGTACATCTGAATTGTATGTGATACATCTTCACAAAATATTAGTGAATTGAATAAACAATTTGGAAATAAAAAAACTGAAAATTGGCATGTGTGTATGTATTCTTCCCCTTTGCTACAAAGCCCCAAAATTGTTCTGGTGCAAGCAATTACCATCAGTCACAGTGAAATGAAGAGTGTGTAATATGTGTAATATGTATCTGAGAGGTCCCAGAGGCTACAACACTATTAAGCAAAAGGCACCACTTCAGACAACACCATGGAGACCCAGGAGATCTCCAAACAAGTCAGGGACAAAGTTGTCGAGAAGTCAGTGTAGGGTTTTCAAAAAACTATCCAAATCTCTGATGATTCCCCAGAACACAATCAAATCCATTATCATCAAATGGAAAGAACATGGTACCATAACAAACCTGCCAAGAGAGGGCCACCCACCAAAACTCTCAGACAGGGCAAGGGGGAATTAATCAGAGACTTCCCAAGAGAGACTGCCCATATGCCCACAACAAGCCATGCACTCCATAGAGCTGGGATTTATTGTAAAGTCACCAGAAAAAAGCCTTTATTTACAGACTCGTTTGGAGATTGCCAAAAGGCACGCGGGAGACTCCACAAATGTATGGATTTTTTGAGACCAAAATTAACTTTTCAGCCACCAAGGAAAACGCTACGTCTGGCGCAAAACCAAATGTCTAATCACTTTTCAGCAGCAGGGACTAGGAAATCCCAGTTGAGGGAAAGATAGACGGTGCTAAATACAGGCATATTCTTGAGCAAAACCTATTTCGGTCTGCCAGTGATTTGAGGCTGGGAAGGAGGTTCACCTTCCAACAGGACAATGACCCAAAGCTTACACTCGAGTGGTTTAAGGGGAATGTGTAAATGTATTGGAATGGCCTAATCAAAGCCCAGAGCTTAATCCAATTGAGAATCTGTGATCAGACTTGAAAGCTGCTGTTCACCAGTGGAAACCATTTAATATGAAGGCGCTGGAGCATTTTTGCCATGAGAAATGGACAAAACACAGAGACTCAGCTGCAATTGCAGCAAAAGGAGGCTGTAAAAAGAACTGATTTTAGCGGGTGAATAGTTTTACACACCAAAGTTTTCTGTTATTTTGTCCTGTTTGTTGTCTGCTTCACTATAAAAAGTTGTAGTCATGTTCTGTAAATGAAATGATGTAAACCCCTCAAATAATCCCTTTTAATTTCAGGTGGTGAGGTAGCAAAACAATGCCAAAGAGGGGATGAATACTTTCACAAGACACTGTAAGTGTTTGTCTTAAAATCAGGGTTTATTTAAGGAGTTTGCCATTTTGCATAGATTGTCAGTGTCACAACAGCTCTTACAAAATTATTTATTTAGGGCCGAGCACGGGTACACCAGTTGTGAACATCACATCACTGGAAAACTGTGCGTCAGGTTACATAAACAACTAAGGAGCCAAATTTCCCAGTGGAAGCACAGAGGGCTTTTACTTACTCAGCGTGTGTCTGATGTCCCTTCACTCTGTGCAGCAACATTTTCAACTTCGCAGTGCTGTGGAATTCATTAGCATGAAACTCATTTCTCCAGCACACTTTTGAGCGTCCAATTACCAGTGTCCGAATTCCTGAGGTTCCTCCTGTAGTCTCAGTGGCACAGTGTGATGCATTCAGACAGCAGCCTCTCCGCTCTGTCAATATGTGAACAGTCGTCTTGCTTCTCCTTATTAATCTTCCCCCAGTGTCACAGTGAGTGTCTGCGTAATAGCAAGCACAGGAACGAGACAAAGCTGCCTGGGATCACTTCAAATGACGGCCATTGCAGATCACTTCAGAGACAGATAAGAACCTGCAATGAAAATTAGAGTGAAGCAGAATATCTGCTTCCCCCCCAGCATTTCAACCAATTACTGTGTAATTGTTATGTTTCTGAGGTTTGGGTGCACTTATTAATGTCTGCTGCATATGCAGCATATTCTCTGAATGTCGTTGTAATTAGGCCATATTTGAACACCAAGCATGGGAAGATGAGGAGATAGAAGTACTCACTCAAAGGTGGGTAATTAGGTGCAGCATTAAGTGGTGCGTGTAGATTTAAATTAGGTCTTAAGTGTAAAATGGAAATCTCTTATGTCTATTGAAATGAAAAACAAGGTAACAGAATACATAATGTTGTTCACACCCTTCACTTCACAGTCATTTTTGTTCTTCCGATTTGCATGGTATTTATGGCCAGGCGAGACTCTTTGGGTACACATGCCAAGTCCTGGGGTCACAAAGTTTAAATCTAATATTCAGAGGAATTCAGAGTGTCCTGGCCCACAGAAATCAAAAATCAAAAATGAGATCTTCTTGACCTTTAGAACCCTAGGCCAATTTTGTGGGCTGCTTTTGTTGATAGATGTACTTTAATTTGTCCAAAAATTCAAAAGGATTTATTGGAGAGCCTCACATGCCAGATATTGTTATTTTCAGGAGATGGAGATCTTAGGCTACTTAAATTTATCTTTATTTGAAATGCAAAATTTAACAGAGGTTAGATACTTTTTTTTCTCATAGGGACTAAAACACTTTATATTTTGCTGTTGGAAATTGATCATCCAGAGTGCTGAATTATTTGTAATAATTAGATTGAGAAAGATATTTCTTTGAAATACTCGACAGTGGTCCAAATAAAAAATAAAAAGCAGTCTAAATGTCCTTTCCTATTTTTGTTATTTATTTAAGCTTACTATACCAGCATGTTACTGCCCACAAAGTACAGATCTTGGGTTCTCCTAGACAATAATAAGGTCAGATGAAAAGGCAGGGAACAGTTTTGCATATGTCTCCTGCTCTTCATATGTGTCTCATGAGATAAAGACCTCAGTAATCTCATGGCTCCTCCCGAGCTTTAGTATAGATCTCGATAATGTTTCACATTCAGATTTGCTGAAACATAAGAGTGTTTAATCTCAGTATGTGTCACAGTCATGACTCATTTCTCATTCAGGAGCTTTGATAAAATAAATCATCATCTCTCAATCTGACCAAACCAAACTGAAGCGCTCTTATTTTTGACACATTATAAGAAACATTATTCTTCTTGGAACAGTTGTCAAGCAACAAGACAGAAGATATGAATGAGCTGTAACATAAAGATACAGACAGAAGGCAGACTATTCTGGAGGAACATCATTCATATGTTTTGTTTACTATGCAAATGTACAAAAAGTGGAAGAATTAAAGATAAAAGTGATTGGACAGCTGTTAATTGATCTGAATGTATTTAATCAGGTTTACAAAACTTTAATTCTTCTTCTGAAGGATTTTTGCTAATTTTCATTGCATTACTAAGTAATTCCTGTTCAGTCTAAAAATTGTCCTCTTGGGAAGGGAGAGAGACATAGCAGTGCATTTCTTTTCAACATAAAATCACCACAAGATTATTTGCTGACGAATGGAATGAGCATCTTAAGAATAAAGGCTCTTAAACAGTTCTTGGGTAGAAAACAGGTCTGGGTAGGTGTGTGAAGCCAAAGCTCCTAAAGAGGTGTTGTTGAGAGATGTTGATCCGTTTTTCTGCTCTTGATTATAAAGATAAAGGTGTTTGTACAGAACGATAAGGTAGGAAAGACATGGATGGAGAGAAGGACTGACTGTGGTACATTCAGAAGTGTGAAGTTCTTGATTTTTCTCTTAAAGACCAGAAGATGTCTAGGCTCTAAGCAGACCCAAAGCATGATGCTCCATCTACTGTGCTTCACATTTGAGATGAGGTTTTGGTTTTGATGTGCAATATTCTATTTACTCAAAACATATTTTTATATATGTGATCAAATGTTCCACTGTGGAACATCTGTGTGGTCTTGGGTAAATCGGACATGGCTATTTGCTCTTAGAAAACTTATTAACACAGGGCTTTACATTTTTATCCTGCACTGTGGATTTTTACACAACGTTCTCAGTAAAATATACAAAGAGTATAACTGTGTTATTAGTTTAGCTGCACCGTGTTTGTCTATATAATTGACTTAACATTCAGACAATCCATCCATTTTCTGAACCGCTTATTCCTGAATATGGTCGGTCGGCAACTCTGAGCGCAAGGGCAGGAAACAACCCTAGACAGGGCGCTAATCCATCGTAGGGCGTACACACTAAGGGCCACTTTAGAGTCACCAATTCACCTACCATGCATGTCTTTGGACTGTGGAAACCGGAGTACCTGGCGGAAACCCCCGCGATCACGGGGAGAACATGCAAACTCCACACAGAAACTTCCCAGGTCGCCCCAGGGATCGAACCCAGGTCCTTCTTGCTGTGAGGCAACAGCGCTATCCACTGCACCACCGTGCCTAATTCAAAGTAATTCCAGTTGGTTCACTGACTTTTTCCTGTGACTCTAAAATGGTTCTGAAAAGTCTGAAAAGTCTTTTCAGATTAGAAACTTTCAAACTATTGTAGTGCTGGGCCCGGACATAAGGAGCGTTAAGGTGGAGGGTTCATTTATGTTTAATTACAGTTTGGATGGACAGAATAAAGGGGACACTGAGGCATTGTTGGAGTGCTGGTAAATGTCAAGGTTTGAACTTCAGCCCTCTCAAGAGAAACATTTTGTGCTCATTTTGTATGTATTTCCCAATTCTCACTGTCAGTATCCTCAATTTTGTAGTTTTAATTTTGGACCATAGGTGTCCTGCTCATTAGTGAAAACTTGGTCTCAGAAGCCTCCAAACATTTTAAACTTAATACCAAGTTTCCAGCTATTAGTATTCTTGTTTTTTTGGCTGTGTGAGTGCGCGCTTCTGTGCATACATTTGATACTCCTCACACACTCTGAGGATTCTGACTTGGACATTAGTTTGACAGTCCCTCCCACGTCTAATTGCCTCCCTTGCTGCACCCTCAGTCCACAGGCTCACAGAAAATGACAGAGTAATTGAGTAAGCTATCATTTGGGGGAGAGCAGCCATGGCTTGCCAATGTAGTGCCACCCAACACAATGTGTGGGTGTGGTGGTACGGAGTCCAGAGTCAGGTCTGCTGGCATCAAGCTGTCAAAAGCAAGTGAGTTTGTGTGTATATGCACAATTATTTTTGTATATTTTCAGGACTGAAAAAGTGTGGGTAAGCCAGAGAAAACCAAGTGTAAGCTCCCAGATAACATTCCTATATGGGGCCTGTATGAGTAGCTCAAATGCATACCAGAAACATTTGTCCAGGGGTTCCATGGTGGCCCCATGAGTTTGGCTGGATGCTTATGAAGTATTGATGTCCCCAAAGGTTCCCTGATGGGACAAACAGGGTTAAACAAGGGCCCTGTCTGCACTGAACACTGCACATGGGGACCAAATGGGATCCATGACATTAAGGTGTGCTGTAATGATGGGGCAGACTCGGGAAGTATGAATGTGTATGAACACAATCATGACATACCATGTCATGATGAATGCTGTAAAATGACTTAATAAAACATATTTACATCATCTTCTATTGACAACGTTTTGCATGATAGTGATGTTTATATTTTAAGATTATAGAAATTGTTTAAAGGGTGCACTCAATAAATCCAGATTAATCTTCTATAATACTGTGTTTTGAGAATTCAGTGGAACTTTCTTTAAATTATACATTTTCCTTGATTTTCCTTGAAGTGTGGTCTCTGACTTTCTGTACAGTACTATATGACCTCGTGTCCTAACGTTGTACCCATATAAACACAAACCTTGTGCATTAGATGTCCAGAGTTTTTCAGCCATCAAAATGTCAGAGCAATCAGGATTTTTGTGCCATGTCAGAATCTGTTCATGTCAAACTTGGCTCTCTGAGTTGGCTTGTCTGGCCTGGGTGCTTCCTCACTGATACCTTGTGACATAGAAGCTGTGCAGTTCAATGTTCCCTGAAGGCTGTCTCTTTAGTGGTGTGAAGGACAAATGGTTAACCCTCAGGCAAGAAACACATATGCACTGCCAGTAACAACCCTGCACACTCAATTAAGTGTTTCAGTTCAGTATGCTGATAAGTTTGTCTTATGCAGTCTCCCAGTACCCAGAAGGCTTTACAGTTTGCCTTTCCCAGAGGTTCTGTTCCTCTTAGCAAAGAGCAGGACCAACTAATTAAAATGTTGTGGATTATGCCAGAAGGAGAGGCTCAATCCAATGTTGTGGCAGGACAGTGCTGTTGAAAGGGCATTTGTAATATAATAATTCTAATGTGAAGTTTATCCTACATCCAGTAAGATGGGACGAGTCACCTAAATCCAAACCCAAGTAAAAATACTTCAGTGAAATCATGACTCAAGAACCTGCACTGGTTCACACAACAGCATTAATTGTTACTTTAATCTATTATTGATAAGCATTAGTGCCAGCAGGAATTCATTTGAATCTATGCCAGTTTCATTTGGGTACCACGGTGGTTAGGGAACCAGCCTTGTGAATGGAAGGTTGCCAGTTTTATTCCCTGAACTTGAGCAAGGCACTTAACTCCCCAGCTGCTCCTTGGATGCCGTGGATAGGGCTACTATCTGCTCCACATGTGGCTACACATGTGCTCATGTGTGCTCAAATGTGCTCATATGTGCTCACGTATGCTCACTGCCCCCCTTTATGTAATGGGACATTTGTACATGGAAGAAAGGAACATGGTGTACTCTTTCACAAGGAAAGCCCATGTAAGAAAAACAGCTGCAAAGATTCCAAAACTCAAAAATCTGTTACTTAACAGTCTTGACTAATATTTGTGCCCCTAGAATTTACTTAGAGCTACCCAGTCCACTAACAAAAGCCATTTGAGGCTGGAAAATATGTTTGCAAGGCTAAAGATAAAGCTATCAGACCTGGTAGAGTAAACTACAACTAAGAGAAAGGCTATCCAGAGTAATTGCACAAAATGGGCAGGAAAGAGGGCTGTGCACCATGGAGAAGCTGATAAAATTATCCATGGGCAATTTATACATCAAACATCAACATGTGTTTTTTACCGCCCAGACAGGGCAGCACAGCGGCACTGTTGGTAGTGTGTGTGTCATACGACTCCAGGCACCCGAGCTTGTAGGTTTGATCCCTGCTTGGGTTGCTGTCTGTGAGGAGTTTGGTGTGTTCTCCTCGTCTCTGTGCAGGTTTCCTCCCGCTTCTCAAAAATGCATGTGATTTGGTAATGCTAAATTGCCCCTAGGTGTGTGTGTAGGGTATCCTGTGATGAATGGGCACCCTGTCCAGGGGGTATTCCTGCCTTGTGCTTGCTGAATCCAGATAGGCACTGGATCCCCCGTAACCCTATTTAGGAAGACTGACCATCCATGCACATCTGACATAAACTTTGCTGGACTCGCACCCCTGTTTAAGACACGCGGAGGTGACACCATGGAAGGATGGACACAAAACACCTGCAGAATTTGTTCAGATCTGAAGTGAAAGTGTAGCAAACATATGAATTACTTAATCACTGAGTAACTGCAGTGACGTACAGAACTGCAGTGTAACTGCATTCAGTCAAGATCAGCACAGGAGCCTCAACGTAGCACTGTACATTTCTGTCTGATGCACTCTTAGGCAAAACAGAGGACAAATCACCGAGCAGTCCAGACGTCACTGATGAAACCTACTGAAATTATACAGAAAGAGGGGAATTAAGCACTTAATATTAAACTCTGAAATAACACTAAATGAAAAATAGATTACTTTCCTTTCCTTTGCAAAGCAAACATTGTCAAACACTCAATTTGTTCCACATTTTGTCATCCTGTAAATTATTTAAACACACACAATGATGCAGTCACACATCACAAATCAAACCTGACTCTACATGACACACTTTGGTGAATCTCTCTGAGCTTGAATGCATCAGTGCTGTCAATAAAAGCAATTACTTGGTCCGACTAAACTGCAGATAGATAACATGTATGACCACATTCCGAATGACAGCTTGCTTTGTTAAAATGGTTTGCGCCGTGTAAGCAGAACACAGTCATAGTCATGAAAAAGCTAAAGAAACAAAATCAAATAAAAGCATCTAATTAAGTGGTTCATTCATTTCTATGCCCTTTGAAGCTGAAACTTGACAGTGGTTGTGTGAGGGATGAGCTATAAGGCTGGATTAGGGATTGGATTAGCAAATGTCTAATCCATTCTTATTTCACGGGTTTATCCACATCTCCGCACTCTTTGGTTATATGATAACACATGAATTGGATTTGAAGTGACAGTTTTCTCTTATTTTAAAGGTTCCATATAATCTGATTATTGGGTATTTAAATTATTTTATATAATAGATATATGATTTTGATTGGGGCCTATTTATAATCCTTCTTTACTGCCTGATATATGGCCTAGCATCATTGGCTGACCGCATTATCTTACTACTGCCACATGTTTTACACTGTAAAAAACACTGTCGTTTCATTATTTACTGACGGTTGTATTTGTCCTGTTTGGTATCTCTGTCAGTCTGTTCACATCATCATTCTGTTTAGTTTTGGTTTCCCCACGTGCTTCTTAGCACATATGTATTGTGTTGACCTTTTCTCCACCCTTGATCTACCCCGTTCCCATCTGTGTCTCATTTGTAACCCTGCCTGTTTGTCATTGAGTCCCAGGTGTGGTTAATCATGTCCATGTATTTAAGTTCCTTGTTTCAGTCAGTCCATGTGAGTCTTTTGTGTTCATGTCGGCGTGTGTGCTCTGCATTCATTTTTTGTTTCCAGTGTTTGTTTTGTTCAATAAATTTTAAAACCCCCTCGAGTATGTCTGCATTTCTTTGTCTGCTCTGCACAAACCTGACAAGGTAATCCGGGTTGTTTTAAGGAGAGAAGTGTGGTGATAGCCTCCCTTTACCTTTTTTTGCCTAGTGCAAATTGCCCCTTGCTTTGGGGGCTTCAAGACTCAGGACTTGAGTTTTGGAATTGACCCATTTTGGAGCTATTTTAGCTTTCCTGTACCGAGTATGTCTTTTGAAAGAGGACACAGTGAGTGAGGCTTATGGTATGATACACTTGTATTACTGAACTATGACAAGATAAATACAGATTTACATTTTAGAGCTGCTTCAACCTTTAGATCCTAGGCCAATTGTGTGGGATGTTTTTGTCTTTAATTTGCCAAAAAATTAAAAACATATTCAGTCACACACGATACACACAGACTTAAATATCTTGTAGCCTAAGCAACATCCGTATGCATCTCAGGAAATAACAGCTTCAATTGCAAAGCTCCTTTACTGCCATGTTGAATACTTTGAGTTTGGGAAAATCATGTAAATCTGATTTTTTTTATATACTAATGTAGGCATTCACCTCTCTTTTGGAGGCGGTTGACGCATTCTTAGGCTGTCTGTTTTTGTATCTCATTACTCGGCTTGTGTATAGTTTTTGTCATTAATATGCATCATACTGGGAATCAGAAGACAGATCCGCTTAAGCTGCCTTAGTGGGATGATATGCTTGACAATTCAACTCAACTGTGTTGATTTTTCAACTTTATTTACACAAGAGAAGAAAGGAAAGAATTTAGGGGGCTCAGTTGCCCGCAACTACTTATCAGCAGAGAGAACAGTTCAGCGATGGGAGTTCTCTCCGTTTATTCCTTAGCCAAATGGAGGTGCAGAAAGCACTCCAGCCATGGGAAACGGCTCATTATGGTCGATCCCCACTTGCTGTGTGTCAGTGAAATCAGCCCGCGGCTCTGAAGGACGGCAGCCAGCAATCTCGGTCAACCACTCTCATCTCCGAGCCCCCGGCTGTGCCTCAAATGGCTCATATGAAAGTGCTGTCTTTGCTGTTGATAAGCCACAGCAGACCAGACGAACGCCGCACAAGCAATTAAAGCGTTGATGTAATTTTGTGCTCTGCCTTTGTGGCTGATGAGACGGGAGGAAACTGAGAAGTCGCCAAATGGATTTTGTGTTGCTTATCAGGGAGCAGAGCACAATGGATGCCAGGAAATTGATCATGGAGTGCCTGCCTCTGTAGCACTGCCACTTTCCACTATTAAACTACTCAGCTGCAAAGGAGACACGTACTTCGTTTAGGGCTTCTGCGGTGGCCAAAACTCTTTCAGACAGCTCATCTTTTCCAAATGAAATGACCCCACATTGCAAGAGTGGGTTACCATATTCATACCATGGTCTTGTTCAACTTCCTGTATTAGTTAATATTTAAAGATTTCCATCACTAGTGTATTCTTCTGTTAGTCTCCAACTGTCAGCTAATATCTGATTCTATTTCTTGGTCAGTAATTCAATAAGCTGTTCATGTAACATCTGTAATATATCATTTTGCTGTCACACTAAAATGTGACTAGAGTGAAACTCTAGTTTCACCGTTCCCCCCTCTTTTGGACAGGATTTGAATTGGGAATTATACTAAGGAATACTTTCTAATACACTAAACACATTAAAAGTGTACTGATGACAAGTTAATTTGCCATTCTTAGTTTTTCAAACTCAGACTAATATACTTTAATTATATTAGAAATGTGGAGAAAATAAAATATGTCCAGTATACCTAGTATCGGTATCATTTTAAATATATTTTAGTACTGGTTTGGTGCAAATTAGTGGTTCCAAAATAACTTATTTAATAATTTAATTGATTGGGACCCATGCTGGCAATGTTTGTATTTGTTATGGTCATACAGAATGTTGGGGAAATATAGGTTGAAACTGTTGAGTGCATTGTACTGTATTATGAGTATTGTATCGAATTCACTGTTGTTGTCTAGGCAACTGCAGTCACTGCAGTGAGTAAACTCTTAAATAAAGGACTACATGCATTAAATGCAGTGTTTAAAAGAAAAAGCAACTCACATGGACTCACATTCCAACTATTTGTACTTTCCAAATATTGCCACCACTCCAGCACCATTGTCCGTGTCCCATGCTCTCTCAAAAGCATATATAGTACCAACACAACAAGCCAGGCATCAGTTTTGTTCTGGATTGTTGAGTGATGGGGGTATGGGTGGTGTAGGTGAGGGGTAATTCAACTGGTCATGCTGTGTAATTGATGTTAACTGCACTGGGCGGGCAGCCAGCATCATCCACCCAGGGAGCCAAAGGTGATTGGTCAGTGTGAGCTGGCGGCCCAATGCTAACCGATGAGATTCTGGAAGTGACCAGGAAGACCTTGGCAGATGGCTGCTGTCAAATTCATCTCAAATGCCTCTAGTGACTTTCAGCATGCCCTTGATCTTCATGATCTTACTTCCTCTGTCATGTTTGCCTTCTTTTTTTCTGTCTTAACAAAATTATTTTCCTTGCCCCCAGTCTGCTGTGTGCCATGTACTAGTGTGCATTTGCATCTGCAGTATGGCAGCCATAACCGTTGAGGTTGTACTTCATTTAGCAATTTTTGACTCAGCATAATTCAGTTTCATTTTGTCTTTATATGAATACATGGTTGGCTGTGACTCATGCAGTAGTCATTAAGTGAAGGACAATATGTGTATTTCTTTCAAATGTCACTGAATCCTACTTATAAGGCCTTTAAAGGATAGATTTCCAGGATCATTCAGTATGGTTAGATGGGTGGCATGGTGGAACAATACATAGCTGGGATTGTGGAATCAATCCTTGCTCTTGTCACTATATGTGAGGAGTCTGTTGTGTTCTCCGTGATGGATTCCTCCAGTTGCTCTAGCTTCCTATCACTTCCCAAAACCATATGGTGGGCGAATTGTCTATGTTAAATTGCCCTCTAGGTGACTATGAGAAAATACGTTTGTCTAGTACCTTGTAACAGACTGTTTCCCTGTCCAGGGCGTATAAATGCCTTGTACCCAGTGTTTCAGGAGGTGTTTAGACCCGCTTGCCTACCCTGATCAGGACAAAGTAGGATTGAGAAACAATGACTGAGAAAGTATGGTCTGAAGTGCACTGATGAACTGCAGAGAAAGCTAGAGTCCTCAAGGACCCTCAGATGGTCAACATTTTGTCCTATCCCATGGGTCATCAACCTTACTCGTGAAGAGAGTTACCTTCCTGAAGACCTTATATTCAAACCTAATCCATCCAAACTGAGCCAACTAATTATTGCATTCAGAAGTTCTTATTTGGCTGGAGTGTGTTAGATTGGAAAACTGCAGGAAGGAAGCTCACCAGGAGCAGGGTTGGTGAAGGCAGCCCTATCCCTATGTGCTGCAAGTTTAATTAAATTGATGTATACACCTATTTTATTTATTATTGAAAATGTCCAGTAAAGCTACTTATGAGTTACTATACGTATATCCCATATGTATATCCCATTTCCCGTCATTGTGGGGGTACATGTCACCAAGCAGTGAAACATAATGAACACTGATCAATGACATGCCCTTTTGAACTGAAAATCAGTACAGGGACACGTCTCCAAAGCACTGTTCATGATCCAGGGCTCACCTAGATACCAAAGACAAACTGTAAAATAGCAAGTCCTTTGAGGTCTTTCAAATTCAGTGACTCGTGCGATTTACGTTGGATCAGTACAGTTGTGTCAGATGAAGTATGCCCATGCCTACACCAGTATTGAGTATGTCAGTGTTTAGTGAATTAGCATTCACTCTGCAGCTCTTCAGCCTATTTAATGAGGCTGATTTTAATTTGTCCCCCCCCAACAAATTGCTAATGAGTTATTCACATAACATGGGGGACAGGTAATGACCCAATGGAAGGGGGTACAGAGAGGGGAGAGGGGAGAGCAATGCTTGTCAGTTTATGGATTTTACAAACTGCAGCACACCGCTGCGGACGGAGCCTGGCTCGGAGCCAAAGGGAGGCAGTGTACTCGGAAACAAAAAAGGGGCAAGTGGGCAGGTATGCTATCCAAACTAAGAGCTAATGCTAACAGGCCTGCTAATCCATCACTCTTTTATCCAATATCCGGGCACTGGATATTAAAATGGTTCAACTCAGTTTGTGCCAACAGGAGATGTAGACCATGGCCATGGAGGCATGCCTGAACACGGCTTCAAGCTTGACAAGCGGCTGTTTTTCTGTTCTGCCTGAGACAGGCAGCTCTCCGGTAATTCCATGCGAGACGGGCTCTGCATCTACATCAACAAAGGCAGGTAGGCTGTAACAACAGGGAGCAGCATGTACTCAAGAGTTATACTCATCATCTGTCATGGACTATCAGGATGTGCAGGGAGGAGGTAAGCACTTCTAAAACCATCACCATCCAGCCAAAACAGAAACCTTGGCTGAATGCAGAGGTGCATTCTGAGAATCTGTGACGGCGCATTCAAGCACTTAGAGCAGCTTGAAGTAACCTGTCAGTGGGCATAAAGAGGGCAAAGTCCACATATGCTCTTAAGATGCAGAGTCACTTCAACTCAAACAACCCACAGAGCATGTGGGCATCAGGTGCATCACAGAGTAGAAAAGGAGTGATGCAGAATGCCCAAATGACCAAGCGCTGCCTGACACCCTGCCAACTTCTATGCTCACTTTGACGCTTCCAAATCTAAGGTCCCCTCCTTGCTCACCCCCTCCCTAGATGAGCCACCAACCATCACAGTAACAGCAACAGAAGTGAGGAGTACACTTCAGAGGATCAACCCCCAGAAAGCCCCTGGTCCTGTCTGGGGGTGTGTGCATTCCAACCTGAATGGAATTACTGATGGATACAACTTGCTCTTCCAGGCCAGATTTCTACCATGCCTTAATACCTCCACAATCATCCAAGTGCCAAAACCCTCTTCAGTGTCACGCCACAACGATTAACACCCCATTGCACTCACCCCTGTCATCATGAACTGTTTTGAGAGGTTGGTGATGAGGCACCTGAAGCAGAGGTATGCATAAAGGCAGAACCAGCATACAGTCTACAGCTGATGCCATCCCTGATGTCACCCACCAGGCCCTTACTCACCTAGAGAACAAAAACTCTTATGTGAGGCTACAGTTTCTGGACTTTACTTCTTCATTTAATACCATTATCCCACAGAATGTGGTGTTAAAGCTGGCAGCACTTGGAACCTCCTCATCCCTCTGCAACTGGGTCCTGGATTTCCTGGCCTGCAGGCCACAGAGATTCAAGATCAACAGCCACACATTCTCCACCACTGTCCTGAACACTTGTTCCCCCAAGGCTGCGTGCTTAGCCCTCTGCTGTACACACTGATGACCCACGACTGCAGAGCTCACTTAAAGAAGTCACACATCACACATGATGATGATTTGATGTACAGGAGAGAGGTAGATGACCTGGCACAGTGGTGAGGAAACAGCAACCTCATCCTCAGTATCCAAAAGACCAAGGAGATGGTTGTGGATTTCTGAAGATCTGGCACAACCCCCCTCCTTAGCTCTACAATGATGGAACAGCTGTGGAGAGGGTCTCCAGGTATCTTGGAGTACACCTGAATAAAAGAGAGTAGTAAATTCTGCACAGAGGACCATCACTTTTCACTCTGCTTCCCTCTGGAAGGAGGCTGCACTGCACCCAGACACTTTTATCAAACATTTCTCTTTTTGGAAAGCCCTGCCTCTGCTTTCCCTGCCTCTGCTATGACACTCCTTCTCGCACTCACTGAATACAGCACATCACCAGAAAAACGGTTGCACCCAGATACAAGTGTCAGTGCTGTTTGGACGGAAGATAACATTTATCAAGAACAATTAAAGATCAAAATTTAGATTGATATGGACAATGTTTATTGAACTACACATACAGAAGTAGTGTCTCTCAGTCTGGCATTGGATCACCATGTTTGTTAATGCAACACGCCAGAAATCTCAGAGACCCACAATCAGATTATTACAACATATTCTTGCTCATAGTTAACCTTGTTGTTATTAAATTAACTGGCAGGCTGTCTCGCTTGCCACTCATTAGAGCTCACTGCTGCTGTCGGACACACACAGATCAGTTTTCACATCATTGCTGGCAGTGTTGATGTGTGTGATACTTAGCAGTGGCAAAAGGGGCATCAGAGCTGAATCAGTAATTATTTTGGACATAGTGATGAGAGTCGGTCTTGGACAGCCCCTTTGCTCTTTTTTAGTCTAGGAACATCCTGGAGGAATGCTGTCACTGCTCTATGATCTTCTGAAGCCTCTCTGCAAATGAACAGCTGCAAGGACATGGGGCTTTGGAGGTACTTGTTGGAGTCTTAATAAGGACCTCCTACTCAATTGCTGCATCTTCACCTACCATTTCTTTTTTTTTCTAATTTCCATTTGCCCTATCTCTCACTCAATTTCTTCCACTTCTCTGTTGCTCTTTTTCTTTCCTACTTTCCATTTTCATTTTCTAACCTCTCCTCTCACTGCATAATTCAGTGCTTCTCTTTAACATCCACACCCTTCTTATCATCATTCTGTGGTGCGTCTGCTGTCTTTGTTTACTTATTTTCTTTCCTCCTCCTGCTTGCTTCATCTTATTTTGCTTGTCCAGTCAGGCTGTCATGAAGCTTTATGAATGATACAATAAAACAAGCAGCCTGCCACTGTCACGTTTGGTGGGAGAGCAGGAGGAGAACGTAATTGCAGGTACGGATCTATTAACAAGTTTAACCAATAAACAGTAACAAAACTAGAACAGACAGAAAAACACAAATGGACTAGGCAGCTGAGATAAAGGGTTCAAAAGTGACAAAGCCTTGAAAGACAAAACTGACATTAGCACACAACGACACTGAAGACAAAGGGCTACTTATACAAAGACAGAGACTAGAGACACCTGGAGAAGATAATGAGAGGGCAGGGCTACAAAAGAGGCATAGGAAGAAGACAATGGCATGGCATTGATAGTTTTATCAGCCTAGAAATTTTCACCCAAATCAAGTTTTGAATCTAAACACAACTGTTGGCTGGCAAACCTGGACCAAGCCCAATTACCACCAACCAGTGACTGAAGGTAACTCAAAACAGCTCATGCTAAGTTAACTTAGCCAAAATAATAGCTATCATTAGATTGATGAACTATACAAATATATAGCCCAGCTATCTACAATTACAATGATTTTTTAACAAATATATTCATCAATCATTGACTTCAAATGTCTCCAAAGATCTTTTTGAATCTGGCTGCTGAGTTCTATGATACAAGCGTCTCTAATGTGCTTGAATGAAAACTGTAAGCTGTAACTAATAAAGTAGGAAAGTAGAATAAAGTAGAGAGAAAAACTCAACCTGAGGTAACTGCAGAGATGTGCATCACACGTTTTGCAATGTTTTGCAATCCTGTTCTCTTTTCTTGGTGTGTTTCATGAAGAAACCACAACATGGCACAATAAATACTAGGGTGGAGTACTGAAGTCTGTCTGTCTGATCAAAAATGTGTCGTCAGTCTCTTGGTTTATTTCTGACTCAAACTCAGTCAAAGCCACTGTAAAATGAGTACAATTTTTGTGCTAGTTCCCATGGACGCTAAAGAACACTGCATTGACCTGTGGAAATGTGTGTGGGGTCTTCTGCATTGAATGTAGATGGGAATATCTGGGAATACCACCGAAGGTGGTAATGCCTTCTGTGACATATTTCTGGTACACATGTGACACTGTGGATCCCTGCACAACTTTGAATTTGAATACATCCTCCATGTGGCACCTACTCTCATGCTGTATCATTGAAGAGTTGCATCTTGTGCAACTCTTATAATCATCATCATCTTGCCATGAGCCCAATGGCCAGTGTTCAACTTCAGGCACAAGATAACACCTTCTGATTTACAAGTGTGGGCATTCCAAAGCTGTCCCCTGAGGTAATGCCACTTCATTCCCATGACTTTTAGCGTGTCAGTGCAAAAAGACCAGTCCAAACCATGTTTGGACTTGACCTGTACAGAAAAATATTTGAATGTTTTGAATCAAAACATGAAGCTGCAGTGAGACACATTGTTCCACATTGTTCCTGTAGCCACCCACCTTCAGCCACTCATATACACACACAAACTCACACTGATGAAGTGTTTGAGCACTGCAGAGGCCTGAATGATGTCAGGATTCATCAAGCATTATTAGTGACTAACACAGTGTGTGTCTGCAACAGCATACCAACTGATACCCCAATCTGCTGGCATAGTGTGTGTAGACCAGTGACAAGTACATAATGGTTTGCATGTGTGTGTGTGTGTGTGTGTGTGTGAGAGAGAGAGAGAGAGAGAGAGAGAGAGAGAGAGAAGGTACAGATTTATACCTGAATCTTTACAGCTATACATTGATCAGTTACTACCAGTTCAGAGAACACATCTCCTTCCACACACACACATGCACACACACACACACACACACACACACACACAGACACACACGCACACACACACACACACACACAATCTGTCTTCCTCTCTGGGAAGCATTTCTTTCTTTCACATTTTCCTTTGTTTAAAATTTGCACTTTTCTTCTGTTCCTCGAATTCTTCTCCCTCTGAATCAATCTCTTTTATCTTGTCTTTTCCCCCCTCTGTGGTCTGCTGACAGTGATGTACCATGCTGGTTTTCTAACACTGTCTCAAACTCACACATGCACACACCACTTTCCTTTCTCCCAGTCGACAGGTTACCTCCTTCTCACACAGCGCAAGCTGCCAGAGAAATTACTGAAATCTCTTTGCTCTAGCCTCTGACATCAACAGCCTCTTTCTACAGACCCAGTCAGAGGGATGTAGCTCTGCATGTGTGAATCTGGAAATGATTTTCTCATACATGCAGAAATATAATCTAAGATATCAAGCCCAACAGAATGATTTGGTTGGTCAAGTGCTTGTTATGTAATTACCAGTATCTATGTGGAAAGATGGGTTTTTGGTTTCTAGGACTAAGATTCAGGTTGGTTTTTTATTGTTAGGTCTATGGACAGTCTTATTATATACAAACCAACAAACAATAAACCTTCAGAAATAAACTTTGTTTAATATTTAAGTTGTATTTTTACTCAATATCAAGAATGATATCCCAGATAGTAAAGATGTTCCACAGTGCCTATGGTTTACTAATAGTAACATACAATCCTATGCTGAAACCTGTGAACATAGATTTGGTATCCTGGCATAAAGCAATGAAACAATTTGAAAGGTAGTTAACTAGCACACCAGTGTGCCATGTTTAAAAAAATGCTATAATATGTACAAAGGGTTGAGAGGGGTAATAAGAGCCTTTCAATCTTTAATAAGAACGATATGCACTCGTTGTCCAGGTTTTGCTATGAAACAACATCAAGCTCGACTTAGATTCCACAAGATGTCCATTTGCCTTAACACACTCTCAGGCTTTCCTGTTCACCAAAATTGTAGAGTGCTTCTCAGAGTTACTGTATCCTTTCTTTCATCAGTCTGGCCGTTCTCTGTTGACCTTACTCATCAACAAAGTGTTTCCATTTGCAGAACTGCACATCTCAGGATATATCAGTTTTAGAAATACTCCAATCATCCTGTCTGGCACCAACAATCATACCACAATCAAAATCAGAGAGGTCACATTTGTTCCCCTTTCTCAGGGTTGGTGTGAAGATTACCTGTAGCTGCTGGACTCCATTGTCATGATTTTATGCATTTCACTGAAGCCACATGGTTGGCTGATTAGATATGTGCATGAACTGATAGGTCCTTGGTGAGCGTACGCATATGTGAAAAAGCTAAGATCCCAATGAATACCTTTGTCTTTTTTTCACATATTGATTGGTGGAGATATTCTCTAACATAGCCTCAAAATAGTCATGGTTCCACTGTGTACAGGTAATAAAACTCTGACATTGTTTACTTTTTGTACTGTTCTCTTCTGTCTAACGTTCTTGTCCATCTCTTGATTGTGTTGTAGACAGTCAGCCAGTTTTATGAGTATTGCAGTAAAACAAGGAGTCTACCACTCTCAGCTTTTGGCCTCTTTCTCTCAATCTTACTCAGTTCCCCAGGCCTGTTTTTGTGCTTTCCTATGTGTAGTGTGTCCCTGTGTTTGTATTCCACACTGGGCTTCTGTTGTTTTGGCATTTGTCTCCTTCCCATTCCTGCCTCTTTACCCTGCATTACCTGTGTCTAGTCTGTGTCGCCACCCTCTCGTCATTACCCCCAGGTGTGCCTTGTTCATGTACGACGGTCTATTCCCCTGTGTTTGCCTTTGTTCCTGACAGTGCATTGTTGTTTCCCGTCCCTGGCTCATTCTCCTTGTTTCATGTTCTTGGTTATGTAAGACTGTTGTGTTTCTGTTTGTAGTGTTTCTAGTATCTTTCTTGCTTTCTGTCTATTTTAATTTCATCTCTGTCCCAGCCTTGCTGGTTTCTTCCACCCACCTCATGCACATTGAAAATAAAACTACACATGAATGCATCTCGCCTCCATGCCTATTCCGTCACATTAATATACACTCATTGTCAGAAAAGTAGTTGTGATATTCCATCCCATAGTATGGCATAGTGTCTAGTGGCATAGTATCTACATCTTCAAGGTGAGCTCCTGAGATGGTAGTCGTATGCAGAGGAGTGTTCAGAAAAGGTAGGGGAACTCGTTGCAGTACCTCATTAACATAACACTGGGCTGTCAAAGTGCCTGTAATGAAGACCAAAGGTGTTCTGGCATCATACAAAATTGCACCCACACCCATGACACCACTGCATTCATACACTGCAGTTGATGAGTTAATTCCTTCAGGTGATGTTACTGGTATACAAACCTCTGTGCATGAGAGTGTGTAAAAGAGGCATAAAAGTGAGGTGTGAGAGTGAGAGTGTGTACAGTGGCATCATGCAGCAACCCCTAGTGTTTTTACAGTTGCAGCTACAAAAACAAACGAACAGCAACAAAACCCCAACAAAAACCCAAACCACAGTTCTCCCTGTGCTCTCCGGAAGCCATGATGCGTGCAAATGGAGGCCAACTCATCACAATGACAAGGCAATTTCTCTGCCTTTATCATGCATTCTCTCACCTCTCTCTCTCTCTCTCTCTCTCACCTCTCTCTCTCTCCCTCTCTCTCTCTCTCTCTCTCTCTCTCTCTCTCTCCTACAGTGATATTACTGGTATACCTCACCTGGGAAATCACAAAAATTGAGGTGAACATGGGGAAAAGAGCTTTATTCTATCCACGGCCAATCTGCCTCGCAGGTACGGCTGACTTCATTTAGTCCCCCACCACCACCAAGCTGCATACTTAGCATAAGTTGCAAAGTTGTTCTTGTTTGCCTGGTTTGCTTTGCTTCCCCTGGCATCAGTTCATTGTTTGATAGTCCAGATGCAGGGGATGTAGGAGCACACTTACTACCTGGAATAAAAAATAAATAAATAAAGGCTTCAGGAATTACGATGATTGCTGTAACAGTAAAATTGTTGTCAAATTATTCCGAATTCACAATTTCCCAAAACAAGTTAAGGCACCCAAAAGTAATACTGAAAGCAAAGTGGTGGAAAGAGACAAAAGAAAGAATGTGGACTATGGGCTCATATATGCACCCACACATACACACGGGATGCAAAGAGATTAAGATGGATGCAAAGATAGACAGATGGTAACTTTTATACACATGGATGAACACATACACGCTCACAGGACAGTGCTGTTGAGTTGTCCCCAAATACACTTGTTAGCCATTTGCACATTTGGTGGCAGGGTGAAAGGGACGTGCATTTGCCTGTCAGCATGAACGGACTTCCGCCTGCCTAAACTGAATGAACATGACAGGAGGACACAGTGTGTGTGTGTGTGTGTGTGTGTGTGTGTGTGTTTTTGTGTGTTTGCACTTTGAACAGATGACAGGGGGGGCCTTGTTTGTGCTCTGGCTTTATTTTGGCCTCCAAACAGAAATTATGGCATATGCTGAATATTATCTCCAACCGTATTGCCTCCAGTTCTGGCTTTATGTCACTCATTTATTACTGTAGTTAACCTCTCCTGAGAGGTGGAAGATGTAAAGGTTTAATTTTTACACAGCAGGTCTCTGAAACAGTTATATTAAAGTAAGTCTGAAGGGATAAAAAAACCTTCATCTCAATAAGATTGACAGAAACTTTAACAATAATTGTGTGTTAAAGTCTTTGCCACAGCCCCCCATCTACACACTAGTGAATTCAAACACTGGAGGGCAGCGAGCAGGGCAGCCCTATCCATGGCACCTGGGGAGCAGTTGGAGAGTTAAGTTAACATCACAGATGTTCCAAATCCAAATACTGTATTACAGGAAGAAACAAGAAGAAATGGGCTGTTTGCTCTCTTTCTTTGATCATGCAGTGTTCACATTTCAGAATAAAAGTCCAGAGAAGGGATAATACTGAATAAAGAAGGGGATTTAGGATGTTTTTCCATTTTACTTGGAGTACTGTCATGTAATTTCAGATTTTTATCAAGTATTATCAAGTTAAGATTATTATTAAGTAGTCAAGAGCATATTATCATAAATATCATAAAGTCAAGAGCTTATTATCATAAAAATCCTTGTGAATTTAAACAATTCATCAAAATACTTGTATTTTCAGCTGATCAATTTTCAACAAGATTGAGATATTTTTAGAGTGCTTTAAAGTGTTTTTAGTGCTTATAAGTAATAATAAAAACTTGTAGATGCATTTTTTTTATCAAAACATGGTGAAATACATGCAAGTATCTAAATTCCATGAATATTTAGATACAAAATTGGCCTAGGGTTCTAAAGTTTACATAAAGGGCAAGTACAGATAAAGGTCTCACATTAGAAAGTAGACTCTCTTTAGGTAAAACTCTTTAACACAGAGGAACATTAATGGAGTTTGAGAGGTAGAGCTAAAAGTCAGCATTTTCCAGCATCAATCAATGTTGACTCATCTGACCTTAATATGCTATAGCAGACCCATCAACCCTGCACTTCTCTCCATCTCTCTGTCTCTCACACACTCAGACTGAAAACACTTAAAATGACCTGATTAGATCCAAATTGCTTCTTTCCCAAATTCACTAATTTATGCATGTAGTGCTCCTAAAGAAATGTGAAAGGTTTCTGAATTCTTTCACTTTTCAGGGATTCATAGTTTTTCTTATTTAAAGTTTGAAAGCAGGTCTAATGGTGGCTGTAGTGATGTGGGTCGCTATGTTCTGGGAATAAAGAAAATACTGTGGATTCATTGACTATATGGCTCTGTTTCCTATAGCTTGCCATTTCAAAAGCTGCTGAAATGAATGGCAGCTGTTCTGCAGTACAATATCCGGGGGTTGTAATAGCAGTGTTGTGATGGCTACCTTCAAACATCATTCTTTGATGTGTTTTAGCTGTCAAGACTCCCAGATCGTTTGAATAAAGTGTAATTTATATTTATCATGTTACTCTGAAGCACTACCATTCAATTCCAGACGGTGTGGAGATGATTTTCCTTTTCTACCAGCATAATGACTTTTTGGACAAAAAGTTTCATTTTGAGTTTGTGTTGTTTGTGTTTTTCCCCTTTTTTGTTTCTTTAAGATAATCATGATTATTTCACAGGGCTTTAAATAGGTCTTTAAGGCGAATAATGGTCTTTTGTTGGATTTGCTGGTGAATGGAATTTGGATGGCTGGTTCAGGAAGTCAAGCCAGACTGAACAGGCCATTATTCATTATTAACATCTGTCTCCACAGATTTAAATATTCAAATATTCAGATGAGAATAACCCTGCCAGGACTGCCAGGCTGTGACACCATGAAGGAGCCCAGAACATGTTTGCCCTTTCACATTGATTTAAGGCCAGCCAGCTCATCTAAATCGTAACCTTTTAAGCCAGAATCACTGATTTGTAGAGTCTCTAACTTAGATCCACTGGTACTTTGTAGAGCCTGTGATTTAGATCCTCTGATACATGAAAGAAAGACATTTAAGTGCCTCATTTACTAAGAACAACTGGGTTTTGAGCATAGAGTTGACCATCAAATATATATCAACAAAAGAATTGTCAAAAAGATTTGAGAAGTCAAAGCCCTGAATTTAACTATTGTAAGAAGCTGTGCATGCAAGACATCCCAGAAATATTGATGAACTGAAACATTTGCAGGACAGAGTGATGTAATACATGAAGAAAATGTTATTTGCAGCTACAAGAAATGTTTGGTCAAGGCAACCTCTTCTGCAGGCGACCTACAGGTTATTTACTTCAGAAATATGCTTACATTTTCTATCCTGCTCTGTGGATGTTAACTCAATGTGCTCAAGAAAAGATGAACAGTACAACTCTTTGGATTTCAATTGTTTTGGTACAGGCTTCACTTACACTCCTATATTTCTTACATTTTTGCTGTGGTTTGATAAACGTTGAGTTGGTAAATGTGACATAACCTTTATTCATCTTCTTACCCTCTTCATTTGCAGTTGGTCTGAAGTCCCTGGACCAGGTCCATTACAGGATACCACACACATACTTCCCTAAGTATGTGTCCAGTTCCCCTACCATGGGTTTTTGGGAGAAAAAAACCCAAAGGTAACCCATGTGGACACGTTAGCTTAATTTCATGTAAGCATTTTGTGCTGCTCACCTGCTCAAATGCATCTGATATTTTGGAGCATTTAACTAGAGGACTTCACTATAGAATATTGCCCTACTGTGACAACCAGCATCAGATTCATACCACCATGATGCACTTTAAAGACACTTACCATAAAAAATAATGTTTTACCATGAGTCACTGATTACCTACAACCCAAATAAACCCACTGTTACACAGAGTTGATTCTGACTAGAAAGAACCAGGAGCTTCCAAATCATATTTTATTTAACAATCAAGAAATGAAACATAACAGACATTAGCTATATTCAATTTATACTGTATTTATCCAAAATATAGCAACCAAATCCATTTTAAAATCCAATGCTAAGTACAGAAAGCAATATGACCTCCACTGACAAAGGTATTAACCTCTCTCAATGAAGACAGCCTGGGGGAAAGGCATGGAGGAAGTGTCCAGTACACACAACCCATGGTCCAGCAATTTGGTCTCATATCTGAGAGAAAGTGCACAATGAATTAGAAAAGTATCATCACAGCACATCAGCAATAAATGTAAGATTAAACCTATCGGCCTCTTCCTTTTCTCTAAATACCAGCCAAAAATCAACAACTACAACAACAACAACAAAACCCTCAAAAGGTTCAATTATGATTGAGCAGACTAGATGCTCTACAACTAGAATAGGTAAATGCCACATAAGCTTATGAAGTGGAACCATGTTTAAAGTAAAACGTCACAAAATGGTAAATAAAGCAATGTAAATAAATAAAATGACTTCATCATTGAGGCCACAGGATGGAAAAAACCTTTTTGGTCCAAGTTAAATGACCGGACAGGTCCAAATTAAATCTTCACAAGCTTGCACAGCTACATTTACATTTACATTTGTGGCATTTAGCAGACGCCCTTATCCAGAGCGACTTACAAAAGTGCTTTGCTGTTTACTTAGAACATCCTTAGCTAGTAGATAAGGCTGGAATCTAGAGATTCCACACATTTAGACCATGTTGAAACAAAAGTCTTTATGGAGTTAAGTACTCCTGAAACAGATGAGTCTTCAGTCTGCGTTTGAAGACATTGAGGGACTCGGCTGTTCGGACTCCCAGGGGAAGTTCGTTCCACCACTTTGGTGCCAGAACAGAAAAGAGTCTGGATGCATGTTTACCTTGCATCCTGAGGGATGGTGGGTCAAGCCGAGCTGTACTTGAAGCTCGAAGGGCTCTTGGTGCAGCTCGAGTTTTGACCATTGCCATCATGTATGGAGGGGCTGGTCCATTTTTGGCTTTGTAGGTCAGCATCAAGGTTTTGAATCTGATGTAGGCAGCTACAGGGAGCCAATGAAGGGAACGCAGCAGAGGAGTTATGTGACTGAAGACAGAAAGAAATAGCCTGAAGAAAGTAAGAAAAAGGCACAAAGGTTTTATACTAAAAAAGAAACTATAAAGGATGAAATTAAACTGGAGTGAAAATTGGTGTGGCTTTTCACACTGGATTGACATCTGGAAACGTTTCTGTTGAGCAGTTATGATAGAATTGTTATTTTTCTGAAATATGTAGTCAATACAGTGTCATTGTTAAGCATTTTCTGGTATGAATGGGGTTAGGAGTGTGGGTGTGATTATGTTATGGAGAGCTGCTGTTTGAAAAACACAACAAAAATATATTTGTTTTAGACAACGTGCTTCATGTTTGGAGAGGTTTCTAGCTGCATCTGGAAGCTACTGGCAATTTTATTAACTTTGTGAGATGTTATCTTCCCCTGCTAGGCTCTCGTGCTCAGTGTAGAGTTCGATTTGCTATTTAAGAGTCATGTTTGCTCTCATGGTTGGAAAGAGAATATTTGGCAACATGTGGACAGGGACAACCTACTGTTTTCCCACAGTAACAAAAATGTTTTGGTCCACCAATTACAAACTTCAGCAATGCTCTCCAGTATGAATCAAGCTGGACCCATCTAGTTTAAATATGATCAGCCCTATGAATTTTTTTAAGCTTCAATGTCTTAGGAATTTCCAAAGAGAAGTGAAAATGTGGAGAGTGAGAAGGAGGCGCAGAAGAATGAACACTTAATAGGTGTGCTTGTGTCAAGGTTGTGCCATGTTGTGAGTCATGGTGACTGTACTTCAGCTTGTAAATCTTCAGTTGCCTGCCTGACTGACTTACAGCAACCTGACACTCTCCCGTGTCCTCTGTGCACTTCAAAGTCAGTACTGTAAACATAAGCCACTATCAAATTATCGCATCACTATGAATTGCATTTAAGGCCTGTACTACCTATTACATCTTCATCTGCACGAAGGTTGGGTGTGAAAGTCACAGCCATTGCAAAACAATCTGTGCTTGTGTGTTTGTGTTCATTACTGGAGGATATTTGCACTGTCATGGTTAATAAGGAGCTCTCTTATTCTCACTTAGTGGTGCAGCACCATTAATTTCAGTGCCTTACGCTTACTGGAGGACTCAGTGAAGCAGTGCTTCAGGGCTAAAATTCTTTCAACCACGAAAGAGCTCCTGTTGTTGGTGATTCCTAGATTACTTCTTTAAATTATCCGTCCTTCTTTCTCCCTACTCTTCTAGTGTGTCCTTCCATTTCATGGCATTGCACAGGCAGCATAAAGGAATGTTCCGGCATTTTATTCCAAGCCAATCACTATCTGCAGCATGTGTAACATATGGTCAGTTATCACACACAATGATTTCGACACATTTCTGTGTAATAAAAACATCAGAAAGCCCATTCATTCAGAACACACTCATAATAAAACACTCATAGAACTCAACTGAACTCATTTTAGGAATGACTCCATCCATTAACTCATAAACACATGCATAATAGACGCCAGTGGGCAGCAGCTTCCACACCTGCCTTGGCTTCTATTATACGTGTGTTTTGAGTTAAAAGATTAGGGAATCATTCCCATGAAATAAGTTTTATTTGACATTTGATGCCTTATTTTATGGCAAAATACTGAATGAATGGTTCCATAGAAACATTACAGCCACCAAATATGCATGGAAGCTACATAAAATAAAACAATCAAAATCTGTTTTTTTAAGAAGAAACATGAAGCAAATTCACAAACGTGATGCTGAAGAAATGCTGAAAATCCACTCACAATGTAACGGAAGGGACTGGAAACTTGAGGCCACATGATTTAAAAATCAAACAAAAGAAACGCAACACCTTTCTCACTTCTACATGATGCAATTGTACTGTTAAGTGAGCACCAGTCCATGCTCTCCAGCATTCTGTGGAAAGTGAAAATACAGTATATTCTATAGTCTATATAGTGCCTATAAAGTAAATTTATTCATAACGTCCTTCTATGTTATTGGCTATGATGTGAGTAGGACTGTCACGATAAGTACATCATTGACTTATTGTACAATAAATGAAAATATCATACAATAATATCACCCAGATTTTCTTTCTAAAAGAAGAGAACATTAATGTAATTTAATAGATTAATATTTTAATATAAATTAACTGGTATGGTGGCCTTGTTCAAAAGCAGTGTTCAAATTTTATTTATAATTATGTGTTTAGAACATTAAAAAAATGCTACATTGCAATGTCGATGTCTGAATATAAATAATAATGATATGTTCATTGCTCTTTAAAAGGCTATAATTCAAATTTTTATATTATATTATCATAATAACACTGACACAAGAAATGGCAGTAAAATCATTTCTCACAATTATTTCTGGGTCAACATATCATCCACAAAAAGTTTGTTGTTGTGACAGGACAAGATTTCTTTTTTTTTTTTTTAATACCGTACAGGTATTGTGGTATAGTTGTTTACACAAGTTTATATACACTTGTCAGAGTTAGTGAATATAATTTATTTTTCATTTGTGTAATTTTGTGTATCCTTTAGCCTTTGGCTACATCTCAGACAGTGCCAATATATAAAATCAAAGTTAACTGAAATTGCATCTTAAAATAAATGATGCATCTAAGCCTTGCCATAATATGGTGTCTTTCTGTTTTCATTTTAAAAAACATTTATTAAAAACAAATGTAATATATCTGTCCTTAAATTTTGTTTTTTTGGCCCATCACACCAACATATTTAACTGTATATTTAACACTTATTATATAAAATTAATCAATGGAGTCATGCAAGACTGTCATGGAGTAATTCAGAATGGAGGCAGGTCATCTTCAGTGAATCCTGTGTTTGTCTTGGTGTAGTCGACCAACAAATGTCCAGAAGACCTGGTGTCATGGTGTGGGTGCAATTTCATTTGATGCCAGATCACCTTTGGTCTTCATTACAGGTACTTTGACAGCCCAATGTTATGTTATTGAGGTCCTGCAACCAGTGGTCCTACCTTTTCCGAACACTATGGTGTGCTAGGACAATGCTCCTCTGCACACTGCTGCCATCACCAAAGCTTTAAGACAGATACCATGCCATGATTATTTGCATCACGAGACCTATCCCTGATTGAAAATGCGTGTGATGCAATTCATTTAAAATAGAAGTTGCCTAAGTTCTTAACGATCCCTCTTGTCCTGCAGTCAAACATATATATGTTCTTCACAAACGTTCCATGATAAATGATTATTTGTTGAACGGTTGTGGAGATGCATGGGTTCTTGGCTGGACAGAGTGATACAGAGTTGGAGGCCATGAGGTTAGCACACTTCAATGATATCATGCAGAGTCACCTGTTAATGCACTGGAGCAGACACTGAAGAGTGCACTCATTAAGTCTCAAAGGAAAAAGACAAGGGCTGAGGTCGCACCTTCCCCCACGGTCTTATCTCTGCCTATTCTCATTCCTCTGCTGCCCATCAGTGTGCCCTCAGGGCACTGTTTACACAGATGAGTGCTGACCAACACCAATATGAAGCAAAATATATACCTTAAATGGAGGATATTTATTCTTTTCCATTTATTCATTCTTCTCCATTAGGTTACACGCTGCCTGTGGTAATTCACTCAGAATGAACCATGAAACAGCAAACTTGGTTTCTGACCAGCACTTAAAGTCAGCTTCTACCAGCAGCACATGTCTGACCTTCTGTAACCTTCTCCGTTGCCAGAAGCACAAGGAAAGACTTGGCCTTCTTAACTGTGTCCTTCTAGAGTATCAAACAAACATCTGCTCACTTCTGATTGGCAGATTGTCTGATTCAAAAGTTTGGCAAGATTCAATGAGAAGACGACTTTTGATGGATAAAACAGTGTTTAGATGTAAACGTATTCCACTTATGAAAACATGGCATGTTGGCTCTCAAAGGACATTTTTTGGCCAGCCTAGCTAGTGACACAGAATATTCCTTAATTCTAAATCCTTAATCCTCTTTAGGATCAGGATCCTGGGAAGTGGGGGTCCCGGGAAGTGGGGTGCTGGGATTCTGTATTTGTTTATCAACTACTAAAAATATCATGATATCTTATGTATATTTATGTCTTTATAACTAAACTTCAGGCCTGTTAATTAGATTATATCATGTTCACCAAACGTGTCTTATCTTAAACCCTGGTCACAAAAAATTGCTTGCACCCCAAGGAGTTAACAGATTGCAATTGCAATGCACGACTGCAATGATGTAGTGGCAGACTATCATGGTGTCACTCGGAATGGCTGCGAGTCATCTACACTCTTGGTGGAAATGATCAATGACATTTGTGGAGGCACTGTTGTCAGTGCCAAGATCAACAATTTGAATGCATCACATGTCCAGAAGGCCTGGAATCATAACATGGGGTGTCATTTCATACAATGCCAGACCACTTTTGGTCCTCATTATAGCAAAATGTTACATTAAGGAAGTCCTTCAACCATTGGCCTACTATTGGCACACTTCTGTATGCTATTTCAACAGGACAGCACTCATCAACATACTACTGCTGTCTCAAGAGCTTGCCTTGAAGACACAGTAATGCTATGGCTAGTCCTATTGCCAGACCTTTCCCTGATTGAAAATATGTGGGAGGCTATTGGATGCACTCCACCCCTACTGCAAAGTAGCAGGAACTGAGTGAGAACGTTCAAGCTTCATGGGATGAATTATTGCAGGAAACCTCTACAAATCCTTTCTAAAATGCCTGGCATGTTGCGTTATACCAGACTATAAAAATTGCTCATATCATATATCATAATGTCTACATTTTTAATATTTTATTGATCTTGGTAACCTTTATACTCCTTCCAAATAGTATGGTAATCTGACACTTCCATTTTTTATGATGAGTGTGTTTTGTGTTGACTCATAAAATGGGTGTGGTTGCAAATCAGTTGTGTAAAGTGTCATTTCAGTTGTCATTTTAGTTCAGCAGCAGAATTGAAAATCAGGAGTTCTCACAACGACTGTGTATCATGCTTATCCTAGATTATCCTAAATATCCTAGATTTCTCAAGGATATGCTTTTTTGAGTGAACTAGGCCTTTCAAAATCTGATATAGAATGAACTAAATAAACCCCAAACCAAAAGCACCCAATACAACTCTGAAGTTATATGCTGTTTAGTATTTGGTTACATTCCAAAATAAGGATTTCTAGGCCTAAGCTGTTTTTGCACCTATTTGTGAGTTAAAAAATAAATAATGGTAATTCAGAGGAAAACTGTACATGTTCCAATTCATATAAAAAATAATGTCAAAACATCAAATAGGAAAATACGTCATTTTTACTGTGTATAATCCATCATCTTAACCTAAGTGTCTCATGAGCACATTTTTTTCAAGCCATTTTTTTTTTTTTGCTAGCAATTCAAATAATAACCACAGAGGTGTGATGAGATTTATTACTGTCAGTCAATCATGTTTTTTTTCCACTGTGACATTGAAAAAGTCACCAATCCAATTCAGTCCTTTCAGATCCACAGCTAAATTATAACACTCCTGTTCCCTTGAGAATGAAACCACCTAATACATACCATTAAAGGGGTCATTTTCTAGATTTGTTTTGCATTTTATTTTTTTACTCAGAGGTCAATTTATGCTATTTATGTAAAAATAAGCATCAAAAACAGGCATAATTCTGTTTTATGTGACTGTTTTCTAGCCTCTCTTTTTTCCTTAGAATTAAACAGACTGTTTTTCTTACTCTGCCTTTAAGACTGATACAATGACTTGTAAATGACCTGCCCTGTTTTGTTCCTCATCCAGAAATCAATGTATAAATGCACACTCACCAAACCCATCTTTATGGAGGAAGCAGAAAGATACAAGACCATCACTGAAAGTGAGAAATGACATGATAGAGTAATATAACAGGATTTTACATAAACATAAAATGATGATAAACATTTTATCATTTTTGTAGTACCTTTATTAACATTTTTGTAGTACCTTTATTTATAGGAGTGCACATCAAAAATGTTACGCTTTGTCAACAGTGACTGTATATTTTCCACCAATGAAATTAAAGATGGTAGTAATGAACAGCTTAGTATTAACCCACAAGAACCCAGACCCAAATTGAAATATTGATCAAAATAACTGAATCAATTCATGTAATTTTGCAGCTCATTCATGTTATATTCTTTATGCAGTAAAGAGGTACCATTTTTTTGCTTTATTTATTTACAATATTTTAAGGTTAAAATGTGTTAACAACAATAATTTCAGAAATTGTATTTCATTATTTAGTTCTGAAAAAATTGGATAAATAGAATATATGCATTTTATTAAAATGGTTGAATAGTAAACAGACATTTATAAGCAAAAATACACATTTAAAATTAGCCGGTTTTGACTCAAGGATTGACCATCATTTGGTAAATGAGGTCATATGTTCACACGTTCACAAACTGTCCTGTGATGTATCTAATATATTCAGTATAGGTCACTTAAGAACTTCATGCACTAAAGTGAACAACGGACAACTTCACATTTAAAGGGTCTGTGACACATATGTCACTGTGGGGTCACAGAAATGGTAGCGAGAGTAATGCATGTGATGCTCTCTTAATCATTAACAACAATCTTTATTTGCCCCATCTGAGAAGGACCCAAAGCTCCCCTGCTACAACTTTACATTAGCTTTCCACCTTCTGGCTACTGGACCTGGACTAGTTTCCCACCCTGCTATGGACTAGTTGTTCATCTACCATCAACAACTACGTAGAAATTGACTGTTACTATTATGTCCACCAGCAAACTAACATTATTTCAGTATACATGAGGGGTCCAGTGTCCCCTAACTGTGTATAAGTAGTTTCAGCAGAGGAGGAGGGGTCCCCCCTTGTGAGCCTGGTTCCTCCCAAGGTTTCTTCCTCCAGGTCTGAGGGAGTTTTTCTTTGCCACTGTTGCCATTTGGTTTTGCTCACTAGCAGATCTATCTGTTATCCTTTGTTCATCTGTTGTTCACCTTTTATTTCTTGATGTCTGTAAAGCCGCTCTGTGACAACTTCAGTTGTGAAAAGCGCTTTACAATATATTTTGATTTGATTTGTATCATGATTTGTATGAGTCTTTTCATAATGAAGAAGAGCTAAATACAGGTGTGTCATCTGTAAGGAAATGCCTTATAAAATGAAAACAGTTTGGCAGATGATGAAACAGTTGATCCAGTTTCTGACATAATCTGTGAAGGAATTTATTGGGCCATGTTGAATCATGCTGTCTTGGATTCAGCGTCTGAGTAGGTATGTGATGTATCAAACTGGTAGAAAATTTCACCCCAAAAAATGACATGCTTTGTGTTATTGGATCAGCACCTGCTAAACTGTTTTAATGTTGAGTGTTTCCCAAACAAAGAGCAGTAAACTGAGTGAAAGTGGATACAATTGGCTCTTGGCATGAAACCCTTTGGGAACTCCTGCCTCCTGTCTTATAACAATATAAGAGAAGAAATGTAATCTAGTGTGGGTTTCTTCCCCCTGTTTTATTAAGTCGTGATTTCCAAACCGTGAACCATGGCTTCTATGTACCATACACTCTAGTCCACATCAAGCAACAACATGGGAGCAGGATCTAATTCTTGATCAGCCCTGACATTCTGAATCAGTGAGTGTGAACAGAGCATGTGGTTTGAAAGAAAAGTGGTTTGGGTGAGAAATTGAAAAATTTATCATGACACTGGCTCATTTGGCGATTATTGAAGCTCAGCTGTGTGTGTGTTTTGTGTTGACACCAGACTATCATACATTCTCCAAAGGGTACAGTGGCAGGTCTCTCTCTCTCTCTCTCTCTCTCTCTCTCTTATCTCATGTTCACTCATTCTTTTTCACTAACATACGTGTCTCCTCACCAGCTGTCTGCACAGACAGTGACACTAAATGCTTTTAAAATGACATTAGAGCTGAAAATATTCTTCCTCTCTGGGGAGACTGCAGAAGTGGCAGTGTGTGTGTGGCAGTGCGTGTGTGTGTGTGTGTGTGTGTGTGTGAGAGAGAGAGAGCGAGAGAGAGAGAAAGAGAGCGAGAGAGAGAGAGAGAGAGAGAGAGAGAGAGAGAGAGAGAAAGAGCGAGAAAGAGAGAGAGAGAGAGAGAGAACTGACAAGGGAGGAATACACTGGTCTCATTCTGTGTGGCTGTCATTTTGCCCTATAGGGACGGCTTTAACCACAACAGTCTCAGCCAAACCTTCCATTTGTCATGCAGACAAAAATAACCTGACAAAAGCACAAACATACACAGATCAAAAATAAATAAATAAATAAATAAACACAAACATACATACATACATACATACATACATACATACATAAATAAACAAGCAAACAAACAAACAAACAAACAAATAAATAAATATAATATAAAGTCATTAAGGACTTTATCATCTATGACTGTGTGGCATTTTAACCTTGGAAAATCAGCCTCAGAGCATTTTCCTTTCTGACCCAAACATTCACACGCACTCACACACTGTTTATGTAGTTTAGTTCAGGGTCTGCGCAGATGAAGCAGTCTATATATAAATATTACATAAGTGTTATGGTTGTCCTATTCATCCTCAGTTGGAGATGGTGTCTGAGTCAGATCTGAGGCGGCTGTATGCAAGGCCAACAGAAAAGGTTTACACACAGCAACAAGGAATATCAACTTCATTTTGTCCCCCTCACACACAAAGTTCTCTCATCGTTTAGAGTGGGAAGGCAGGTGGACAGATAGAAAGGGGAGGATGGGCGTGGAAGAATAGACAGACAGATAAACAGACATATGAAAAGAGAGAGAGATGCATTAAACAATGCCAATCGATATTCAATGATGGATTCAACAATTACAAACAAAAAGAAAGGTAATCACAGACGGAATCAACCAGCAGGATTGAAACCTGGTATATAGGTTTGACATTGCGATAATGATTCAGGTTAAGCTGTGACAAAAGCAAGGATGGGCCTTATCCCTGTACCGGACGGACTCTATAAGGTCATCCTGTTGCGCGTGCTCTCCATTCTGATTCATTCTGTTATGTTGGCAGCATCCATTGCAAGCAAAGTATTCCTAGGACAAGAGTTTGAAAGCTATTCAAGCAGTTGGACGTCGGTGGCATCGTCGAGCTCTGGGAAGCACCATGGTCAACAAAGTGCCACATATTGTGTGCCATACAGGTTGTGTAGATATTACCGTAGCATGCTGTTGGCAGCAGTTGATAGAAGCACGCATTCACCAGTGGATCTGGGAGACCTACATGAACCACAGAGAGGAAGAACAAATATACTGCCAGACACATGCAGAGAGACCCAACAGCCATTATTGTGGATATTCAATGAGCAGTAATGCCCTCCATGAGTCATCCTGTTAGTGCTAGCTCAATTGGCAAAAGAATACACGCCACAGGAGTACATGGACACAGAAAGCTGAGGCTGCAGTGGGAACAGACTCGCCAAAACAAAACACTTGAAGGCTGGAAAAATGTAGCCTGAGCTCACAGGTAGTGGTCAGAATTTGATACCATTGGCTTGAATCTTTGAGCCCAACTTTTGAGCCCAACCTGCTTAGTGTCAACTTTCCAGGCTGGTAGACATGGCGTAATGGTGTTGGGAATGTTTCCTGTTAATACAGCCTATTTGAGTATTGCTGCTGACCATGTCCATTTCTTCATGACCATAATTTACACATCTTCTAATATAATGGTTCTCAATCCTGGTCCTGGAGTACCATTGCTCTGCTTGGTGTGTTGTCTTGCTGTAACACAACCAGTTCTTCTCAGCATGGTCTCATCAGTTAATTCATTAGTTGGACTAAGTTTGATGGAATTAGGGTAAACTAAACCTTTGGGACAGTGCTACTCCAGGATTGAGAACCACAGTACTAATAGATACATCCAGCAGGATTTTGACAAAGGTCATCTTTAACTGGTTTCAATGTTCTTCTGAGTCAATCCCTGTAACTGGGGGAGATGTGGTAGAAGGGGAGGACACAGCATGGACCAGAATTTCAATGACATTTTTCCAATACCGTGCCACAAAGAATCTGTACCACAAAGAACTGGATCTGTTTTAAGATGAGTAGTGGCATTAGTCTTCCTAATAAATTGATAATTAAGGCCATTTTCACACCTAGTGCATTAGTTCATTAGCTCTGGTCAGAATCATTTGATGAGTTTGTAGGTTCAAGGAGTTTTGTCCTCGATTTGGATTATTTTTACACAAGGAAAAATGCAAGCGCACCAAGATACATCCTAACAAACCACATGAGAATGTTTCTGTTCTGCTGATTGGCCAGATTGAGGTCATGTGACATTCACACCAGAAATTAACTGCAGATTTCATTTAGGATCGGACTGAGACCACCTCGGTCTCAATGTGGTTGTGCACATCTGCATTCAAACTCACAACTGCAACAAGATTGAAAACAAAGACTTATCCAGATCAAAATGCCCTACAATATATGTATGCATTAGAATATGAGGATTAATTGCATATTGGTTATGACCCCCCCCCAACAAACACACACACACACACACACACACACACACACACACACACACACACAAGAAAAAAAACATTCTCTCCACAGAAATCATTTTAATTTTCTTTTGCCACTTCAGACTTCATTCTCCTAGTGGACAGAGCATGGCTTTCTGTCTGAGTAAGTCAACTCCGATTCCCTCTGTTTTAGAACAATCTGAAATAGCTCATTTCACCTCTCTATCTTTGCCCAAAGTAACTGTAGATTGAACATGTAATGCATCTAGCAGTACTTAATCTACTGTGAGAGAGTCATACTGTATAGAAGCATTTTTTTCATAATCAGTTCGCAGTCAGACCCCCCCCCCCCAGCCCACCCACCCCCGAAACCTGCCTCCACCATCAAAATCATTTTGACCTTTATGCTGGTACATTCTATAGTGGGCTTTTAGCTACTAAAGAGCCATACTAGGGGGGCTTTTTTTTGTAAAAAGGCCTGGAGCTACTCTTTCCGTCCACACCGTGCCTGCATGTTTATGAGATGCTTCAGTGCATTTATGGTCCTTGCACGTTGTTTAGGCTGATACAGTCCATTCACTGCCCCTGCTCATTTTAACTGCCAACAAAATAACATTCTTAACGAAGCAGAAGATTAGCACTGGCTCTGCTGTTGACCTGTTTAAAGATGAATGTGTGGAACTCTGGTTATGAGCTGAATGCCCAAGCGCAGATCAGGAGGCTCTTGACTCTGTCCCTCTCCTTTGCATAACATTTTAAAAATGATGAAATGCAGTGTCAGAGACTTTGTAATTGCATACCTTCACTGTCTTTCTAGGTGATAAGACTGTCAGAGATTGAACTCTACAGAGAAGACAATCCATAACAAGCGTGTGTTGAGTAATAAACATTCATAACACAAAGCTGAGGATATTGGATATTGGACTGCAGACTGAAGTTGTTTTGTTTGGATGCTCACTGTGTTCAACTCGTGATGCTTTCACTGTGGGCTACTAATACTACTACTATTACTACAACCACTATAATAATAATAATAATAATAATAATAATAATGATAATAATAATAATAATGATAATAATAATAATAATAATAATGATAATAATAATAATAATAATAATAATAATAATAATAAAAAATAATAATAATGCATTAACTATTTTTGATGTTCTAAACTAATCCAAGGCTTATTCTACTTTGTTTCAACTGTACCAAAATCAAAGGCTTCAGAAGATGTATTTTATAATCTAATTAGAATCAACACTAAACGCAGGAGCGTCTGCAACTTTGGTATTAAATTAAGATCATTAAGAGGATGATCTTGTGCATTTAAAGCAATAATTTAGAATCCACTTATCAGAGATAACTGCCTTAATGCACTGTTTCTAAAACATGGGCCAAACCAAAAGATGGCATAGCCTTAAATAAATCTGGGACACAGCATTTGCAGTATTGTGCACAAGACTGGTAGTGGCAGCAATGTAGCCACAATCTATGATTTATATACAGTATATGCATTACCCAAAGCACAGATTGTGAAATGATATGTATTCTTTCTCCTCACGGTTTCTCATCCTCCTGGCCCGAATGTCACAGTTCAAAGTTCATTTACTAACTGTCTGTCAGGTGTAGTTTTTCTACATCTACATCTGCTTGTGCATCTGCTTGAGGACATTTACTCTAATACACATAAAGTCAGACACTTTTTAAACTGCTGCTAATGCAGCAAGACTGGGCGACCAACACTCTCTGAGGAAAACATGGGATGCATCAACCAACTGATCCCTGTGCCACCCTGCATCATATTGGGCCCACCCAGAGAGGGCACGGCCAATCGTGACTGAACAGCCAGATTCCTTGGTTCCATGAAGCCAAGTATTTGGAAGTACTTAGCTTTACAGTAGCAGACCCATCTCCAGCTTCAAAAATGCATGTTATATCGTCCTCCTTGTCCTTATGTAAGTTACATAATTTGGTAACTTTTTTGTATGCTCTAATCAATTTCTATATTCACTTTGAAAAGGCTCATGACCCACTTAAAACTGCTTTCAAATCAATTTTTAATGCTTTGAGGTTCACTCACCATTGGAGTCCTACCTTAGACTTGGTGTTGACTCTAGGAATAGTAATCTATCCGTCTCTTAGATGGAGAATTAAGTTAATCTTCCTCAGCATGCTTCCATCTCCCATCATTACCTAATCATGTATGAAGTGGTTTTAAACCATGACATCCACCTGCAGCCTCGGTACATTAACGAGCCAACCATAATGACCTCAACAGCAGATGCATATACTGATAATCTTCCAGCTGCCACCATTATCTTCAGCCTGAAGCTCTTGAGCATGTAATAGAAATTCTACAATCTGTGCTCTGTTCATGCTCAGGTAATGGTGACCTTATCAAAATTAAACAAATTAGGAAGAAAAGGCTCAGCACCAGGGTAAAATAACTGCATGGTAAATCAGAACCAGCATCTGAACCAGGTTTATTTTCCAAGTATGTTTACACTCACGAGGAATTTCCAGCTGAACAATAATACTGACAGTATACTGTACATTTCACTGACAGACACGGTATACAAGCAATGCACAGACTATACTGTACAAAAGTAAAGGTGCACAAATTATTACAGGCAGGATACTCAATATGTAAAGTGTGGTAGTGCAAACAGTAGTATATCACATGGAAGTGAGAAATTATGTGATCAATATTGGGTGAGCAAAAAGGTGTAATATCTATCTGGAGAAACTATAAATAGGTACTAGTAGCAGTTTATGAAGGTCATAGCATTTGGAAAGAAACTGCTCCTATGTCTGGCAGTTTTGGCATAAAGAGTTTTTTGATGTCTAACAGAGGTGAAAGAGGTGACACACAAAACTAAAACACACACTCTCACACACACTCACTCACTCACACTCACAAGCTCACTCACACACACACACACACACACACACACACACACACACACACACACACACACACACACACACACACACACACACTCACTCACACACACTCACTCACACTCACTCACAGACACACACACACTCAATCACACACACACACACACACACACACACACACACACACACACACACACACACACACACTCACAAACTCACTCACAAACTCACACACACACACACAAATGAATGGAAGCATAATTTAGCAGACTGCAAACATGCATCTAATTAAAGGCAAATCATTGTATGTTTTATGTCAAATAGAAAACAACCAAAATGACTATAGGTTTCTTTTTCAGAACTGTCAATCTGACTGGATGCAACACAGAAACTAAATACAGACCCTACTCATTTTATAATATAAATATAAAACTGTGAAAATGCCTTCCTTAAATTAGTTCAGTGTTTCTCAATCCTGGCCCTGGAGGCACCCCTACCCTGCATATTTTAGAGTGTTCCCTGCCCTATGGGGTGAGGAAAAGCTACAATGTGCAGGGCAGTGGTGGCATTCCATTTTTTGATCCATAGCGTCACAAGTGTACCAGAAAAATATCATAGAAGGCATTACCACCCACAGGTCAGTGCAGTGCTCTTTTGCTTTCATGGAATGGAATATGAGAGCAGAAGACCAACAGAGTGCCTCTGTTAACACTGCAACCCTGGAAATGACGAGTCACAGTAGCAGTTGTTTTGGGCTGATAGTAGGGTTCATGTGTAGTGCAGACCCCATGAAGCCATGGACCACAGTTGTCAACAAGGCACTGTGCAGCTGTGGGTTGTATTCTCATGGCATGTGTACACATGACATAGAGGCCTGAGAAATTTCAAAAGCCCACAAAAATTCAGAAAATTAATATCTCATCTTTCCGACACTCACTGTCATGCCTTTCTCAAATTCGTGTTCATTTGCCATTCTACAACAACCCTGGAGCAGAGAGAGTAAAGAACTTTGCTCAAGGGCCCAAACAACGGAATGATAGCAAATCTAGGTTTTACAATCCTGTAATAAATAATCTATAACCACTAATACACTACAGCCCAATTAAAATGTTATAATGCTTAGGATGTACAAACCTTGACTTTTTTGATACGTAAACACCATTGTTGAAGTTATTATTTATTTTTATAGCTCCTAAATGTGAGGCTAAAGAGATATGGCATACTTTCTCAGCTGACACCCTTGCTTGGATTGGGCTTGAAGGTTTTTCCCTGGAGCAACTCGATTTAATATGGCTAACCACGTTAGGCTTTTCCATGCTGTATCCCGGCTTATTATTATGATTCCATTCATGTAGGGGAATAACTGTTCCCACATCACTCACTGTTAAATTCAATATGCAATTTTCTGAATTAAATGCATTCCTTTGGATGGAAAGTGAAGCGTAACTTTTTATTAATACTTTAATAATATGTCTAGGAAGATGGGAAGACTCCTACACTCTTCAGACCCATAAGGTTGGATGTTTACTGTCTGTAGGAGATGAGAAAAGTTTTAGTTTAACCAGGTTCCTCAAAAGAAAAAAAGAAAAGAAGAAAAAAGGAGAAAAAAAAACTTCATACTGTCAGCGAAAGACTGATGACCTCTTCTTCTTCACTATAATAACATAGGAGTGCTCCCCATCTTTCTTCCTCTCCCTCCCTTCCCTCTCTCGCTCTCTTTCTCTGAATTGATTTCAGCAGGAACTGGTTTCCTTGCCATCGGCAACTAAGGCCTGGTTTTGCGCATCGCGGTGACGTAGAATGGATAAGAGGGTTTTTTTCCAGATTTTGGACAATTTGTTGCACAGATATTGGTCATATATTAGAAAAGTGGATGGAGGATAAAAGAGCAGACAGTCAATCAATCTCTGTGTGCTGAGATACATTTCAGTGAAGACTTTGGTCAATAAGTTCTGAAGAGCAGTCGACTATTTGAACTGCTTGAATTGTATATACTGATTATGATTTGTTCGATGCATTAAATAAGCATTATGTAGCAATTTCATCTGAAAATAACAGCTTCAAAATCATTTAATGCACCACAGACTTGTCTTTGTTAGTCCAGGACTGACCTGCTGGAAACTGCACTATGTAGCTCTGCTGAAGCTGGCATGACAATGCTCATGAGAACTGCGTAAAGCTGCATAATCCAAGTCTTATTTGTGTAAAATTCTGCAATATTAGTTTACCACACTCAGACAACATGATTTTTTTTTCATTTTCTGTACCTCTCAGCATATCATATGCTCATGTAGAATTTATATTTAGTGTTGTGAAGTAAAAGTGAATTATTGTGGGGAAGGAAGGAAGGAAGGATAAAGGTTACAAGGAGCAATACATGATTAGATATATTTACTGAGCTAAACATACAGAAGTAGTGTCTCTCAGCATAGTGTTGGGTATAACACAACATGCCATGTCTTCAAATTCAGTTGTCATTATCTTACCTGCTTCATCCTGAATAGGGTCACGGTAGATCAAGAGGCAACCTGGAATCATCAGGCACAAGGCAGGAATACCCTGTCAGCAGGGCACCAGTCCATCAGGGTTTTTCCTAATGTTGTCCTGTAATAATCCATCCAATGCAACTTGAATATTCTCACTCAGTTCCAACAGCATCCCACACATTTTCAATTGGGGATAGGTCTGGTGATGTGGCTGTTGAAATAGCACACACACTATTTGTTGAATGAATGAGGGAAAACTGGAGCGGGAGATCGACAGGCGGATTGGTGCTGCATCAGCAGTGATGCGGGGCGCTGTACCGGTCCGTAGTGGTGATTTACCGGTCGATCTACGTTCCTACCCTCATCTATGGTCATGAGCTTTGGGTCATGACCGAAAGAACGAGATCTCAGATACAAGCAGCTGAAATGAGTCTTCTCCACAGGGTGGCTGGGCTCTCCCTTAGAGATAGGGTGAGAAGCTCAGTCATCCGAGAGGGACTCAGAGTAGAGCCACTGCTCCTCCATGTCGAGAGGAGCCAGTTGGGGTGGCTCGGGCATCTTTTGAGGATGCCCCATGGATGCTTCCCTGGTGAGGTGTACCGGGCACGCCCCACCGGGAGAAGACCCAGAGGAAGACCCAGGACACGATGGAGAGACTATGTTTCTCAGCTGGCCTGGGAATGCCTTGGGGTTCCCCCGGAAGAGCTGGACCAAGTGGCTGGGGAGAGGGAAGTCTGGGTCCCTTTGCTTAGGCTGCTACTCCTGCGACCCGATCCCGGATAAAGCAGCAGAAAATGGATGGATGGATGGATGGACTATTTGTTGGTGATCTCCATGACTTCATGACAGTCTGGCACAACACCATTGCAGTGATGCAGTTTTGTCTGCCCTGTTCTTCTGATTTCAGGGAGTTAAGGTAGTTCTGTGTATTTCTGTTTGTTTCTTTTCTTTTGTTTCAGGTTTAGTTAGTCGTATTTTAGTTGCTGCATTTGTTATTCTGGAAAATGTTCATTCCTGAGTAATTGAATTTGTTAATGCAATTACATGGTGTCCAGTCTCAAGGGGGGTATTGGAAAGGAGCCCACTCCAATTTTCTGCTGCAGCCTGACCCTAGTTTGGTAACAGAATTGCAGAAATGTTTAACATTGTTTCAGTAGAACCAAGACAGCAAGTCTCTGGATGGGCAGTTTGACCCTTCATCTCCCTCATCACTCAGCTTTGCCAAAGACTAATTGTTAATGTGGTGTTTTTGTCCCTACTATCTAACAGATAGATAAGAAAGAATCCGAAACATCAAGATTAAAAAATAATTCATTCCAGGAAACAAAAAAAAAAAAAAATGGATACTTTAGTGCCAATACCGTGTTCAATAGTGAAGGAGGAAGAAATTCCATTTGTGCAATTACAGAGTTTTTTCTAATTATCTAACATAGGTTAGATAATATAAATCTATAGTCTGGTCTGGTAAATCAGAATACCCCAGCCTACAGTGGTTCAATTATGTGTTACAGCAATCAAATTACAGAAATTCATCATTCGTAAGTTACCTACTCATGCCTCAGGTCATCCCAAGACCACTTTTATAATCACTTAATCAAAACCTAAGGACGGCTGAAAATGCTTGATTGTTAATGAAATATGTAATGCCCAGAGTGTCAGGATAATCTCAGTCTCAGGTTTGATGATGACTGGTCATATTCTGTTAGATATCCTCCTTGAGGAGAGCTTTTCTCACTGTCTTACACTGTATGGCTGACATCATCATATCCATAACAAAAGAAAAATGCCGTTCAGTATTTTTCATGTCAAAACATTCCACTGATGATCATTTCCTTTGTAGCAGAACTCAACTCTGAATGTTTCCATAATGTGGTTGCATTTAGTATCTCCTGTTATCAACCCCCCCCCCCCCCAACATGCATTTTTCAAACATGCTGAGTGGGTGGGAGATGTGCTGATACTGGGGGGATGTAAAGATTTACAGTAGTTTCAGTGAACTACACTTAAAAGTAAAAGCTCCTGGAGGAATCGTTGGAGGTACTTGATATTGAAACTGTGGAGTAATGAGTGAGTGAGTGAGTGAGTGAGTGAGTGAGTGACTGAGTGAGTGAGTGAGTGAGTGAGTGAGTGAGTGAGTGAGTGAGTGAATACTTTATAAACTATTGACCGAGTTTCATGTCTAATGGTAATTTATGCAATCTCAAGCAAAACAACAGGAATTGAAAAGGTGTAGGTTTGCCATTACTGACATGCAAATGGTTGCTAACAATACAGCTCCTTTTTGGAATTGCCATATTCATTTGCTAACTACCCCCATGCCATTAGCGAGATTGAGGTCAAAATCAGACTACTCAACAGTGAACAAGAGAATTACAAGTAAATGCAAATTACAGGAGGCAGACAGGTGTTAGTTGGTGCATACACTTACAGGAAATAAAGGAGACCATAATGGCATTATGCATATTGTTACTGTCATAACAAAACCTCAGGCCTGAATTATTTTACACTACTTGAAAATATCAGGTGCTCCCTCTTGAGTGAATGTTATCATCATCAAAATGCTTCAAACGTTCTTGATTAAAAGCATGTAGTAAGAACATACATCAAAGTTAACGCCATTTCCTTCTCCTATAAAGTTTCTATTTCACATATGCAAGGATTCCTTTTAACAGTGGAGAACAATTGTATCTGAAACCACAGCTGACCTTTGATGATCATGCTTGTAATATTATGGAAGACATTTTGGTCAAATATTGAGATACAGTCTAAAACAGCAGTACGTGATGCACTATAGATGAAAAACTTTGATTAGTTAGTTTGAGAGCTGTTCAAAAAGAATGATTTGTTTCTTGAATTGCCGTCACAATTAACTGTCAGAGTGTTTAAATTGTCACTCACTCTGCAATCTTACCGAAGTCTTTGTGCTAGAATGCTTTGATGAAATGGTTTATTGTGGGGCAAAGTATGGGAGAATGAGCTTTAAAATGGAGATAGAAACGTTTAAAGATAATTGTGGAGGTGTATCACTTGCAGTAGAAAAGAAAGAGTTTTTCTTCAGAAACAGTCTATAGATCCCATGGTAGAAGTACAGAATCTTGGACGCACACAGTGCTGGACTAATGTTCAGACTTGGTTGGGCTGAACCAATCAAGTCTACTGTCTACTGGTTGACTGGAGACGGGTAAGAAGGTTGTTTGGTGGTCTTGCTTTCATGACTGATTGACAAGTCTTTGTTTTACATCCATACACAAAATCTGCTGTGGTGAAGCGAGAGCTGAGCCAAAAGGCAAGGCTCTCAATTTACTGGCCAGTCTACATTCCAACCCTCACCTATGGCCACGAGCTTTGGGTAGTGACTGAGTACAAGCTGAAATGAGTTTCCTCTGCAGGGTGGATGGACTCTCTTCTAGAGGGTGAGCAGTTCAGCCATCCGGGAGGGACTGCTGTTCCTCCATAACGAGTGAAGCCAGCTAAAGTGGTTCGGGAATCTAGTTCGGATGCCTCCTGGATGCTTCCCTTATGAGATGTTCCGGGCATGTCTGACCAGGAGAAGGCCCCACAGAAGACCCAGGATACACTGGAGAGATTATTTATATCTTGGCTGGCCTGTGAACACCTCTGGAATCCCCCTGGAAGAGTTGGAAGAGCTCGGAGAGGTGGCTGTGGAGAAGGAGGTCTGGGCCTCTATGGATAAGTTTTAATTTATGGATGGATGGATGGATGGACAGACTGATGTTTTAAATCTATCTTCAATTAAACAAGATGATTAAAAAATTTCCAAATTCCCAAAAAACATCTGCCTATCAAATTAATCTTGAAATGACAATAATGCTTGTGATCAGCATCAGTTCAATGGTGACTGCTAAATGGGTAGTTTGATCAAATGTGTACATCAATGTGTACAGTGTCCGTTATACATCGTTATACAGTATCATACAGTATACATCATTTGATACATCAGTGGTGTACACATAAACTGCCATGTCACACTGGTACAGTTTTAGGCTGGCAAATGTTGTATCTTATGCCACACTCTTCTATATTCCATGAATTATGAGTAATTAATGCACTTCTAATGCTTAATGGTGAGGCACTTATTTAGTTGTGGTGAATGATGCTGATCAGAGCTAAGCCTTCACCTTGGGCTATAACTCTCAAAAGTCTATAAAAAACACCTCTTCAATAACAAGCCTCTTCATTCCTGCTCACCAGTTTTCCATTCGAAGCGCTCATTTGTGAGTTTTTGCTCAATGTCAGTAAAAAAAAACAACACATTTTTAGTGCTAAACTCCAAAGAGAAGAGCGGTGAGCCTGCAGTCTGCTCAGGAGGCTGGCGCCACCACCGGCCCCCACTCCTTCATCTTGCCCAGAATGGAAGAGCCACAGGCGGCGCAAGAGGAAGCAGTAGAGGGGTAAGTGCAGAGGTATCCAACGCTCTTTGGACAATAAACTGGATTATATTCGCCTGCTATGATCAACTCTGAAGGCTGTGAGAGAGTGTTGTGTTTTTGTATTCATGGAAACATGGCAGAATAAGACCTGTGGTGGGGGCTCTGTGTTTAAATCAACGATGCGATACTGCTGTGGTCTGCAAACACTGCTCACCATTTATGTATATTAAGTGCTGACTGTTCTATCTACCAAGAAAATATACAGACATTATAATTGCCGCTATCTTTATTCCTCCAAGCTCCAATAACAACCATAGGAGTAAGGCACTGAATGAACTGTATCCGCACATCAGTGAGCAGCAGACTGCCCACCCAGATGCTCCAGCCTCAGACTGGAATGTGTTCAAAAATGCTGCCACCTAGAACAGCACCACATATGTCCAGGAATACACAGACAATGTCATTGCCTACATAACCAAGTGTATTGATGATGTAACTGACCTCAAGGCCATCACTGTTCAGGTCAATCAGAAACCATGGCTGACAGGTGAGGTCTACGGGCACCTGAAGACCAGAAATGCTGCCTTCACAGCAGGAGACCAGGTGGGCCAACAGCTAGAAGCAACCTTTCCCGGGGGATCAGAAGGCTTTAGAGGCAGTACTCTAAGAGGAAAAAGCCCCCCCCCAATATCCATGCTGTATGATCTTAATAGCTTCCTTGCTTAGTTTGAAGCATACAACAGCCTTCACAGAAAGTCTCTCCATCTTCTGGTGACCAGGTGCTGACAGTGTCCCAGGACAGTGTGATAAAATCATTCAACAGGATCAATGCTTAGAAAGCTCCTAGTCCAGACAATATACCTGGTTGTATGCTGAGGGACTGTGTGGGGGAACTTGCACTCTTCACAGACATCTTTAAGTGCTTGCTTTAATCACCACCATCATCCTTGTCCCAAAGATGGCATTGCAATCCTGTTTTAATAACTACCGTCCAGCGGCCCTCACCCCCATTCTTATGAAGTGCTTTGAATGACATTCAACACATCAAGTCCATCCTTCCCCCCTCCCTTGACCCCTTCCAGTTTGCATATTGTTCCAATCACTCGACGGATAATGCCATCTCTACGGCCCTACACACAGCCCTCACTCATCTGGACAAAAAGACACTTATGTTAGAATGCTATTTATTGATTTCAGCGCTACATCCCCCAACAGCAAATTCTCAAATTAGACAGGCTGGCACTGAACACGTCACTGTGAAGCTGGATTCTAGACTTTCTGACTGGGAGACCGCAGGCAGCAACACATCCAGTATCATCACACTGAACACAGTATGTCTGTAGATCTTGCAGCAAGAAACACATAAAAAAGTGAAGAGAATAGAAAAGACAGGCATAAAATTCCCAGATTAATTATTTTAATTATTTTAATTAATTAGATTAATTATTTAGTTAAAATATCCAAATATTTTGTGCAAGACAATCCCAAAAAGCATTTATATTTGGATAATATGTGCCCCAAAAATAATAATATTTGCATGATTTAAGCATATTTTGTACATTTATTATGATTCTAAAGGATTTCTTGCATGCTGGTGGTGTTTTTCATCATTATGGCCAAATGTGTACAACATAATGGAAGGCTACATTGCTCTCTTTTCAGCTCACTGCTCACTGTGACAGGCTATGTAGTGTCATTGTAAGGTATATTTAGCTTGTTAATTGACCTACATTCAAGTTCAATCAAGTTACCTAAATAGGTTTAGGTAACTGACTAATCTGTTCATTTACTTCATCTGTTCATTTACCAATTATTTTTGCACTTCAGTTGTTTTCATTTGTCTTGGTCGTAGTGCAAGTATTACCCAGTAATGGCTACATAAATGCTGAGCTGTAGTCTGAGATGAAGTCCCAGACCAACTTTTCAAAGAACATCATGAAGTGCTTTCATGACTTACACCTCTTCACTACCAGACTCCTACAGTTTGCACACTATCATAACACCCTACAGATGATGCCTTCACACACCTCTTCCACAAAACCCCGTCTCATCTGGACTCAGGAAAGGGGAATCAGGTTAAAATGCTGTTTGTTGACTACAGCTCAGCATTTAACACTATTATCCTCTTCAAAGTCACCATCAAGTTCTCAGACTCCATCCATCCCTATGTCACTGCATCTCCAACTTCATCCAGACTAAGCTTCTAGATCTGCAGACCATCTACAGCAAGTGGTGCTGGAACAAAGCCAGGATGATTGTGAAGGACCTCAGCCAGCAATGGATTCTCTTGTCTGCTGCGGTCGGGGAAGCACTTTTGCTCCCTGAAGGCAAATGTAAACAGAGATTCTTTGTTCAAGCCATCCATGCTCTGAACCCGAGACAGGGACTGGAATACCTACATTCATTCACACATCCATTCACACATCGCACTGGACTTCACTGGGTCATCATTTTATTAATTTATAGTTATTACATGTATTGCACTGCTTTATGCACACTGTGCATCTCGCTGTCTTGCTCATCTCTCTCTCTAACACACACGCACACACACACACACACACACACACACACACACACACACACACACACACACACACACACACACACACACACACACATATATGTAATATAAGTGGCCCTTGCAGTTTCCATAGCTCCAGGGCCCTGAATGGTCTTAATCTGGTTCTGTACACGCACACACCAGTGTCCAGACAATGCCTAGCTATTTGCTTCATTAACTCATATGCTAATTTTTAATCAGACCAAAACATCCATGCTTTGCTGGAAGATAAATGACCTCCACTGTTTTCTGTGCTGCAGAGCTTTCCAATTTGATTGTGCTTGACCTGTTAACTCTGCCAGACAGCTGTGGTTAATGGAACATAATGCAGTTGTGGTGACATCCAAAAGTCCTGGAACACCCAGAGCAAATTGTTATTTTTAAGTTGTGCTTGGTGTTGAGTTTGGACTTGCTTATTATGTTGTGGGTAAAGGCCTCTGTATACTTCTTTTGGAGAAGTATAATTCTGTGTTTGACAGGTTTGGGCAAACAAACTCATGTAATTGTGAGGAACAGAAACAATGCACAACTGCAAATATAACACGGTGGCTTTGTTTGCCTTGTTGTGTGCATAACAGCTGAGCAACTCCATATACAAATATACCATGTGACAAAGCATGTGATTGGTCAGTGCTAAAGAGGCAATATTATGCAGTGTGCCATTCTTTTCCAACTGTAATGAAAATTCATGTCCAAGGCTTTTAACTCTGCCAACCTGAGATCTGCACTTGTGGGCAATTACCTGCTGTTTTGTAGGCTTCATATCTCAGGATCAGAGTAACCGATAGACGAGATACACAGATCATAACAAACTACAAAACTCATCCTATCCAGGTTTCACATCATGTGTGATTTTCTCCTCTCAGAAAATTCACTTTTTTTCCAACTGAATACCAGTTTAAATGCCAATAGAGCTTTCCAGTACATGGTCAATGCTCTGTCCACTTGTACATGCTCAACCTGCATGCAGAGTCAATGTTCAAATTTCAGAATAAAATTCATGAGAAAGGCTAATTGGACCAGCCCCTCCATACATGATGGCAATGGTCAAAACTCGAGCTGCACCAAGAGCCCTTCGAGCTTCAAGTACAGCTCGGCTTGACCCACCATCCCTCAGGATGCAAGGTAAACATGCATCCAGACTCTTTTCTGTTCTGGCACCAAAATGGTGGAACGAACTTCCCCTGGGAGTCCGAACAGCCGAGTCCCTCAATGTCTTCAAGCGCAGACTGAAGACTCATCTGTTTCAGGAGTACTTAACTCCAAAAAAGACTTTTGTTTTAACATGGTCTAAATGTGTGGAATCTCTAGATTCCAGCCTTATCTACTAGCTAAGGATGTTCTAAGTAAACAGCAAAGCACTTTTGTAAGTCGCTCTGGATAAGGGCGTCTGCTAAATGCCACAAATGTAAATGTAAATGTAATTCAAAGATAATAAAGTTGTTTTTATTTTATTTGAACCACTATTAAATATTTAGAAAAAGCTGTTATTATAAATACCCCTGTAACTATAATCATTACAATAATTCATTAAAATGCCTGCATTGCAGGTGCAGAAATATTCTGGATGATGAATTTCGAAGAAGATTTCTGAGATAAACATGCTTTATTTTGAATATAGAATATTTAAATTCTATTACTATTTATGAATGAATTGAGGAGCCTAGCATCTCCTGAAAATAACTATATCTGGCAGGTGTGACAGTCTCCTATAAGTATTTTCTAAATTTGACATCACATTACATTTTTAGTCTTATTATTGGGAAAAGCATCCCATTCAATGGTGATGGGGGCGGTGACACCCAAAGTGTTCCTCATATCCAGTGCACAATTTCTTTAAATCTCCTACCAACTCTTGTAAGTGAATGAACAACCAGTGCAATCTTCTTAAATGCAGTTTCTCCAAACAGCAAATATCCATGACAGCAGGCATAATTATTTCTTAGTAAAGAAAGGCTGTTCACATATGCAGCTAGCTGTGTGGCCACAGTGATTTTAATCCCTCATTTGAGCCAGAGATCTGCATTCCCACAGGACTTGCAGGTCCCTTCACAGTATCTTGAGGTGCAGAATTAACTTGCAGTGTAATACATGAGAGTGGGTGGTTAACCATGTAGAAACAGAAACAGCATATTAATAGTCTATGCGACACTACAATGACAGAATGAAGGAAAACATGTAATCAATGGGAATGTAACAAACTCTTCAGAATGATCTGCAAAGCAACCAGTCACATGAACGACACATGAATTTTGCATTATTGTGCTACAGAAGGACAGTCAGCTGACCTTAGCTGTGGGTGACTAAAGGACTGCTGGTGAGACCAGGCCAAAAGGTCTATATTGTGGGTGGGAGGAGGATTCTGATGCTGATGTTTTTATTTATGATCATTGTCAGCATCGTGCTATTGTGGGCATGGCTGGGAGTGGCAAGAAAAGGAACAGCAGTGGCAGACAACACAAAGTGCTGGCACTGTAGAAAATAGTATTATAGTTTACAATGTACCAAATTCTTATTTCCTCACAGCCTGGTAACAAATGTTCTGCAGCCCTAAACCAGTAGGTGTTCTGTGGCCTGTTGATTAAGGACATCTGCACTATGCTTTTGGGGAGATGTTCGGGTTTGATGAGCACAGTGATGAAGACAAGCATGGCTAATACCAATAACAGACAACTGCTCAGAGTGTATTGCACACTTGCAGCAAAAAAAGACAAATGTCTGACCCTAAATTTGGTGAGGACAGAAGACATTTCTTCTAATGACTGTCCCATAAAAGCATATTTGTGCAGGTGTTGCTGCACAGTAGAATAGTGCACCACCAAACCTGAATCTATTAAATCTTCTTGAAGGTCTTTTACAGTTAAACAGGATGACTGGTCTGCCTTTGAAGGAATCCTGTGATCTCTGAAAGTGTTCTGGGATTTCCAGACCTCAACTTGACCTCCAACATTCCTTTTATTACATTATAAACAGAGGAAGTGGTTACATAAAGCACTTTGCTATCAACTTATTGTCTTCTCTGGCTTTGAGGTTATAAATCATTTTAATATTCACAGTGCTAGGCATCCTCTTAGAGGAGCCCATGGTTGCTTGTTGTCGTGTTTGAAGGGTCAGAGTATTTATAAATCTTTGAAATCATCCTAACAATCACTATGAACAAGCCCTAACAAGCAATTATGTAATTATATTATTTATCTGAGTGGCTTTTTAGATGTTTATCTTTTACATAATCACACACGCATTTTTAAAGAACATCTGACAAGGTTTATAGAAGGTGCATATTTATCAAATTAGTTAGTCGCTTTTAAATTCTAGAATTAAAGTTTGGGCATTTGGGTAGCATCCAGTTTCATTACCAAGCTTCTGCTTTTGCCATCTGCCTTTGTCATTGGTAGTCACAAATAATGCACAGCATCTTTGTCTGAGAAAGGAAAGCATGAAATTCAGTTAAAATTCATGTTAAAAGGAAAAATTTAACACTAACAGCTATAATAACCAGTTCAGCTACAAAGATTATGATCAAAAAGACTGTCCAGATTGCTATATTTTAGAGATTTACCAAAAGTTGATTGATGTGATGTGTCTCTATTTTAATCAAAGCATGCTCTTCATCTGTAAAACATGATGGACGTAGTAATTATGTCTAGCCATGTATGACAGCTTGTACAGCACTATTATTCCTTTTGCAGTAAAATAGCTAAATATATAAGCAGTTAAACAATAGTGTAAAGAACCATTGTTTCTGCCTATACTGTCCAAATTGTTTTGGAGGGCACAAATAACCCAAGCAATCAGAGGCTGCTGAGAAACTATGGACCGTTAATGGTTGGCGATATGTGTCCGTGGTGACTCAGCCTCTCCACAGTGATGACCTCAGACATTGTCGTAGATAAATCAAGAGTATTGCTCCTCAGAGAGGGAGAGAGTTTGGGAAGCAGATGATATACTATGTGAGCTGCATACTGAAAGATGCTTTGCTGTCTGATTGAGTCACCTCTCTTTCTTCCTTGTCTGCTGCACCAAATGCTTTTGAACTTCTAACAAGTGACTGATGGAGGTTCTTATCAGCACCAGCTTCAGGAGCTTCCATGTCAGTTCTTACCAGTACAAGGTAAATGCACCAGAACATATTTGAGGTTAAAGAAGTCTGAATATCAGGGAATGCTGGTTAAGTACATTGCCTTGCAAAAGTGTTCACCCCTGGCTTTTTACCTATTTTGTTACATTAGGACATTTATTTATTTATTTATTTAAATCTGAATTGTTTATGACAAACCTTCTGGTTCATATCACCTTTAGCAAACTGCAGCTGGGCATCAATGTTCTATTTGGAGAGCAGTGGCTTTCTCCTAGCAACCCTGCTTTCAGTGTACTCCTGATGGTGGACTCATGAACATGAGTTAACTTTATTCTCACACATCCAATAGGCAATGTGAAAAAGGCCATTAGTTAATTAGGTAGTTCGTTAAGTTACCTTTGTGAGCTTGCAGACAGTTACACACATTTCTCTTTGTGTGATCTTGGGTAGGGTAATAATGGTCTTGAATATCCTCCATTTGTACACAATCTGGCTAACCTTTTCAACCTGATCAGCATCAATAGCTCTTCTTCTGAGCTCCTCACAAATCTCTTTTGTTCATGCCATGATATACTTAGACACGTGTGTGTTGTGAAGATAATTCCATTGATTGAAAACACCTGACTCTAATTTTAGCTTCAAATGATTTGCAAATCCCGCAAATCCTGTTTACATAGTTTTCCACTCACATATATGGAATATTGAACAATTTTCCTCAAAAATGTGTGCAAATCTGATGAGGTTTTAGGTCAAATTAATGCAGAAATATTGAAAATCCAAAGGGTTCACAAACTTTTAGCACCACTGTATATTGCAGACACTGAAGGCATTTGAGTTTGAGATCAAAAGATAAATATGAGGTAGATCAGAATTGCACCATTTATTTCCTAATGTTTACAACAATATGCAATAAAGAGTTTGGCAGCTAAAACCTTTCCTATTTTCAACCGACAAGTCATTTGTCCTGTTGCCAGAATATTTTGGCTGTTATCTTTCTGCAGGCTAAAGATTAAATTAGCTGCATCTCTCTGTAAATTTAGCAGACAAAAACGTTTCTGTAGATTTCTGGATTCATTATGCTGCTGAGTTACAAATATCAATATTAGGTTTGCAGTCTTTAGTCTCTTTATTCGTGATTAATCTTGGTCTCATTTTATTTATTTCAATATAATCTGAACTGTAGGTTCAACCCTAATGTTGGTGATGATTTTGTGTTTTTCTTCATCAGATTTTAAAATCTCTGTTATCCATAGCTGCTATAATCCTTGGCCAGCCTCTTGAGTGCTGGTTATTAGCACACCAGTGCTTTCTTTTTTCAAAATGTATTGGTTTCGACTAATGGTTATGCGATGGTTGTGATTGATTTCCCTTCAATTTCTCGGCTTTAACATAGCTCACTTTTGTCCCACAGACATTTTATCAATTCCTTTTTAACAACCGAATGCTATTCATATTTATGATCACTGTCGGCATCTTTTATGGTGAGCATGGCTGGGAGTGACAAGAAAAGAAAAGCACGGGCAGACCACACTTGCAGCAAAATATCACACAATGATGAGAACATTATGGTTAGATAGCGTGGGCGAGACTTCGACTTTGTTTATGATATGCGCATCGTGTCTGATCCTGAGTTATAAAGCCTGGAAAATAGCATTCGACTGCCTGCAAAGTGTGGATCTCGGGTTCTAAAAGACAAGCCCTGTAAGTGGTGAGGTGGGGAATCCATGAACTGTATCAGAGATGGAAGCCCTTGGATGCCCATGACCTTATCATTGGTTCGCTGGTTGTGCTTTCGTGGATCACATAGGTTTGGTAGTGACCTATGCAGAGAACACCCCCCCCCACACCTGCTGTTTTGGTCCTTGTCAAAGGGTCTCAAATCCTTATGTTTGACCATTTTTCTTGATTTAGCACATCACCTTCAGGAACATGTATATCCCACCCCTTGACAGGTGCCACTGCTACCACATCACACTGTCTCCTTCCGGACATATTAGGCAAATAAACTAATACCAGGAATATTTGTCTTTCACAATGTTCACTGGACCAGTCTAATAACACAGCTATGATAAGAAGCTTTCAGAAAGATTTTTCCCCACTAATTCCTGCAACAGTTTTGTATAGGAACAAACTGCTTGAAGAACCCATCAAGAACAAAGTTGCTGCTTGAACTGCTACTAATGTTATTATCATTGGACAGCTTGAAGTGATGGAGAAGAGGGAGGGCCGTCAGAAGAGAGTGGGGCAAATTATGCCACTGATGGAATCACCAGTGCTCCCCCATACATATCATCAGCCTTAAATTCACAGTAATAAAAGCAGCCTGTTTGATAGAGGTTCAAAGACAAGTTGGAAAACATAGTGTTGAAACAAATGATGACTCTTTTTTGCACAAATAACCTCACAAATGTTGTAAGCGGACATCAGGGAATAAAAAAAAACACAAGTGTCTGTCCTTAAACAAAAATGATCTATTATTTGACGTCCCTAGTTTGTGTTATGGTAGAGTAGGTTGTTGATCTCAGTGGTCTCTGTACCATAGACAAGAAGATGAATGATAATAGGAAATGTCAACTCCAGTTTCACACAATACAGCCTGCAAATTCATATGCTCACAGCTTTCGTAGAGCATGACTTGCAACAGTGACCTTCTCACAGTATTACAGTAAATTCCTAAAACTAGGATCTTGTATCAGGTGTGAGGTGTGAAAGGGGCTTAGTTACACCTGTCAAACACACCACACAAAAACCATACAGGAAGAACTCAGTGGTTGTAAGTCCTCACATCATAGTGAAAAATAAGAGAGAAAAAGAACAAGAACAAGTTCCAAATCTATGGCAGTACTGTAGGTCACCATGTTCTTTCTGAATGGCTGATCTGCACCCCAAGAATCTTTTAATAACCCTCACTGCTGAAGTGACTTGGTTTTAAATGCCCTTACAATCATTGATACTCACATAGGCCCAGAGAAGCTGCCATGGCTGATTTTAATTAGGTTAGTTAAATGCCAATTAGGGTCAATAAGGGATAGTGATTATGCAGGGAAAGGAATGGCTGTATTGCAGGAGAGGTTTACGGTATGGGGAATGGCAATGTATGGATGAAGAGGGAATAGACAGGGCTGCATATGATGAATCATCTACTTTCAAATTCCATATGGATAAATCGAGGTCTGAAGAAGCCTTAGTGAAGCGAAAGTACATTTTGGTTTTGACCTCAATGACACATCTTTACCCACTGACAAGCCAATGTGATCAAGCAGAATTTAACAATGTACATTAATGCACTCATTGTCAAAAAAAAGTAAAAAATGCAATGCATTTCAGAAGGACGATACAGGTTACCAGGAACAATAAATTATATACAAAAAAATTACTGATACGAGCGATATTTATTGAGCTACACAAACAGATGTAGTGTCTCTCAGTATTGGTTTGGGTAAAATGCAACATGCCAGACTGGAATGGAGTTCTAGAGGTTCCTAATGATAATCCATGCCAGGCTGCTTGAACATTCTCACATAGTGCCTGCAGATTTTACGGTATAGGTGTTGTCAGCATGTCCAATAGTATCTAATAGCAATAGCACAGCATCTGTATCTTCAAAGAAAGCTCTTGAGACAGCAGCAGTAGGCGGACAAGCATTGTCCTGTTGAAATGGTGCACCAGATTGCGCAATTAGTAAAGGTAGGACCACTGTCAAAGTGCCTGTAATGAAGACCAAAGATCGTCTGGCATTGTACAAAATTGGACCACACTCAAACCGTCGATCTTTGTGTTTACCACAGTGCCTCCACAAATGGATTCACTGGTCATCATCGCCAAGACAAAAATGGACCTAGTCACTGACCTGGCCATTCTGCGTGACTTCATGAGATTCTGGTAAAATACCATCGCACTCCAGCTTTACAAACAGTTGATTCCTTCTCTTCTTTTTCCAGTGAGTGTATTTCACTTAAAAATTCAATAAAATATATAATTTGTCCAGAAAGTCAAACATTTGTGTAGCACAGTCAGTGTATAATTGCAGACTGTAGCCCATCCGTTGTCATGGATATTTTGTCAACCACCCCCAAGCCCATTCATCATTGGTCAGTTTCTAAGCACAGGCTGGCTGTTGATATTTGGGTGTTTGCCCTTTCTCAACACAGCAATGACACTGACATGGTAATGGCATGGTGGTGTGTTTTGGGGCTGATATTAGTGTATCAGGGAGAGTGAACCTGCTGGAGTTTTCACTCACATCAGTGTCACTGCAGGGCTTGGAGTGATCCATCATCCAAAAATATCCAGCCAAAAGTGGTTTCATGGTCAGAAACTGACTGCTGATGAAGGGCTAGAGGATGGCTGGAACAAACTGTTTAAGGCAGCTGACAGGCTGCATTCTCTAACTGTACAACAGCAAGGTGACCTGCAAAAATCTACAAATCTACAAAAAAAAAAAGTACAAATACAGTTTTTTTAGATGAAATGATCAAGTATATGTTTGTAGAATATATAACAACTCTTAGTACATTTTCATTTTTTGTTTTCTGAAACAGAATGTTACTGTAACAGTATGCAGATTAAACATTACAGTTATTACAGTGACATCAAAATCTTTAAGATCATGAAGCTTGTTCTTACAACCTGACATCTGCACTTTGCAGGCGGTTACATGCTGTTTCTGGGGTTCATTTCAGGGTTAACTACAGACATAATACACATATCATAACAAACTAGAAGATGTACCTGCATCTAAGCATTTATGGTTTGTGATAAATAATCAGTGAGTAATTCCAACAGAATTAATTCCCAGTTTGACCCCATTCTTTGCAGTGCATGTTTACGTAGCTGTCCACATGCACATGCTTGACCTCCACACATATTCTGACTAAATATTCTCCATTTATTTTAAATAACATTTGTTGTTCCAAATCAAAAAAGCTCCAACTTGGACTAAAATCTTTCAGTTCTATTGCGGACTTCTATTGCAGTTTTCCTCTCAGAAGGCACTTGGTAGGTAAATTGGCCATTACAAATTTAATTTGCTGTGTTTAATAAAAACTAATTACATCCTGTCACTTCATAATAAAATATCTGTGACTGAAATATGTGATTTGTGGAGAGAGTGGTCAAATTACAGGAATAATTTAAGTACACTTTTAATGTTTTAGTGTTCATTCAGGTAGCTCAGACAAATATTTCTAAACTGTATTAGATGACTGCAGAAAACATTACCAGTATAACGTATATATTACTTGTATCTTATTACAATTTTAATTATATTTTTTTTAGTGTTTTAGTTCCAAAATAACAGTTCACTCCTCTCACTGTCTCCTTATTTCTTCATCTCTTTCATCCACTCTCTCTCCTCCCTAGAATGAATGAGGCGTTCCGCTTGGTTTTCCAAAAATGGCATGAATATTAATGCCACTATGTTTGAACAAGGTGTTCACTAATCTGTTTTGTGGAAACGGAGGAGCCTCTGTCAGATTACTGCGCGTTCTGGTTGGAGTCGCGTCTGTTTGAAGAATTATATCTCCTCCAGAGGAACAGGGGTTGCATACGTCAAACCACTGTGAATAGTTTGCTGATCTAGGATCAGATTTTGGCTTTTATGTGCCAGAGGTAACAAAAAAGGTAGTTAAGCGCTCTTATTTATTCAGCTGTTCTGATTAAGTTTTGAAAATCTCTGTGTTTCTTACTTCTAAGCTCTTGTATCCCCCAAATGTATTATTTTTGTACATAATCATTCAATATATACTCTCTCTCTCTCTCTCTCTCTCTCTCTCTCTCTCTCTCTTCTCTATATATATATATATATATATATATATATATATATATATATATATATACAGATACACACACATAGAATCTTTTTCCGACATTGTTCACCTTCTCTGACATTCTAGTTAAAGTTTTCTTGTTTGATGTATGTATGGCATGGTGACACTGCAATTTCCCTTGGGATAAATAAAGTTTTATCTTATCTTACCTCCACTCTTAGTAGTTTCTGGTCTTCTCACTCATTTTAAAGAAGCTTGACTGTTTATCTGGTCAAGGGAGCCCGGTCTCTATCCATTTGAAAAAGGAGTGATCCCTTGATGTCATTATCTTAGGGATAAATATCTCACACTGTGGTTCAGTATCTCACCTTCGTCCTGTTTCTAATAGGTTGGTGCTGTTTGGCTGTTTTCAGTGCGCTTTGTCCTCTGGGTGCTCTTGTTTCCTGAATGCACTATGGGGTCTGGATAGTTCTCAGCCAGACTGGGCATTGATATTCTGCTGCTGCTGCAGAGGTACAGCCGGGTCACCGTTTCTCAGCTGTACCCTTCAGCCTTTTGTTGTTACTTTTTTGGTGTGGAGGCAGTGAGCAGGTTGGCAGGTTGTGCCAGTTCCCCTCTATCCCTCGGTGTGATAGTGAATTGTCAGTGTGTTTCACAGAGGGACTCTCTCTTTCTTTCACTCTCTCGCCACAGTTTCTGTTGATTCATTTAGTCAACTGCATCCTGACTCTCCTCCACAGAAATTCAGATTGAGGCAGAGACTGGGGCAGTGAGGAGTGACTCACAATGACTAAGTATAGCCCAAACTTCACCACAGTCTTCTCTTCTCTTCTCTTCTCTTCTCTTCTCTTCTCTTCTCTTCTCTTCTCTTCTCTTCTCTTCTCTTCTCTTCTTCTCTTTTCTTCACACTCTCCTTCTTTATTCCTCCACCCCAATGCTCCTTTCATTTGTTCTCTTCACTTTATTCCTTTTCCCTCCCTCCTACTTTATCTCCTCTCTTTCCTTTTCTTCTCTGCACTCTTCTTTATTTCTCCACTCTCCTATCTTCTTCTTTTCTTCTGCCTCTTCCTTCTTTATCTCTTTTCTTCTCCCGTCCCTCTTCCTTTTGTCCTCATTTGTCTTCGATCTTATTTGCAGTCCAGTGAGAGCCCTGTTTACCACTTACTGAGACAAAAGAGGAAAGTGACTGACTCTCAATCATCCAGTGGAGGGAAACACAAAAAGCAAACAGTAAACAAATCAACAATGCTCCTCTCTGAGGTCTTCTAGAGCTTCGATTGAGCTGGCACAAAAGACAAGAGTCACAGGACATGGACAAAACACACACACACAAATACTGGCCTCTGTAATATTGTGGACACCTCTCATTGTTCTCCAGGTCAGCTTACTATTTACCATGGAGCAATGTACACTCTTGAAAATGAAGGTGCTATAAGGGGTCCTTTGTGCCATAGAAGAACCGATTTTGTAAAAGAGCTAAATGTGTGAATCCTTTTAAATGTCAGTGTAAACTTCACACTCACAGATCCTTAATGAATACAGCTTTTGTGATTTACTGGATTGTTGAAAGAGGCCTTTATATCACCTTTCTTTTCTGAGTGTATCCAAACCTGTCTCGTAATGCTAACAGTTAAAATTTGAGTGGTGAATGCTGTTCTGAAGTCAGCGCCTAGGGAAACCGGTGCAGTCTCTTATGACACATGGTAGATGATTAATGGGGTGTTTGGCAGGTTTCTCTCTCCTTGCTTTATTTACTCTAAGCTAGTTTAATTCTCCAGGCTGTACTAGCTTGATCTGTTGGCACCGGAGAGCAGAACAGATTAATACAACCAATAAATGCAGTAGTGTGAAACACAGCCCTCGTCTAACCTTTCAGTTAGTATGTTCATGTGTGTCCCACATTTCCCAGTCTGCTGCCACCTGGGTCGGCTTATTGGCGGCTCTGAGAAGCAAATCTATCTTAATTGTTTTGGTGGCGGAGAGAAGGCCAGCCTTAAGTAGAGGATTTCAAAAGGGGCAGCTTTTATGAGGACAGTTATAGCTGATGAGTCTCTTGAGCTTCTCAGGGGCTTTATTAGAAAACTTCCTCATTTTCTTCCTTCCACGAGGCAGATGATTTACTACCATAAAAGGAATCTTGTGAAACTGTAACACAGTAAAATAAAGCTTAAAGTTACAAATAGACTAAATATACAGCATTCAACAGTTCAACAAGCTCAGATTAGCTTTCATTATAAATATGTTGACACCTACGTAGATGAAAGGAGGTACAGCTTGTAGACATTCAGCAGTAAGAGCAGCCATCTGCTGATGTAAGGTGTTCCCCCTCAGCTTGCTACAAGTGATACCTCTGTAAAGCAGACTACCGATGCAATGTTTCCCACCCACCAGGTAGAATCCTGGAGCTCAAATGGCACCTTCAGTAAAATGTGTTCCTTGGTGTTTCACTGTCTTGTGATAGTGAGACACAAGCAGGGTTGTGAGATGATACTAGCCAGGTATTCTGATAGGATGAGTTACATCCGCAGACCTGACTATCCGATAATACCTCCCACCCTAAGAAGTCGGGAATGGGATGTTAGATCCTGAACTGATAAACTTCAGTTCCTTGGCATAGCACTCACTCTGAACATCCTTTATGATGCACACTTTGGCTCTCAGCAGTTCCTGCTCTGTTAAACAACAAATGTGCCACTGCTGACATTCATTCTAGGTGGAGTGGGCGAAAGAGCAAGCTATGTGGATGAGGCGTGTGTGAGGCATACTTGGAAAAGTGCTGAAAGTGATGTGGGTGTAAAACATCTCTGGTAATATGAGTGAGGCTAGTAAGAACTTGAGGGGGCACTTCAGGATCAACATCAGGTTCAATTCGGTTGAAAGACTCTTGAAGATCAGATGGATGCAATGATGTATCATGAAGAAAGGATGGTCTTTTGAGCCATGCTGTGGTGCTTAGCAGGCCTGGCCTCACGGTTCTTGACTCAGTGTCAGCTGGGTTGAGTTGCATCGGGATGTATTTCCACAGGACGGGACAAAGTGACTGATGGATAAGTTGGATCCTGTTCTCTACAAAGATGTAAAATTATCTTGATTGGTTGTGGACGTACCCTATCACAATCTAATACTCACTATCTGAGTAGTAGATGAAGTATTGTGGAATGTTGTGTCCATGAGCCACGCTGAGCTGTTGGGATAGTTAGGCCAGGCTGGGGGGGGGTCAACTTTGCTTTCCCGAAGATGAAGCCAATCTCAATTTGCCCTTGGTGGCTTGTCACTTTGATATAGTTTATGGCAGCTATTGCTGTGACTGATGTGTCTGCAATGATGCAGAGTTCTCTTCCTAATGCATCTGCAAAGGAGAACGATGTATAAGGACGCAATATCTGGTGCACTTCTAGATCTTGTAGTGACTGTTTCCATCTAGTCCACTCAACCTCCATGTCCTTGGGAGGATGTTATTCCCAATCCGCTGCTTCTCCATCCTTTCTCTCCATGAACTGTGAGGGAACCCTAGAGGGAACCAAAGAGACTATTCACTGTTGAATTCACTGGCTTCTGGTCATCATTAATTTGAAACATGAAAGTGCCTGCATGCAGAAAAGGCTGTTTACTTCCTTGGAGCGATCTTCAGAAGGGAATGCCTCGATTACTGCAACTTGATTTGATGCAATTTTATGCAGCCTGAGGTTAGAAGCTGTAAGCATCTTCTGTTTTCTCCGTTGAAGAGAACTGATGGCTTCTTCCTCAGTGCTGAAAGACTTTAAAGTGTCAACAAGTCTTTTCTTTGCATCACTGCCATTTTTGCCCTCTGCTTTCTTAGCTACCCATCACAAACCATACAATGCAACAAAAGGAGAGGACCTGTTTCCAAGAAGATGAACTTACATTCTGTAGTCCACGATGTCAGAAGTAGGGTCATTATTCTTGTTCCACAAGAAGGGAAGAAAATCGCAGGCCCTCCTTCACAACAAAACAGTGGAACTTGTGCTCAGCAGTGATCACCACTGGTTCCTTCATGAATCTCATGAGAACACTAAGCAGGGCCAGTGAGCAAAACATCATTGAGTGACACTCCTTCATATGAAGTACTGCTGTCAAACACCACACAGATCTTTCCTGGCCAAGACAGGGGCAAATATCATTACTCCTGTCCAGGCAATATCACCGAGGTAATCTTCTTGAGCATCTTCTCAGTAAACTCTAAAAAGTCCGTTTTTATTTGTGGTCATTTCACCAAAGAGGACAAGTGAAGAGCCTGCTCCCTGTTGTTGGATAACTGCAGTCTTGACAATTGGGAAACATAATGGTACAAGCCAACTTTTGGAACTGTCCTGGTAGCATTTAACATCAATCGTCAAAAACTCTAGATCCTCTATTGATGGAGCAAGTTTGTGGTCATCAATGGTATCTGGCTTAACACATCTTTCACTTTGATCTGATTGTTTAATGGCTGGAGATGTCTTTGTTTAGGATGGCTGTCTTGCAGGTCCTCACCTCCAGTGGTCTGGGAGCACCTCCAGGACGTCACCAATGAAAACCCATCCTTGATCAAGCTGTTGAGCAAACAGTCTATTTCCTTGGCAACCTATCTGCTGTTGGACCTTGTGCACTCATAAAATGTCTCTTTCCAGCAAGATCTTGGCATCAAGGTCCAGAGGTGGTAACTTGTCTGCAATGTGCCGACATTGAGCATAGGTGCTTAAATGCTTAATTTCCTGTCAGCTGGTTCTACATGGTAACCAGTGGTAAGCCTCGCGACTGTCTCTCAAGGTCCGGCACGGGTCTTGAGCATTTTTGAATAGGAGCATCCAGATATCTGAAACAATAATAAAACTCTGACCACAATAGGGATTGATTACACTGCTCACCCAACTCTTCTTTGCGTCTGTTTTGGAACAGACTGGCAAGACTGTTTTATCTTAGCACATGCTCATACCTTCCCCATATATTGTGTGCACATGGACTTGACCTCCTGGTCATCCGCTTTGTCTTCCTCCCTGCTATACTCTGAAGAGGGAGGGGACGATTTGGATTTCCAGGCAGGTAGGTTGGGGTGAAGTGCTGACGAATGAACAGTGCCCTCAAACTCTGTACATTTTATGTCAGCGGTGCAGTTCTTTGCAAGATCAGGCAGAGCAAGAGTAGCAACCACATTTCATCTATGTCCAGCTACAAGAAGTTTTATTTGTTAATTTCATGATTTTCCAATTCCATTGATTTTCCATATCCATTCTCCGTGCACTAGCTTATTACATGATGCTGCCAGCAATGGGAGGATGAGGCTATGCTTCTGAGACATGTAAAGCACCATGACCAGAGAATTAGACAGCTCAACTTTCAGCACACTAACTGTTAACAGAGGCCCACACTGCCCACCACTGCACTGACTGATGGGTGGAGAGGGAGGGCTCCCAGCAACACATGGCTGTGAGATTGCTAGGGATTGATCTTGCAATCTCCAGATGATTCACCAATGTTTTCAACATTTTAGAAGCCCATTTTGATCATCCATCACTTTTTCTTTCTCTCATCTTTTTTCATTCTTTCTTTCTTTCTCTCTTTTCTGCCTTTGTTTAATTTGTTCTTTCCTTTCACTTGTTCTCTTGCTCTCTTTATTTTTCTTTTCTTTATTTCTTTCTTTTAATTCTTTCTCTTGCTCTCTTCTTTCATTCTTTCTTCTGTATTTATTACTTTATTTCTCTCTTCTTACTGTCTTTATTTAATTAGGTCTTTCTTTTAATTATTTCTCTTGCTCTCTTTTCTTTTACCAGTATTTATTACTTTGTTTTTCCATCTTTTCTGTCTTTTAGGGGTGTACTTGTACACAAAGTCACAGCTCAGTACACATTACAGTTTGGGCCTCACAATTCAGAATGATTTCGGTACAGCAACAAAAAGGGTTTCTTTTTATTTCTTTTTTTATTTTCCATTTCAGACACTAATCAGCTTGACGTAAAGTTAGCATAGCAGGCTGCTAACAGCTCACAGTTTAAAGCAGGGGTTCCTAGACTTTAAGAGACCCACTTCAGTTCTATAATGAAGTATTATAAAATATTACAATAATGACCTTTATTTGTTCTGTATTCAGCTGTAATCTTCAGTATGAATTAACTCTGTTCAAAACTATTCAAACTGCTTCTCATCTGTGTTTTCAACTACAGGGCTAGGGTTCTCTCTCAGCTCACATTTAATATTGTTATTAAATGGTAGAACATCATCAATTGAAATACTCTGCTATTTAAGATAACATTGGTGTGTTACAGGTAAACGTACTGCTTGCAGGTCTTTGCTAACAAGCAAAACACACAAAAGGAGAACTGGAGGGCAATAATGTGCTGCACTCTATTGTGTTCCTCTCACTCTTTTCCTCTCTCGCCTTCCATCTTTATTTCATTCTTTGTTTTTTCTTTATTTCATGAATTTCCCCTCCCACCTCTTCCTCCTCCTCCTCCTTATTCACCCCATTCACTGACTCTCCAAGTTTCACTTTGTTTCCTTTGTTATTTTCATCTAATGGACCTCTGTGATGAACTCCACAGCTCGCTCCACTTCACCTATCCCATCACCCGCGGAAATGAATGTCCTGATGAGGATGCTTTTTCTCACCTTAATTAGACAGGTGAACTTCCCCGCAAAGCCCGTTCCTTTACTGCAACTGTCAAAACAATTATAGCTAGGAAGCGCAGGCTCGGACATCACTTTGCAGGAAATTCAGAAATAAATTTTCCACACAATTATACACTGCAAACATCTCTTGCATCTCACTTTACCTTTCTTCACCTGTCTTGAGGTGCTCCCTCGAGGCACCGTGCTTGCCTTTTCATTAGGAGCAAAGCCACTGCTTCCAAGGCTGAGAGTTCCCTTGATGGAAACTTTCTCATTGTATAGCTTACAATTTATCCCCTTCTGTCCAGCACAGCCCCAGCTCCATATGCTTGAGTGAAACGTAAAGATGATTTGAGCTCAGCTGGATAAGAAACGGGTTGCTGTCTAACAGCAGTACTTTTTTTTCTCTTTCCATTATTTGTTAAAGACCAATTTCAGTAGAAACGATGGGCACTGAGCCATGCACATTTGTGTGTTTGGCTTATTTGCATGCCCATTACCCCATGTGGAGCTCTGTAATGGTCAAAAAACTCTCTTTAGCTTTAATTAGCCTGTGTTCGTGTGTATGGTGTGCTCAGTGGGGTTGGCTGTTTTACTGATCCTGTTGCCAGTAGGTTCGGAGATGTTTGTTTAGTCTACCGTTAACAGAAAGTACTGTACACCCGCCTCTGCTGTTCCTGGTTTAGTTAGGCCTTGAACGCTACATGCTGTAAGTGTGAGCAAGCTGCCAAACTAAGTGTTCCATTGCCAAGAGGTTTTCTGGTCCAGCTTCCTCCTTTCTATTTTCTGAAAGATTAATTCCTGGTTCATAGACTTTTTCAATACTTCCATTAAAACAAACAAACAAACAAACAACAACAACAAATTCAACATACAAACTACATATTAGCTTATTCAAATTTTGGGTGTAAGAAAAATGTTGATACTCTTGGTTATTGTGATATTCTGTTCCCCAATACTCAGAAACACAGAAAGAACTTTTTAAATTAACACTTTAAACACAATGTTGCATGTTGTAGCTACTCAGAAACTTCAGTTTGGAGTGATGCACATGAAACATACACATGCACTGAAGGCAGATAGTAGAAATGGGCTTGAGCTCATAGCAACAGCTGCTCTGAGTTCACATTTCACTATAATTTGAGTCCTGAGGCCATATAATAATAATAATAATAATAATAATAATAATAATAATAATAATAATGATAACAACAAACAATGGGTATTCAGTTTTTACTTTGTTTGGTAATTGAAAATAATTCATAACTTTTTAATTAATAACTAATCTCTATTTCAATTGGGTTGGGCAACAGAGCCAAACCCTGCAACAGAACCTGAATCTGGATTTCCTTGAGGACTCCTGTTTCCCACAGTCCAAAACATGGAGATCAGGTGAAATGGCTGCTCTAAATTTGCTGCTGAGTGAATTTGGTGAGTGTGCATGTATGTGTGCAAGTGATTGTTTGCCCAGATATAGATTGGCACTCGGGGTGAACCCCTCCAGTGCTCGGTGCAGTCCTTCAGGTGGATGGTTGGTCCAGAGTTGGCTGTCGCTTCTTGCTGGTGTGCTGAGTGTGATTGTGACGAGTGCTGATTTTAAAGGGTCCTTGGGTATCTTGAAGGGTTCTATATAAATGTAACATAAGCATCATCACTTTGACATTGACTTCTTTAAATCTTTAAAAAGGTCTTCACATGCACACATCACTTTTACACAAAAAAGTTCTTATAGAACCAAACAATGGTTCTTCAGTGGGATCACTCAAAGAATATTTTGTAGCACCTCAAAATTGTGTATTAGAAAGGTTACTTTCATGAGGGTGCAAGACTGATTTTCATGACTGTCTGATGTCACTATATACTTTATATAATTGTTTTTCTTTTTCATTTGATACTGAATGTAATGTTTTAAAAATGCAGGTAATTCAAAAGTAACAAAGTATTGAAATTACTTTACAGTAACACCATCTTATTTTGGATTGAATCACATTTTTGAACACGTAACCAGTGATGAAATATCGGTTAATGAAACACATTGTAAAGGAACCCTTCCAATCCTAACTGCTATAGTCCATTGCTGACTATCAGGTTTAGGTTGGGGTGAGGTTTAAAATTGACCAGTACCACTTAGGCCTGAACCAGTAGGGTATCAAACTTGTGGGTATACACCTGGTTACCACTAAACACTAAACACCCACTGACTAAGCTAGTCTATTGTAGTGGCGAGGAGGAGTGGGAAGAGTAGGAAGGTGGGGTGATAGCACAGGGCTGATGTGCTAATCCGTCATGCATATAAATTGTGCAAATATATAAAATCTGTCTAAATATCTATTTTTGCATTTTATTTATTTTTATAACTTCAGGAAGTGCCAGATTACTTTTTTTTTTTGAGGTTTGGCAACCCTAGGTAACATTTAAAGGAGCTACAGGGTGAATAGAGCCGTTTCTGAGAGATACTTCATCACACTAATCACAAGCATCTTAATTAAAACATACTGGAATCAAGAATGTAGTAATTGTTGATAGCTTGATAACTTCATGAGGGGTGACATTGACTTGCAATGCAAGGACAAGGATTAATCAGAGACTGATGCTTTTCATCACACTTTCTCCCACTCTCTATCTCTGTATAATTCATGCTCAATGTCAGTTCCTTTAATGAAGATCTGTTTGTTGTGTGCAAGGAAGCCAGCTGGAGCAGCAGAAAAAACATTTTTGCACTTGTGGTTTATCTCAAGCAGTGACAACCAGTCTTATACACACTCTTTGATAAGCAGTTTACCTTGAAGGGTGAATGATAAACCAATGTCATGAACACTTTTCAGGTCATTAAAAATAAAAGTTAAAGGTTTAATTTGCAATCCAATGATTTCCAGTAATTTTACCATTTACTGTGTTATTGATGTTACAAAAGCTAGCTTTCCTGGCATATATGCTTTTACTGGTTTACACTTTTAATTAGAACAGTTTTGATCTGTTTTGTCACTGTCATGCAAAAGAATTCTTATTTTTGTTTTTTCTATTTTGATTTTCATAATTTGTATGTATTTGAATGCGATTCTTTACATTGAGTTGATCGACCAGTAGTTGATACTCCAAAATGACCTGGCATACTATCCCCGTACATCTTACTTCTATTGAAACATATGATTGTTCTTAGATACAAGATCCACCTTTTGAGAATATGAAAGTGTACCAAGTGACAGGGCTTTTCAATGTACCTGACTGATCTAAGATTAGACATTTAAGAAGTAATGTGCTTTTGATCATCACAGCTTATATGAATCCATTGTATTACTAATTTTCATTTATTTCATGAATACCTACAACAAATCATTTTTAGGTGTCTCACATAATGCAGTGTGGCAGAAGAGGGCACTTCACACTACTGTTAAATTTCCCAGGTTATAGAATTACAACTTGAGCAACTTCAGTTCATGAATATTTAATACACAAAGCCACGATTAAAACATTCTTTAAACTGTAGAATTTTATACACAACATTGTCACACAAAAATGACCCTCTGTGGTCTTAATTTTAGTCTTATATGTTAGAGATGTCAAAAGTGCCAAATGTGTGTGTTCTTTATTTACAAAAAGGATTCAATGCTTGAAGTTCCAGGGCTGCAGCAAAAAATCAGACGGTGACAGTGATGTTGACACCAATATAAATTTGTTTTTCCTAATTGGTTGGTTAGAGCTGAAAATGTACATCACATGACCAAAAGAATCGCCTCCCAGGTCTACCCTCCTTAGTAGATATAGTGGCCATTTGCAGACATCTGCTACTGGGACATTTTTTCTGAAATCAAGGGTTGCTCTTCAGGGAAGGTTATGAAAGTGTTGAATGGGGCTTAGTACTGATGCCAGGTGATCAGTTCTGGATCACAAACTCAACTCTACCTCATCCCAGTGGATCACTCCATCATCACATGGTGACCTTCAGCTTTCAAGAGTCACTGCAAACATGCAACTTTGATATTTCTTCATCATAATGTGGTAGAATCTTGGTATATAACTATCACTATTATGTAAATTATGGAATCATTGCATCAACAAGTTCTTCGCAATAACTGAGTTCTTTCCTATGTCACTTGAAACAAGTGCTGACAAAACTATTAAAGGATTGTTGTGATTACATTGCATTACAGATATGATTTAATAGTAGGTGAATTTGTTCCAAAATGCTGTGTAAATGGATCTTGTATGTGGTACTTATTTTCAGCAAAAAAATCTGTAGATCCTGCATGCTTGTAGGTTGAGAAGCTGGCAGTGTGACGGTACCAGCTTCACGCTGCCGGTGTGACGGCCTCCTGCCCCGTCATTTCTTGGGTCTAATTCAGTGTGGGTGAAGATGATCAGGCTCCAGGATGACAAAAAGAGACCGACGAATGGGTTTAACTTGCTCGCTGTCTGGCTCTTTATTCAATCTGCACATAGATGTAAACAATCCCTTCAGAGGTCAGTACTCTGCAACCACAGGGAGCTCTCCGACATCACCCGCCAGCTCACCTGAAGCTACGGATTACACCAAGTATACATCTCAAATAACACTAAAAATATATACAGTACTTTGGTCGTACAGAGCTTTACATATTTATACTATATTTTACAGAGTTTTTGTTCTTTAATTAACAAAAACTTTTAAAATAATAAGGACCACAACATACCTGCACATAGATGTAAACAATCCCTTCAGGGGTCAGTATTCTGCAACCACAGGGAGTCTGAGTGTGAGAAATATAAGGGGAGAGATGAGCAGTTAGTCTCACCCTCTAACACATCATCAGCGTTTGGCGCCTAAACACATGGGACACAGGATCCAATAACCTCCCCAATAAACACATGGAGGGATGACCAAAACAGAGGTGAAGATCATTTCTCTCCATTAACTGAACATAGAAATGTATATTCACTCACACACGGAGCTCCACCACTACTCACCTCCCGCATCACCACCAGCTCACCTGGAGCTACGGATGGCGCGGAGGGCCAGTATGCGGTTGCAGGAATTGTAGTAAAATACATATAAATGAACCTAAAACTAAACAATATCAACTAATTTAACTATAATAATTTTTGTCAGAATACACAAAAAATATGATTCTTATTAACTATATATATTTTTTTAATTCCAATCTACAGCAGCAATCTACAAGCTGCTGCTCGACTGGCAACCATGCAGCCTTTCTTGAGAAGCCCTCAGTGTGTGTGGGAGAGCAAGATCCTGTTGTAAAGTGCCAGTGAAAGCCATGAGAAGCAACACGTGGCCACAGGATGTCTTACCCATATTGCTGAGCTATTAGAGTAAGGGGTGTTTCCTGTCCTGGCTATAGCCCTGAATATTTTTATGATCCACAAATGATAAAGCATCAGTCCCTAAAAAACCCCACTGAAAACATTCAAGCTGAAGATGCTCACAATCATTTACATATTGTCGGCAGGTGAGATATCAGTACTGGAAAAGGCCAATATCTTGATAATATCTTGATAAGAATTAATAAATGGTGCATGGTGCACTCCTAATTCCCCGCTAAATGAAATTCAAGTCAATGAAACAGCACAGGACAATCGAGATGTACAGGAGCTCATTTTATCATTGTCTCGCTTTTCCTAATGACATTAGTCTTTAGTTTATTACATTCAATCTCTGAACAATCATTCATTGTCACACTGCAGGCATCCTGAGTTGCTCCCTTGAACCGGATCCAGTCTCTGTTCTAACCCAGACAGGCTGCTGCCAGCCTTGATGACCTCTTTTATTTAGCTCTAAAAAGTCAGGTCAAATATTTAATCTGATGGATTCAATGATCTTGGCTGTATAACCAGCCTACTCCATGTTCACAGACTAAATGATGAATCTGTAAAAACAAGCTGTATGCTCTCAGGGCATTTAATGAAAGATCAAATACTGATTTGGTGCATTTCCTCCCAGTGGGCTTTGGATGTTAGCCGATGTCCGGATCAAAGATATTGATGGATGAATTAATAAAACATGCCTCCTGTGCTCCATTCATCTGCCTTAAACCTTTCACCCAAACGCAGCAGCCTGTTTGACAGTCTGCAATCATGATTATTATTTTATTTTATGTTTTTGGGAACTCAAAATAGAGTTTTCTGGTATGCCTGCCATTGCAATTTAAATATCCTGACTGAGTACTGCAGGTTTCTCTGAGTGGAGAGAAGATTAAATCCCACCCAAGTTTGAATCTTGGTAAATCTGTGATGCTGTTGATGCAATCAGTCAACAGCTTCTTCATTCATGTCAAACTGAGCTGAAGCAGCCGACAGGCAGGTCTGAAAGCAAGCAATGATTGCAGACACCACACAGCCTGCACATAGCACATACTGTACAAAATAATTTGATGTTTTAACCCACAGTAACACATTAATAACTAGAGTTTATAGGGCTTTGATTAGCTGGTGCTTTGTAATCAAATTAAAAAATCAGTGCAATCAAAAATCTATCAGATCACAAGTGTCAAGATGGGTTAAGACTTAGGAGCACTGTAAAATACAGAATATATTAGGGCTGTCAATAGATTAAAATGAATTCATTGTTCACACATTTTGCTCATTGTCAGAAATTAGTTGCAAAAATAGTTGCACCCTGTAGCAAGTGTGGGATTGCAATGCTGTTCCAAAGGATGATATCGGTTAACAGGAATTGAAAATGATTAAAAATGTAGGCTGATATGAGCAGTATTTATTGATTTACACATACAGAAGTGTCTCTCAGTGTGATATAATGTAACATGCCAGACACCTCAGCATGGAGTTGTAGAGACATCTTCAGATGACCTGCTGCCATTCTGACACGACACCACTACAGTTGTGCACAGCAGTCGGTTGATGAAAACTATTGATTTTTTGTTTGTTTGTTTATGTTTTATTTGTTGATGTGTTTATTAGAGGCCTTTAACCAATTTTAAAATGTATTGTGTTAATCAAAAAAGAAATAAAAATAAAACACTCCAGCAGCACTGCTGCGTCTGATCCACTCAAGCCAGCACAACACACACTAACACACCACCACATCAGTGTCTGCAGTGCTGGTAAAGACCCACCACCCGCAAAATTCCTGCTCTGTGGTGGTCCTGTGGGGTCCTGACCATTGAAGAACAGAGTGAAAGGAGACTAATAAAGTATGCAGAGAAACAGATGGCCTACAGTGTAGAATTACAAGGTGCTCCTACAAGAGGAACTGATAAAATTCTCAGAGTTGAAACAAACTGATAATTATGATGTTATGATAGATTGGTGTGTATATTGTGTGTTAATTCTGCATGTGTGGCAGCCTTGCTAGTGTAGGAATATGAAATCTCCTCTTCAGTGCTCACACACATGAATGCACACCCGTGTAAACAACGTGCCACATGGAAACCTGATGTTTAATTAAAATTTACGTTTCATTACATTTCATAACTCTCCCACTGGAGTATCTCTCCACTCGATGCTGTTTCCATTTGTCAAATGGTTTGGTACTACCCGAGATGGATTGATGATATTGATGCTTTCTGTAAACTTTTTAGAAATGAAGTGAATGTTTTCAGACCCACCCTTCCTAATGAATGCACTCAGCTAATTTAAGTTGCACTCATTGCTGACACAGATATGCAAATGCACACAGAGTTTGTCTAGTCCCTGTAGAGAAGTACTGCCAATAAAATAGGACTCTTTGGATAAACAGATAAACAGCAAGCAGTGGCACCATGGCTTGTGCTGCAGTGGAGCTGTTTTTTCTGGAATGATGGTGCTCCATTCATTACCTTTGGGATGAGTTGGGCAGTTGGGAATGAGGTGTGGTGGTGATCATTCAGCATCATGACCTCATTAACACTCACTCGCTGAATGCAATCAAATGCTCACAACAATAAAAGCCTGACCATGGTACTGGGCTTCACTCATGGTAAGGAATTTCATCATGAGAAGGAAGGAGTTCTCAGAGTGTGATGCCAATTTGTTATTCTGTTTTTCCATTCATGTTCATCAATATATTTAGCAGGATGTATTGATTTTGTATTGATTATGCATGGTTGTTCAGATTAGTCTAAAGCTGCTCTGCCCATTCCTGTTCCTTCAGATTAGAGTGGGAGCTAAAGTCTGCAGGGTTGTAGATCTCCAGGAACAAGGCTGGGCACCTCCTAAAAGATTACATTTTGGACAGTCATAATTTGAAAAAAACTTTTAACTACCTTTAGCAGTACTGTTTTTTTGTTTGTTTGTTTGTTTGTTTGTTTGTTTTAATTTCATTGAATTATCATGGTTCTGCACACAATCCAACTTTGGATTTTCTATTGTTTTATAAAAGCCACTGACAAAACCTTCTTCTTAGCCATCTGCTTACAAAAATCATTCATAAAATTCATATTTATGCTCAGGCAAGCTGAGAGCCCATATGAACGGTTAAGATTTCAGGCATGGACATCAATACATTATCTTATTATTTGCAGTTCAATGAACTAAAAATATTGAGGCAGACAATTTATTTACATGTTTGTAAGTAAAATTGGCAATTATGAACCAAAGGGGAATAGATCTTTATCTGGAATCTGCAAGACTCCCTTTATGTTCCTCCCATGCAGATAGCCATACAGTAAATCCTCCTTTGTTTTGCCCTGCATGTATATACTTCTATTCAATTACATTATAGGGAGCTCTTTCATATATACTGAAAGATTGGAGCCAAGGGAGGGATACTTAAACCAGACACTGTGTTGTTATAAAACTCACCACTGAGATGCACTCTGTATACACTCTGTATGCACTCTGTATGCACTCTTTTTCTGTTCATACTGTGTACAGCTCATGCAATTGTAACTTATGTTGCTGTTACGCACATTAGTATCGACCCATAAAGCACCTCTGTGGAAATGCAAGCAATGATGGGTTTGTATTGATTAAAATGATCCATTTAGTAAGTGTGTGAAAGAAGGGAAGACTGCAGACGGAGAAAACTTGAGCTACTGCTGAAAGTTATACCCTTTCTCAGATAATCTGTAATCAGTTTAGAGAGTGCTTTTGATAACACTATTCAATTGCAGACTAGAGTCCTGTACTAAATACTGTAGATCCCTTGTAGTTTTAACAGCTTAGTATATCATTACGAAGTTTATCAAAAGTACAGTTGAACAAGTTACACAGGTGTAAGGTACAGTGAAGGAACCAAGAATGACTCCTGCCATACCTGTTAACCCTAAGTTATCCTAACCCTAATGCTAACTTAACTTAACCCTTACCATTACCATAACCACAACCATAAACCTAACCATAACATGACCTAACCCTTACCATAACCACAACCCTAAACTTAACCATAACATGACCTAACCCTTACCCTAACCACAACCATAAACCTAACCATAGCTTAACCTTACCATTACCATAACCACAACCCTAAACTTAACCATAACATGACCTAACCCTTACCATAACCACAACCATAAACCTAACCATAACATGACCTAACCCTTACCATAACCACAGCCCTAAACTTAACCATAACATGACCTAACCCTTACCATAACCACAACCATAAACCTAACCATAGCTTAACCTTACCATTACCATAACCACAACCATAAACTTAGCCATAACATGACCTAACCCTTACCATAACCACAACCCTAAACTTAACCATAACATGACCACAACCCTTACCATAACCACAACCATAAACTTAACCATAACATGACCTAACCCTTACTATAACCATAACCATAAACTTAACCATAACATGACCTAACCCTTACCATAACCACAACCATAAATTTAACCATAGCTTAACCTAACCCTTACTATAACCATAACCCTAAACTTAACCATAACATGACCTAACCCTTACTATAACCATAACCATAAACATAAACGTAACCATAACATGACCTAACCCTTACCATAACCATAACCCTAAACGTAACCATAACTTAATCTAACCCTTACCATAACCACAACCCTAAACTTAACCATAACATGACCTAACCCTTACTATAACCATAACCATAAACATAAACGTAACCATAACATGACCTAACCCTTACCATAACCATAACCCTAAACGTAACCATAACTTAATCTAACCCTTACCATAACCACAACCCTAAACTTAACCATAACATGACCTAACCCTTACTATAACCACAACCATAAACATAAACGTAACCATAACATGACCTAACCCTTACTATAACCATAACCATAAACATAAACTTAACCATAACATGACCTAACCCTTACTATAACCATAATCATAAACTTAACCATAACTTAATCTAACCCTTACCATAACCACAACCCTAACCACATTCTTACCTTTCCTTAATTCTAACCGTTAAAAAGGAAGAGTCAGATTCTACCCAGAATGAAGTGTCAGATTGCAGTTCTAATAAGAAAGAAGATACAGGTTATCTTATCAAGTTATCTAAACATTTAGACTGATATGGGCACTATTTATTGAACAACACATACAGATAGATATTAAAACTTAAAGAATAACTCAAATCAAGGTTTGCATAAGTGTAACAATGTGTAGTACTATATTTATTATCATATTAAACATAAAAGCTAAATGCATCTCCTAAATTATATTTAGCACTATGTATATATATACAGTATGTATACAGTATATCATGCACTGCCTAGCCAAACAAAAAGTTCACCAAATTGGTAAGAGTATATACATTACATAATATATTACATAATATCACATATGATATATTATTATATATTACAAATAGCCAATTTCCCAACAATTGGAAAAACAAGAGTAGAAGTGCTGTGATCTGAGGTTACTGCAGGTCAGATCTAGATTCAGCAACATTATGCCCAAAGAATGAGGTCAGCTGACTACCTGGATATACTGAATCGACCAGGTTATTCCATCAATGGATTTTTTCCTGACATGGCAATTCCAAGATGACAAGGATTCATCAGCCCAAATTGTGAAAGAGTGGTTCAGGGAGCATGAGTATAATTTTCACACATGGATTGGCCCCAGAGTCCAGACCTGAACCCCATTGAGATTTTTTTGCGCTGTATAGAGAAGACTTTACAGTGGCTCAAATCTCCCATCATCAATATAAGATCTTAGCAAATCAGGTAGCTACACAAAGGTAGTGAAACATACAATAAAAAGATATTGAATCTCAATAAGAACTAGATAAGAGTCTTTCTCCACTGGATTAAATTCATTAAGTCTTATTAAGGTCACTAATAGTGTTGCTGGTGCTTGGAAATAGACTGAGGAACCTCCTTCCAGATCCTCTACAATGTAGAAAGGCATTTGAGGTGAAGTGTGAGATGAAATAAGGCTTGTGACAGAGTCACAGCTGCTGATATCTTATCTGTCAGTCCTCACACCTGGGCTTGCAGTCTGAGTTTAGTGTCACACACAGTGTAATCAAATATTTGTTTGGGTGCGTTTTGGCAGGCGCAGCAGTGCAAGCTGTCTCATGAATACGACAAACGAGGCCTCCTCTTTGGATGCGCTCTTCGTGTGTGTGTGTGTGTGTGTGTGTGTGTGTGTGTGTGTGTGTGTGTGTGTGTGTGTGTGCGTGCGTGTGTTTCACTCTCTTAGTGTTTGCAAAGTGTGTAAGATGAAGTGTGTAAGATGATGTATGTAAAGTGTGTAAGATGATGTATGTAAACATTTCCCAACGTCCCTTTGGCAAACATGAAACCGTCACAGTTTCTCTGAGCTGAAGCAGTCACAGTTTGGAGTTTAGGCATTCCAGTTCGTGCAGCCAGTCAGCTCAACTCGTTATAGCAGCAGGGAGTTTTCACTGGTTCAGTCTCATCACATCAGTAGAAATGATGAGCATGGAAACAGCCTGTTCCACAGAGACAGTATTGTTTCAGATGATGGCATGCTACTCATTTAATTTGCACACACACACACACACACACACACACACACACACACACACACACACACACACACACACACACACACACACACACACAGAGTTATCATGTTTAGAGGGCTTATCTCAAACCACAGCCTGTATAAAATTAAGATTTGGGGTGGGTGGGGATTCGTTTAGGCTAGGTTAGGATTATCTGGGTGGCATCTTCCCAGCAATGTACACTGATCAAACATTTCTTCCTTTGGCATTTTTTCTAAGCCAGCCCAGAGATACTGTTAGACAAACTAAATTATATGGGCAAAAGTATTGTAACACCTCATTTATTTTGTAAAAAATTTATCCTGCTTTTGTTGGAGCATTGATCTCAGCTTTCTGCTAAATTTGTGAGCGTTGCTGGGAAGATGTAATGCATTCAGTGACAATGTTAGTGTTAGTAAGGTGAAGATGTTGGGTTAGGGATAGGGTTACTCCACTTTCTCTCCAGCTCATCCCAAAAGTACAGAGCACCATCATACCAGTGAACACAGTTCCACTGCTCCACATATTAATGCTGGGGGACTTTATACCCCTTTAGCATATGCCTGGCATTAGGCAAGGTATACTAGTTAAACCCCCAGTGTCTGTATTTAGTGTACTTATGTGCAGTTTGGGATACCATCCAAATAACAGCATAAGACCTCGAAGCTGGGGAGATGACGCATAGTCATTATAAAAAGTTTAATGAGTACCTGTAAAGGATTCAGGCCTCCTGAATTAACATTCAGGACTTAAGCCCCAAAAGCCACCTTCGCCTCTGCCTATGGTGTGCCAGAAGGCCTTTTTCCATACACAAATATCTTCTCTTTCAACTTTTCAAAGACTTTAAGACACTTTGATTTATTGAGACTGATTGTTCCTGATAAAGGACATGGTGACAAGATACGAACCTGTTGTGCTCATCTCTAAGCTGTTGGAGCCTCTAGAGTGGAGGCTTTCACGGTCATCAGAGGTGAACAACAAAATGTTAATTAGACACTGCTGATAGTCATGCTGATAGATTTCATCCCGTGCCTTTCTGTTGAGTCAGTGTTACCTTTTAATGTGCTTTCAAGACCAGTCACAGAAGTATGGATATCATTGATTTTAATATAACAAATGTGTAGAATGATTTTGAACCTTTCAATTTCCATACAGAGGAAGAACGACAGCATGTCAGTTAAGGCTTGTGTTATAGATTATATTAATAACCCTGTGTTTAACATTTCTGTTGACTCTTTTGCTGTGTTTTTTAGTCTTGCAGCTTGCTATTTGAACATTATGGGTTAGTTTTGTTGTCGTTCTTCCTCATCCTCCATCTTTGCTTTCTGAAGCAAACAGTTTGGAGTAGGCAGTCAGTCACACACCGGGACATATCAGCCATTAACATTCACTGACAGAGATGAGCAAGGACAACTGTACATTCCAGAAGAAAAAATAACATTCAAGAGGGACGAAACAGAAGCTTGAGAGTGATATTTTGTTCAGCATGCAGACAAATCCTCTTTCTGTTTAGAGTTGTGCTCGCAAGAAGTAAAGTTACGCACGCAAAACCTCGCAGGTTTATAATATTGTTTTTGACATTGATGTGGCCTCATAATCAGGGATCTGTGTCAAGGCCCCACAGGTGTCTACGTGTTTTGTGGGACATGCTGTAACACGATGAGGGAAGCAGACAGATCAGATGAACTAACATTTTATACTGAATATTCCAGTCCCATGTGTGACACTGTACTGTCCATGGACCTGTTACTGCAAATTGGACTTATAAAAGGGTTAACCTATAAGTTGCTCTGCATAACTGCCCAATAATATCCATCCAGAGCACAAGTCTAAGACACACTGTCTGTCTGAGACAGGATTGAGACATAGATCTGGGGAAGGGTTAGAAAAAATTCTGCTGCATTGAAGGTCCCAGTGAGCACAGTGGGCTCCGTCATCTGAAAATGGAAGATGTATGGAACCACCAGCACTCTTCCTAGGGTTGGCCACCCAGCCAAACTGAGAGGAGAACCTTCCAGAAACACAACCATTTCTGCAGCACTCCACCAATCAGGGCTGTAATAGTAGAGTGGCCAGACAGAAGCCACTCCTCCGTAAAAGACACAACAGCATGTCTGGAGTTTCAGACCATGTAAAACAAAAGATTGAATGTTTTGGTCTGAAAGCCAAGCATCATGTCTGGAGAAAGCCAGGAACTGTTCATCACCTAGCAAATACCATTCATACAGTGAAGCATGGTGGTGGCAGGATCTTGTTGTGAGGATGTATTTCTGCAGTAGGAACTGGGAGAGTAGTCAGGGTTAAGGGAAAGATGGCTTCAGTGAAGTCCAGAGACATCCTTGATAATAAACTGCCCCAGAGTGCTCTGGACCTCAGATTGGTATGTAAGTTTATCTTCCAACAGGACAATGATCCTAAGTGCACAGCCAAGATAACAAAGGAGTGGTTTCAGGTCCTTGAGTGGCCCAACCAGAGCCCAGACTTGAACTCAGTTGGACATTTCTGATATCTAAAAATGTCTCTCTCTCACTCCCTATCCAATCTGATGGAGCTTGAGAGGTTCTGCAAAGAAGAATGGGAGAAACGCGCCAAAAGCAGATGTGCCAGGCTTGTAGCATCATACTCAAAAAGACCTGAAGGTGTAATTGCTGCCAAATGTTGCTTCAAAAAAGCATTGAGTATTGAGTAAAGAAGTTTTTTTTGTTTTATTTTTAATTAATTTGCAAAGATTTCAATCATACTTTTCTCAGTCTGTCATCATGAGGTATTGTGTAGTATCATGTAGTATGACTCGCTGCCATTTTGAGTGACTCCATGACAGTCTGGCACTGTAGCACCATTGCGTGCATGAAGTCCTGCATTGTGCAGTGTCTGCCAATGGTGCTTGCACTAATAGGATGACTCATGGGGAGCATGACCTCAAAATGAATGTTGACAATCATGGCTGTAGGGTCGTATGATGCATGCCGACAATCGGTCAATTCTCCTATCTGTTTTTCACATAGGTCTCACAGATCCTTCATGATGCTGGTACATGCTCAATTCTATCCCTTGCCACTAACAGTGTGCTTTGGAAATATCTGCATGACCAGTGGGATGCAAAATGTGGCTAAAACCATCCTGCCTTTCAAGAGCCCTACCATGTGACCCTGCTCACCCTGGTCCAACTGCTCTAATTGCTTTCAAACTCTTCTCTGAGGCATACTTCACATGCAAACCATGCAACCAACATATGTTTCACAGTGTAATAGTGATAGTGAAATAGAATTCTGAATAGAGTAACTTGGTTGTTCGTGTTATGTCTTTCTGTTAGTGGTGGTGGGTTTACTCAGCTTCTTCTGGACTGTAACATCATCATAGTTGGTATGAAAGGCTTGAACAAAGACTGGAGGACAAAGTCACTCCAAAGGCCTGATCAGGGACAGCCACACAACTGCAGTGGTCAATGGCACTGTCTGGGCAACTGAATTTGCAGCCCTCACCTGCAGATAATTACAGTATATTATCATCATTATAATAGTATTGACAGTGATATGTTGAAATATTGAAAGGCCTTTTAATCATTTAATGTAATAACAAATGTTTCATGGATGCAAGTATTCAGTCTTAGTTGATTTTAGTCCATCAATATTCATTCAGTCAATACAGCATCAAAATTATATTATAATGACACCAGTATCGGGATACCTGCTCATCCATTGTTTCTTCCTAAATACATTTTTGAGTATCTTTCTCTGTTGTACTAGATTTCCAAATGCTCTCTGCTTTCTACTAGATTTTGGAGGATTTGATTGCATTCAGTGACAAGTGTTAGTGAGGTCAAGATGATCACCACCCACCTCACCCTGAACTCCAGAAGTATTGGATGGAGTGCCATTATTCAGAGAACACTACTCCACAGCTCAATGCTGGAGGGATTTATGCTACTGTAGTCCATGCCTGGAATTAAGCATAGTACCTACACATTCATCTTTATCTGCTCTAGATAGATTTAATTCTGGTGACAATATGTCTCCTTAGGTAATAGAGAAACTGTGTGTGTGCTTTTGCACATGTGTGTGAGTAGCTGAATGCATTGATTAGAAGGGATGTCCACCAATATTTGGACATATATTAAAAAAATTAATTGAAGGGAACACTCTGTCTCAGGATTCATTGGTAATTTACACTTGCCCCACAGCTCCACGTGTGTGTTGAACTTTGTCTCTTGTTAAAATATCAGACTTAAAAGACAAACATTCTCACTGGAACATACACTTCACCTTAAATATGAAGTTGTCTGATGGTGAGATGATGAGATGGTAATGGCCTCCTCATAACTCATTTTCTATACACAGGCACTGCTTGGCTTCGGTGCTGCTCTGTGGATGCTGTAAATTGTGTGTGCAATAGGTGAGGACTTCAGGTTCAGCTGTCCTGACACTTCTACTGACCACTGCAGTTCTGCCCCTGATCAGGCCTCTTAACTTTGAATTGCTTTGTGGAGAACTGTGGCCTGTCTCCACTACCCTCTCTTCGATCACAGCCTTAAACCAGCTGAGACTGCACTGCTGTCCTATAGAGGCAAAACAATCCCACCACCAACAACAAAATAGAGACTACTTCTAATTGAGGACCTGTTTTTCTGCCTGCTTTTTAGTTTATAGATTTAACCCCTTAAACCCTGGATTAAATATTCAGTTAATAATCCTAATGCATATTTCATGGAGACCCACAGGGTTCTATTTTAGGGTTATAAAATTGATGTAAATACCCTGATTCTAAAAGGCCATTGGGTGTTTTATATCATTTCTTTCAGTGCAAATTGGGCCACAATCAAGATGTCAGCAAATTGTACAGGAGGATATAGCACTTAAAAAAAAGAGAAAGATTTTTTTACACAACTTTGCATACTGGGGGGTTAGAAGAGCTTCCCCAAAACCTTAGGTACATTTCGATTGTAAAAGCCACACATCACACCTCACAGAAAAGAAAATGACCTTCATGAAGTGTGGCATATGTATATACTGCTAACCAAATATCAGGCCATAGGCATGCATGTGTGTGTTGTGCTAAACAGTGCACAATGAGTGCAGAGATAATCAGACAACAATCTGAACGGCCTATCTGTATTCTTGAGATGGAGATTAGACCCATTCAAGGTCAGAACATCTTAAAATATCTTAATACTTTAACCTCTAAATTTAAATAATTAAATTAACCCAAACAGCTACATGTAAGTAAATAACCTTATAAGTAACCAAATAATCCCATGCTTAGGCAGGCATAATCACAGTCAACTACACTTAACAGCACATAAAATGGTAATTTGCTCTTACAGTCTTCAACACTGAGGACAAACAACCAACCAACGTACAAAACACAAAAGCAGTTATGGGAAAGACGTATGTTTTAACTTGCATAATGACTGCATAAAGCCCAGGTCACTGTAAATCAGACAGCACATCTGAAAAAGTTCTATCAACAAGGTCAATGATTCAATGATTAAAGAGCAACACCAGTGAAAAGACTGAAAAATATAGCGAAAACACAATCTGGTAACTGGCTGTGTTCTTTTGAAAGTGTGTGACACACAAAATAAATGTCAGCTTGACAGCAAATCTCTGGAATCCCAGGATAGTGTTAATTTACATGATGTGACGTGAGCAAGAGGAAGGCTTAAAAGCATTGCTAATGAGGCAGGTAGCCAGCGTCTGAACACCACACTAATGATTCTAGACAAGGGCTGCGGCTGGTGTGAAAACACCACAGTCGCAATGTTTTAATGTCGGCCATAATCATTGATGGCGAACTTAGCTAGCTAATGCTCTGCTCTTTGGTTTGGCTCTTGACATTATGTCATGATCAGTGACGCAAGGAAAGGAAGGAAGAAAGGACTTTTT